>OX344721.1:103389709-103812209 GCA_947034835.1 Ballota nigra
TGAGAGATGGGACAACAGTGTAATTATGCTTAAGAACACTCAGGATATGAGTAACATAACTTCTGCTTTACTTTTTTCAGAGCTAAAAGCGCTTGAATTTGATCTTAACAAAAGGAAGAAGAAAGTTCAGTCAGAAGAGGAAGGGAAGGAGAAAACTCCTGAGAAAAGTGTGGCGTTCAAGGCCAGGTCTGAACCTGTTGAGCCCTCATCAAATTCTTCATCAAAGTCACTGATGGAGATGAGCAGGGAAGAACTCGCTGAGGAGTACAGCCTGATGGCCAGACGATTTGACAAGCTCAATTCCAGGTTTGGTCGTTATAAAAAGTTTTATCAGGACTCACGTGACAGGAAACCTGAAGGAACCCACCAAAGCTCGAGGAGATATGAGGAGCGAAGGAACACTGACCAGAGGAGAGAACGTGGTGATGAAAGGAGATATTCTGAACCAAAAACTGAAAGAAGAGACGAACAGAGACGTACTCGTGATGATAGATATCCAACCAAGGCTGAAAGCTCACCAAGAACCAGGGAACCTGACTCAAGGAGGAACCCTGAACCGAGAAAAGAAAGAATAAGTGAGCAGGTAGCATGTTACAACTGTAACAAGATTGGTCACTATCAGTACGATTGCCCGGAGCTGAGTGCTAGGGAGAGAGAGGAAAGGAGAGCCACGAGGGATCTAAGATCTGCTGATCGGAGGGCTATGGTGGCTGAGGATGCAACAGACTCTGATGGCCCCACTGAAAGGTCACCTGAACTCTTCTCGGATGATGAGTACGATGATGTCTGCCTAATGGCTAGGGATGAGCCTGAGGTAACATCAAATTCTGTTTGTGCTTCTTACACTGGTCAAAATCCTGAGCTCAGCTCAGAGTCAGTTAGAGAAATGAACCTTCAGATCTGTCTTGATCAATTGATGGTTGATTTCTCCAGACTGCAGGAAACTAATGTCTTCTTGGTAGAGGAGAACAAGAAATTGAGTACTGAAGTTCAAAACCTGAATGAACAACTCACTCAGTCTGATCTCAAAGAATCAGCTCAGATTGTGAGACTAACTCAGGAAATTGACATGATCAATTCTGAGCGTCTCCCAAGAGAGAAAATTCTGAAGGAACTGGCTGAGGAAGAGCTGGTCAGGAAGGAAGAGCTGAAAGCACTTAAGAGTAAGTTTGATGACCTCTTTACCAGACATGAAATCCTGAAAAAGAGTGAGGACTCTCTCAAGAAAAAGGTTGCAGCAATGAATAAATCCTCAGTGGCTAGAGAGGAAATAAATAGCAACCAGATACTTGGGAACAAGAAAAAGGGACTTGGATATGTTCCTGAGAAATCCTCACAAGGTCAGTCTCATGTTGCTTCAGGGAGCAACACTGAGAGGGTATTTGTTCAGACAGGCCAGAGTGCACCTAAGGTTGTGCTCCAGGCCCGTCAAACTGATAAGGGCAAGGAAACCGTTGACACAGTCAGGGTTGCTCCTAAGGTAGCTAAGCCAAAACCCAAGGGAAAGGCAAAGCAACCTGCGGAAGCCCCTGAGAGCTCAGGCCAGGGAAAACCTCAGCGAAAGCAGAGAAAGACTCAGGCCAAGAGCCCTCAGACTGGTCAGCGAGGGTACCATCATGCTTGGCAATACCATCAGGGAAGGCCAAACATGATGACACCCCCGTGGTTTTGGCATCCTGAGGCCTTTAACTGTTTTCCTTTCCCTCACTTGCCTAGGGGGAATAGAAATCAGGGTCCTTATCAAAAACAAGGCCCAAGACCTGCTGCACCCAGACCTAGGAAGAACAGGAGGCCAGCCCAAAAGGCATCCACTCAGGCTCCTGCGAAGCCTAAGTCTAGCACCCATACACCATCTTCCTCTCAGGCTAAGAAGAAGAAAGTTGTGTATGTCGATGTTTCAGGGAGACAGATTCACCACTCTGAGGCAATCAGGGTTGTGAAGCAAGTCTGGATCCCGAAAGGTACAGCTGACACAATAGGACCCAACACCCAATGGGTACCTAAAGCCTGATTTGCTTACAGGCGGCTGTGGATCACAACAAGAGGAGAGAAGACTCAATCAAAGCTGTTTGGTACCTAGACAGTGGTTGCTCAAGGCACATGACTGGAATGAAGAGTCTTCTCCAAGAGTATCAGGTTAAAGATGGTCCACAGGTAACCTTTGGTGATAACTCAAAAGGTGTTACTAAGGGTTTTGGTGTTCTAATTATAGGTACAGTAAGAGTGGAAAATGTGTCCTTTGTGGAAGGACTGAAGCATAACCTGCTGTCAGTAAGTCAATTCTGTGACAAAGGGTTCAGTGTTGAGTTCTCATCGAATAAATGTTCAGTCAAGGACAAATCAACACAAGTGCTTCTATCAGGTATAAGGAAAGGTAACGTTTATCTCGCTGATTGAAGCAGCACTATTCCTAATACTTGTCTTGTTGCTAAAAGCTCTCTAGAGCTCAGTTGGTTATGGCATAAAAGATTAAGCCACCTGAACTTCAAGATTCTTAACAAAATTTCTAGACAGTCACTTGTTGATGGTCTCCCTAATGAAGTTTTTAGCAAAGATCACGTGTGCAAAGCCTGTCAGGAAGGGAAGCAAGTCAGAGCGTCATTCAAAGAAAAGGCTTCTTACTCCACTGACAGGATACTTCAGCTTCTGCACATGGATCTATTTGGTCCCATAACACCTGTGAGTATGAATGGTAGAAAATATACCCTTGTGGTTATTGATGATTATTCTAGATATACTTGGGTTATTTTCCTGTTAAATAAGAAGGAAACACAGGTGAAGCTTCCAGAGTTGCTCAGAAGACTCAGCAATGAGAAAAATCAGTCCATTACCAAGATCAGATCTGACAAGGGCACTGAGTTTATAAATTCATATATTTCTGACTTTTGTAATGAACTTGGTATAGCTCATGAGACTTCTGCAGCTAGAACCCCACAACAGAATGGTGTCGCTGAAAGGAGGAATCGGACACTGAAGGAAGCTGCAAGGACCATGCTGGCTGAGTCAGGATTGCCCAAGAAGTATTGGGCTGAGGCAATCAACACTGCATGCTACACTCAGAACAGATCCATGCTAAACAAGCAACATGCTCAGACCCCATATGAGACATGGAACAAAAGAAAACCTCGTATTTCTTACTTTCATGTGTTTGGTTGTAAGTGCTTCATCCTCAACAATGGGAAAACCCAGTTGAAAGCTTTTGATAGCAAATCTGATGAAGGAATATTCTTGGGATATTCTGAAATTAGCAAAGCCTTCAGGGTTTACAATTGTAGGACCCTTGTTGTGGAAGAATCACCTCATGTTGTCTTTGATGAATCTGCTAATGAGTCTAGGGCAAAGGTGCTGAATCCTGACACTGAGGAGGTCACGAGGAGTGTGACAAGGCTGAGCTTGAAGAGTCAACCTGATTCCAAGATCAAGACTGTGCCAATTCCCAGATGGGATGATGATGACGATCAGGATGATGAACCAAGTGCCACTCCTAAACCCAGCACATCAGGAATGGTTGAGCCTCAGACAGAGGAACAGGCTCAACCTGAGGTAAGTACCGTCTATGAAGATGCTGTTGCAGCTGAGACGGCTCCTGAGTCACCTCATCAAGGGGGAATCAATGTCCCTGACATTGAGCTTGTTAATCCCTTCGGCATAGACTCAGGATCATCCCCTTCTGTTCAATTTCCTGAATTTTATGAGCCTGTAGACACTAACATTGCAGGTACTTCAGGAACAACTCCTGGCAAAAGAACATGGTTAGAAGATCATCCCATTGATCAAATTATTGGTGATCCAACTGAGGGAGTCAGGACCAGACGGTTTCATGGTGAGAGTGCATTGTTCTGTTGCTTTCTCTCTGAGCAAGAGCCTCAGAACATTGAAGAAGCTCTCACTGACTCGAACTGGATCATTGCCATGCAAGAGGAGTTGAATCAGTTCACAAGGAATCAGGTTTGGGAACTGGTAGATAGACCTAGGCATCAAGGTGTGATTGGTACCAAGTGGGTCTTTAAGAACAAGAAGGATGAGAATGGTGTTGTGGTAAGGAACAAGGCTAGACTGGTTGCAAAAGGGTATTGTCAGTCTGAAGGAATAGACTATGATGAGACTTTTGCTCCAGTGGCTAGATTGGAAGCTATCAGGTTGTTTCTTGCCTATGCGACATATAAGAAGTTCAAGGTGTATCAAATGGATGTCAAGAGTGCATTCCTGAATGGTGTACTCAATGAAGAGGTATATGTTGAACAACCTCCCGGGTTTGAGGTTGGAGATAGAGTATACCATTTGAAGAAAGCACTCTATGGACTTAAGCAAGCACCAAGAGCTTGGTATGATACCCTCTCTCAATTCCTGACTGATCATGGGTTCAAGAAGGGAACAGTGGATAGGACTTTGTTCAGGATCACTGAAGGTGATGACATTCTCCTGGTCCAAATTTATGTGGATGACATAATATTTGGATCACCAAATCAGCAGTTATGTGAGAAATTCTCTAAACTGATGACTGGTAAATTTGAGATGTCAATGATGGGAGAGATGAACTTTTTCTTAGGATTGCAGGTCAAGCAGACTGATCAAGGTATATTCATTAATCAGGCCAAGTATACAAGAGACTTGATTCATAAGTTTGGTGTTCAAAACAGCAATCCAGCCAGGATCCCAATGAACACCAATTGGAAGATGGATCCTGACACTGAAGGGACTTCAGTGAATCAGACTGAGTATCGTGGGCTGATAGGTTCTTTACTGTACCTGACTGCAAGTAGGCCTGACATTACGTTTGCAGTTGGTGTGTGTGCTAGGTATCAGTCTGATCCCAAGAGAAGTCATTTGGAGGCTGCTAAGAGGATACTTAAGTATTTGAAAAGGACAGTTAATATGGGACTATGGTATCCTTCAGATGACAACCTTGAACTGACAGGGTATTCAGATGCAGATTATGGAGGTTGTAGGATTGATAGGAAATCAACCTCAGGGACATGTCAGTTTTTGGGAAGTAAGTTGATCTCGTGGTTTAGTAAGAAGCAGAATTCAGTGGCAACATCCACAACTGAGGCTGAGTATATGGCTGCAGGGAGTTGTTGTGCTCAGATCCTATGGTTGAGGCAACAGTTGAGGGACTACCAAGTATTTGCTAATCAGGTTCCAATCTATTGTGATAACAATAGTGCAATAGCAATCACTCAGAACCCAGTGCTTCACACAAGGTGCAAGCATGTGGATATTAGACACCACTTCATTCGAGATCATGTGGAAAAGAAAGATATTAGGATGGAAAAGATTCACACTGATAGGCAAAGAGCTGACATCTTGACTAAGCCCTTGGCAGAAGCAAGGTTTATGGAACTATCAGTGGAATTGGGACTTTTAGATCCGGGAGAGCAGTCAGTGTAGGGCTCTAAGGGAACTCAGGCCAGACTCGACTCAGCGAGGTATCAGGGTGCTACAATGTCTCCCTGACAGGTATGGGTTCTAACCTGACTCTTGTGAATCTCAAGCGTCTCCCTGAGTCATTCGTCCTGAAAATCTTTATTAAATGCATTCCGTTATCATTAAAAGCGCGCCTTTTTATATTTAAACCCACGCGCACGGAGCATTTAATGTCAAAGTTACTTTTTCATATACGTGTCCGTGTTATACGGAATGTGACTGACTTGGGGTTTCAATTAAAACTGAGATTAATCCTGGCCTCTCATTTCAAAACTTTTCGAATTCAGGAATCAATCTCAACCCCACGTTTGAGTAACTGACTTAGTCTTATCAATCAAGGGTGTCATTTGAGGTCTTTACGCAAACACAACGCACAATTTGCACACTGAGTTTTCTCTCGCTCAAACACAGAATTTCTAAAACCTCTTTCTCAAAACACAATGGCATTCCTTGATTCCGACTGGACAACCGACAAGATCGTCGATGTTGTTGAGAAGAGGCTGGTACACATGGAGCAAGTCATCTCCATGGAAGGTATCTGTCTAACGGTTAAGGAAATCAAACCCGTTTTTAAATGGATTTCCGACGCCGGGTTGGAAACATACTTCACCACCCGCCCCTCTTCTGTGCTCCCAAGAACCGTGGTGGAAGCTTATTTGAACATGTTCTTGCGGAAGGGTGAAGTCTGCACCAAGGTGACTGCGCTAAAGCCGACGGGGGAAAAGAATAGCGACGGAGAGCCTCTCTACGACTCGGAGGTGGTCACCATTGATCTCAGGCAGGCGGTGAGGGAAGTCTTCAAGCTGCCATCCTCTGGCATCAACCCCAGGACTTACAAGGAAAACTCGGAGGGAGAATTCCTTGGGAAATGGACCAAGTCAGGGTCTTCGGAGTTCAGGGCCCGTCAGAACAAGAGCACTCTGAAGCCGGAGTACAGGGCTCTGGTGGACTTGGTGTCCAAGATGGTGATGGGAGCAACTGGCTCTCACGAGCAGTTGAGTCTGCCCAAGTTGAGGCTCATGGGAGCAATCGCTGATGGAGTGGAAGCGAACTGGGAGCAGTTCTTCCTCGATCAACTCCATCAGGCGGGATTGGACAAGATCACGCGTGACGAGAAGAAAAAGCACATATCTGTCAGTGCCATCTTGCCATTTGGCACAAGATTGTCCATGCTAATTGCTCATGCGTGCCATGGGTACACTTTTGACTTTGAGGACAACCTTTCCTCAAAGAAGGTCATGTTTTCATCACTGAGTGACACCTATTCAGTGCTAGGGCTGACTGATCCCAATGCGAAAGCAAAGGGTCAGGCCAGAAAGCCAGCTGGGACGGCCAAGAGAGTGGCAACCAGCCTCATTGAAAAGGTGGATGAGCTCCTTGAGAGGAGTAAGGAGGCTGAGAAGGCTGTTGCTGAGGAGGTGGAGCATCCTGATGTGGGCGCGGCTGAGAAGAAGGAGAGGAGGGTGAAAATCGTGCTGTCAGGGAAGAGCACGAAGACAGGGACTGAGTCAGATCCCAAGAAGGCCGGGACTGAGGCTGAGGGAACTGATGATGACGTCAGTATAGAGGGCGCTCAGGGAAAGAGGCCCCTGAAGAGACTTAGGAGGGGAGTAAAGAAGTCTCCTGCTAAGAAACTCCCTGAATTGAGTGAGAGGGAGAAGTCAAGCTCTCCTGGAGCCTCTGACTTAGAGGAGGTGAGAAAGACTGTCGAGACGGCTGAGTCATTGCAGCCTGAGACAGCATCCACACAAACACCCTCGCATCCTGAAACCCAAACACCTTCCATCCCTGACCCCACACCTCAAACTCCCCAACTCCCCCAACCTTCAGAGCCAAACTACCCTACTGAGTCAGTGCCATCAACCTCACTTACATTTGAGCCTGACCAGTTAGCCGAGCCAAACCTTCCCAACCCTTCAGATTTTCCCTCATACCCCAATCCCAAAGACTGTCCCAAATCTATTTCAACAGAAGAGGATGTGTTCCTTGAAATAGAGGAGGAGGAGCTGGATGAGCACATGGCGGGAGGTATACTGGAGAATACACTCAGGGGGAATGCCACGGAGTGGGCAGGAAAGTGCTGGCCTGGGCTGTACAAATACACTGAATTGCTGGCATATGTGGTGGAGCTCAAAGTTTGGTTGGACTTTAAACAATCAAACATGCAGGAGCAACATATGCTAGTAGACGCACGCGGCTGGGAACATTGGGAGACGGAGGAGGCCAAGATCTGCTCATTCTTTGGCCTGACAAGCTGGCTTCAACTTTTGAACTTCGACAACCTGAAGAAGCTTGTGGCTGAAATGATGGCCAAAAGCAAGGCTGATCTTCTCTCCGTTGAAGAGAAGGAGGATGATGAGGAGGATGATGACGCTCAAGGTGGAGCTGTGGAAAAGGCAGTAGAAGAGACTGCAAGGGAAGTAGATGAGATGGACTCTGAGCCTCAGGCTCAGGGGGAAGGTGACAAGAACACTGGTGCCAAGGATGGACCAGTGGCTGAGGATGTTGTGAACATCTCAGCTGCCAATGAGACATCTGTCGATGAAGGGATTCCCTACCCTGAGACACGAGAGGAAGATGTTGAGGCATTCAAGGAGACTCTCAGTTCCGAAGGACAAGTTCCTAAGGTTCAAGTTAGCTTAGCTGAGCCTGAGGAGGCGGCTATGACTACTTCACAACTGCCTTCAGTGTACCTTGAAGAAGGGACTGATGCTGCAGGGGCTGACAAGGGAAAGCAGCCAATCACTGAGGAGGCCGCTGATGATGAAGATGTGGTCATAACCGGGGTCGGCCGTGCTGAGTTTACAAGCATAGTGGAGGTCAAACAGGAGAAAACCTCGGAAAATCTAGCTGAACTTCAGGAGGAAGTAATGAGGCTACGTGCTCAAAAAGATGAAGACTCCAAGGCCCTGGCGAAACACATCAGGTGGACAAAGTCAGCTTACAACACCCTTGCCAACAGGGAGCTGATCTTGTTAAAGCGCACAATGACTGACACGGCCAAGTCAGTGAAGAATGAGAGGAAGCGCACAAAGAAGATGCTCAGGGACACTCTCAAGAAACTTGAAGAGAGAGATGCGATCAGGGACGAAAAGATGAATCAGGGAGTGGACAGGCTTGCAGTTCAGACTGGAGCTATTGTCACTCAGGCCTTGGAGGACTCAGCGTCCAAGTTGGAGCTGGAGTCAGGGAAGCTGGATCGCACATCTCAATCAGTGGCGGACATTTTGGCTAAAGCCACTGAGGAGTCTGTGAAGATACTGACTGAGGTTAGCAGAGTCAGCGGTGAGTCCTCGAAGGTGGAAGAAAGGATCACCAAGGCTGAACAAAGTCTCCAACTCTCTATGGAGGTCTTTGAGAAGAAAGTCAATGCTGCCATCAGTTCCGTATCCTTTGCAGGGACTGGGATTTCAATGGGAGTTGAGTTATTGAAGGAGGGAATCAATGATGTCCATTCCCTAGCTTCCTTCGTAATCAACAGCGGATCTGACGCATTCCCATCTGAGGCCAATGATGATGCCAAAAAGGGGAAAAAGAAGAAGAAAAGATCCCGCCCTGAGGCATCTGAGGCAGTTAGTCAAGTAGAGACCGTCCTAGCTGATCCTGAAGCCAATCCTGATGGAAATATTCTAAGGATAAGGAAGTCAGCTAGGTTAGCGGCAGTGGAGAAGGAAGGAGAACAATTAGTTGCCAAGCTGAGGGAGGAGGCAACAAAGGCAAAGGCTAATGAACCTTCAAAGCAACAACCTGAGCCAGTCCAAAGATCATCACCCATGAGCTCAAGGAAGAATCCCATCACTTACTCAGGTGAGTTAGTTGCGGAGCTATGTGCTGAAGCATGGGGAGATCAACCTGAAAAGACTGAGGCTATGCGCAGAGCTGAAATTGCTCAGAAGGAGAAGATGCGCATTTTGGAGAAGAAGGTTGAAAAGCTGACGGATATCACTGAGCTTCAACAACGTGAACTAGATGATGCAGTGATCAGCTTGCTAAGGAGGAAGAAGGCGAAGCCTGAGCCAAGGAAGTACAGAAAGAAGCCAACAGTTAGGAAGGCAACAATTCTTCAAGTCAGTAGGCCAGAATCAGGAGCAAGGGAAGCTTTTGTTGATGAGTTCGTCTCAGAGACTTTAAAGGAGTTTTGGACTGATGCAAGGGATGAATTTGTCAGGCTATGGTTTGTTGTGAAGAAGTGGGGCGACACTGACGATATTGATGCCCACTTCACTGACTATATGATGGACAATCATCCTGAGCTATTTCAGAAGATCTTGGAAGAGGCTGAGGCAGCTAAAGTCCAAGTGAAGGCTCCTGAGTTCATCATTCGAGCTCCTCCCTTGATTCCTGGAACTCTAAAGCATGACACTAAGGCCATAATGATGGAAGTCTTGAAGATAGCTAGAACTGAAGGATATGTGAACCAACCTGGAAGACTTGACGAGCTAAAGGCAAGAGTTTATGCAGGATATGGACTCAAGCCTGAAATGAGATTAGTCTAGGTGTTCACAGGCTTCTTTGTAATAGATTAGATTCATTGTAATCGTTTCCACATCTATCAAGAAATCTATTACTTTTGCCCACAGACAAAAACTCATTGTCTTTTTGGCTTGTTTAAATTCTGTACTTTATCAAGAATTGCTCTAACACTGTCTTATCTTATAGATAGGATTGTCCTATTTCCTCTAAGTGTTTTGAGGATCTTTTCAGTGTTTTGGCATCATCAAAAAGGGGGAAATTGTTGGGACATTGTCAGTTTTGATTTAGATCCCAAAAGCCCCTGAAAAGATGATTGCCTTAATCTGTCTTTGTCAGGCTAGTCTTGGTTAGGATTAGTACTTAGTCATTTTACACTTCACAGGTACTCAGTGAGAGGAGAACTCACTGGAGACAATCAAGACTCAGAGCCTGAAGACGAAGAGCACCATCCTGAACTTATGGCAGTCTTCTAAGCTGACTGAGTAAGTATCAGTGATGAAGAGTATGACCCTGAGGTCATTACTAACTCAGTCCTGAAGGGAACAGGTTGTCACTGAGTAAATGGGAAGACTTGGAGTAGAGCCAAGCAATGCAAAAGGAATTTCAGCGTCAGGACAAGACCGGTGAGCTCAAGACAAAATGAACTTAATAAGACAAGCCTGAAGCTCTGGAATAAGTTCTGACATTCTCACCAACCTGATGACGTGGACCAATCCGAGGAGGACACGCACGTACGGAACCTGACACATAGACTGAATTCAGACTGCATATTCAACGGGCAAGCATTTAATGTGCATTAAATGCAAATACCAAATCCATGCAAAGGCGGCTGCTGCATAGAGATATGTCCGTTTGAAGCCCCTCTACATAGATGGCTAGAAGGCTATCTCTCCAACGGATAGTTTTTCAAACCACCTATAAATACAGAAGGCCTTGAACCCATTCAAGGTTACGGGAAATTTCCAAGCCAGAAATTACTCAAAACTCTCAAGCAATCAAAGCATTCAGCCTTTAAGAGAAACACTCGAAACCTTCTAAATTTCCCAAGTGTTTCTTAGCAACTGAGAGCTATTCTGTATTCCGAGAGCTAATTAGAATTATCTTAAGCTTAGAGAGATTATCCAATCCTTAGCACAGCTTTGCCTTGTAAGGATAATCTCAACTTAGTTGGAATCCAAACTGAAACCAAAACCCTAAGTTAGGCTTGTTGGGAGTAAGTCGGTTAGTGTGATAGTAAGAGGAGTTTGTATAGATCAGTGAGGTAACTGGTCTTGGTGCACCTTGGCACGTTAAAAACAAGAATCCCTTGAGTGGATTTCCTGTTAAGTCAGGCCGTGGACGTAGGAGCTTGAGACTCTGAACCACGTTAAACTCCTTGTGTTCTTACTGCTTTGACATTGTGCATACCTGCCATATTACTTGTTCATTCATTGCATTCAAGCTTATCAGGTCTGAATCAATCAACCTGACCTTCAAAAGAACACTGCCTTACTAAACACTTCTAAGTTTTGAGTAAAACAAGTTTTCAGAAAGCAAACTAAACAGGACTTTAAACTATCAGGGCTCAAACATTTCCGCACTGAACTTGAACTGATAGTTAGCCAACTGACCCGCACCAAGTGTAGTCAGTGGGTGTATTATCAGCTCCTAGTTCTTTACCACTCTGAGTGAAGGGGACTCAGTCAGTTTAAGTTTAAGAAAAAAAAATCGGTATACGTGTATTCCCCCCCCATACACGTATTCCTCAGTCTTGTACCGGGACCAACAAAGACATAAATTGTTTTATCCAAAATGAAATACTAAAATAATCAAATACGTAGATCACTCATTGTCTCATAAATTTCGAGCTATGAGCTCAAGAGATCATCATTGTCTTGGTCAAATTCTACTTCAGGCAGACTGTCATCGTGAGGTTCAACCATGAGGGTCTTCCCCTTGTCGTCCTTTTGCTTCATTAGATAAGCCTCAACCAAGTGCTTGGGAGTACGACACGTGCGAGACCAATGACCTTTGCATCCGCATCTTTAGCAGGACTGCTCAATTATGCTTTGAGAGCTAGGTTTTCGTGGAGCGAAATTCGAGGTTCTGTGACCACTGGATGAACTACAACCTCGACCTTTAGTCCAGAACTTCTTACTCATTCTCCCCCTTCCACGGTTGCGTCCAATCGCATGTTTGGCCCTATACTGCTGCTGGAGTACGGGGTTGCTAGCGTGGAATGTTGATACAGAGTCTTGGATCAAGCTGGTTACAATACGCTGTAAAGCAGAGTTATACTCCATTATAGACTTAAGGTCTTGGTAACTGATGTTCAACCAATCGTATTGTGCCGGAGGGAGGAGTATGTCGCTGTGTTGTTGGAAACGGTCCTTCAGGGATTTCCACAACATTCCGGGGTCCTTTTAAGTGAGGTATTCATTTTTCAGACCCCCATTCATGTGGTTCCTAAGGAAAATCAACGCTTTCGCTTTCTGGGCGTTAGTGGATTTTGAACCTTCGACAATGGTTTTGCTTAACCTATTCGAGGCTAGATGGATCTCGACATCTAGCGTCCATGTCAGGTAGTTGCTACCATCGAGAGCGAGCTCATCGAATTCTTTCATAGTGATGTCAGACATAATTCACTACAATTAATAAAGTGACATGGTAAGGGGCGTGACTAAATTTATTGACAACGGAGAAATAAGGATTTATTTGATTATTCTAGAGCACATGGAAGCAGGAATTGGGCGCCCTCTACCCAAAATATAAATTACGATCCGACAAGTAACGGGCGCCGCCTACCCGGGCAAGATATGCGGACTATAAATAAAATACTATGTACATGGGGTAATAATGCTTGCAAGATAATTAAATCATAAAAAGACATGCGCATGTACCAATTAAGCATATAAGACAATTTTATTGAGAACTAATACTTGAAATTAATTCCAAAAATTTCGGGCATAATTTACATGCGAGAATTATTACCACTTAATTTTCAAGTATTTTTCAAAAAAAGAATTAATTTTTGGGAAAAATAATAAGAAGCCCAAGAGAATAAAATTTAATCAATTTAAAAGATTATTTTTTGCTTATAGAATTGGGACTGCAGGCCCAAAATAAAAAGATATGATGTCCAAGTCAAGCCCAAAGGGGCTAGGGTTACACGGGGCCCGAAGATACGCTGCCATGTGCGACGATGGGCGCAACGATAGGCGCACGGGAGTGCACGGGCGTGTACTCGGAGCAGGCAGCGCGCGGGCGCGGAATTGCCAGCCAGTCGCAGCCTACAGGCGCGACTACCGCGGGCGATTGCGATCCATAGACGCGACTGCCGCTGGCGATCGCGGCCTATAGGCGCGATTTGTTTCCTTTCGCAATTTGGCGGCCATGGGTGCATCACGGTCGTGCGCGAAGGGGGTGCTCAACCTCGATGCGGCGCGCGGTGGCACACGGAGGCGGCGCCAGTCTACGTGGTTTGCGATGGTGGCACAGGGAGGGGCGGTGCCGGCCCAGGGCGGAACGCGGAGGCGCGAGAGGAGGCGCTCCTGGGCCGTGGCGGCAGTGGTCGTTCGGCGCTGGAGGCGATGGCTGATCAGCCCTGGGCGGAGGTCGATGGGCGGCGACCGTTGCTCGTCGATTAATTCAAAATTATATATATATTTTTTTTCAAAAATAATTCGATCCAATTAATCGTAAAAATGAAATAAAGTCGATGCAATAATTCTCATGCACATCAAAACATTGTACGCATGGATCAAATAATTAGATACGACAATTAATTCACATGATATGGAGAAAATTTAATTTAGATCGTATCGGTTAATCTCGGGCAGAGTCTCGTGCTGATAACGTGTTGTAAATTGAGAGCAATAAATAAAGATGCAAGTTTGTTCACCCAGTTCGTCGGGAACGACTACGTCTGGGGGCGAGTCAAGCCAGGAGTTTCACTAATAGTTGTGTGTATGTGTGTTTACAATTCTAAGTACAATGATATATTTATAAGAGTAAAACCTTAATCTAAATATGAAGTCCACTGGGTTATTAGTCCATTAGTAATGTCCACATCAAATCTTCTAGATTTGGAATAATAAATTTGCTAGATTTACAACAATATCAAATTTTTTTATAACCGTGTATAAAGCAACATGACTATATTTCATGAACGGAGGGAGTAACTATCCTCGATCAAACGGATCCAAACCTGCGGGTATTATAAACTGGAATTCCCATTTTTTTTAGATCAATCATTTTTTCATGATCATTCGTAAACTATTGGGTTTGTTATTCATTTTTTCTATTGGTACACGCTACATAATTTTATTAGATTTAAATATATATATAAAATATCACAAATATCCTCCTCAAAACACATGCATCCACCCCTATATTTTCGCAAAGAGTGGGTCTCTTGTACACCCGATGCACCGTGTAACTGGGTCGAATGATAACCCATTTACATCGGGAGCACGCTACCTATATTAAATATTCAGAATTTTAATTGTATCTTGCTCGTGCTCCATTGAATACTGAAGCTTGCGTCTTACCTGAGGTTCAGGGTTCGATTCCCCACTTCCAGCTATTATATATACCTGTTGAAGGAGTTCATAATTCGTCAGTTTTTTCCAACATTCATGACTTGATTGCCACTTCACAAGGAAAAAAAATACACTAAGGAGTAAGATTATGTTAAAATAAAAGAGTTTTATTTTGTTCCACATTGATTTCTTATCAAAGCTAATTTTTTAAGTATAGTCGCACCTCAATTTAAGTCTGTGTAACTTTTCCATTTAAGTCTGTATAACTTTTCAATTAAAATTAGTGTAACTTTTCAATATAAGAGTGTGTAACTTTTTAGTTAAATTTAGTGTAACTTTTCAATTATATCTAATGCAACTTTTTCAATGTTTAGTGGAAATACTCTTCAATATTGACTGAAGTAACTTTTTACAAAACAAATGTATATATATCTTAAACTGTTTGGTAAATAGAGTCCACATATTTCTGCTATAGGATGATTAACTTTTCAGCTTTACTTAGAGTAACTTTTCAATTAAAGTTTGTGTCCAAATTCAATTAATTAATTACAGTGAATGTTCATCGATTCTAGAATCATTATATCATAATTTCCAACAAAAGAAAACCTCATTCTTCATTGATTCATCGAATAACCTGCCAATTTACCCATTGACCTTAATCTTTTCAAAGGGCACATCATTCGTCTCCCCCAACCGTTCAAAAGTGCACTCCGCCACAATCTTTTTAATTAACTCCTCTGAATTTCCGCCGAAAAACATCTCCGTCGTAATCGGTCCCGGCACAACAACGTTAGCCGTTATCTCCGTCCCCTCAACTACTTTGCCAAAATTTTCACCATCGCCTCCACCGTCGCCTTCGACGCCAGTCTCAGCGCCGCCACCAGTGATGAAGTCAGGCATGTAATCCTTCCCCCTCTGCCTCGCTTAATCCTATCAATTCCAATGTTTTATTTTATATTGATGAAATGAAATTGAAGTTTCAGAAATCTGTAATGGAGAATTCAAATATAAATGATCCACATTAAAAGAAAATGGACAGGATCAAAGTGAGTGCCCCGTGCAACAGGTGCATATGAGACCTAGTCTTTCGCAAAAGACAAAAAATAAATTAACAAAGTTCATAACCACGTTTTACAACAAATAACAAATAATGCAAAAAAAAAAAAAAATTTAACAAATAACTAAGGAAAAAGTTCCAAAAAAAAATCATGTTGCATTAGCTCTTAAAAAAACCAGATCTTAAAAAAAAAAAACACTTCTTTCGATTATACATTCCGAAAATATACCTTTCAGAATTATTTTGAGAAATAATACAAAAAAAATTCAAGAAAAAAAAAATCGAACAAGACTTTTGGAACTTTTTTTTTTCGAAATATTACAAAAGAATTGAAAAAAGAAATCGAAATTTTGCATTTTTCACTACAAAAAAAACACTGTTTTGCGACGGAATTAGCGACGGAAAATCCGTCGCAAACAGTGTTTTGCGATGGTAACTGCGACGGACACGTATCCGTCCCTAAAACAGCCGTAGCTAATTTTTGCGACGGATTTCGCCTTCCGTCGCAAATTAACGACGGACAAATCCGTCGCAAAATCGGCGGGTCAGACCCGGCCGGGTCACACAGAATTTGCGACGGACAGTATTCCGTCGCAAATATTTCGGGTCAGACCCGTTCGGGTCAACAACATTTGCGACGGCCACATTCCGTCGCAAATGTTTATATATATTTTTTTTATTTTTTCTGTTATAATTTGCGACGGGTTGTTTTCCGTCGCAAAATTCAATATTTGCGACGGAATTTGGACGTCGCAAATTACCGAGCCTATACAAAAAAAAAAAGTAGCTCGCGTGGTTCGAGCCCGGGCACCCGAGGCGGCCGGGGCGGGCGCGGACCACTGGGCCAACCGGCCCATCTCTTTTTATATGCGGCCCACCTTCTATATTAGTCTTATTAGGCCTTGAACAATTAATCCATTTTTTGGGTCCAAGGAGAATCGAACACGGGACCTCTTGTGCAAGAGGAGGGGGCGCGCGCCACTAGGGCACAAGCTACTTTCGTTTATTTTTATGCAATTAATTGTATATGTATTCAAATTAAGTCATTTTTTTATAATTCACCAAATTAATTTCTTTTCGTATCTAAGTTGTTTATTAAAATATTTTGCCCAACTATTTTTTTTATTTTGTAAAATTATTTATTTCGACTCCCGCTTAAATTTATAATTCGTTCATTTGTACGCAATTAATTGTATATGTATCCAAATTGACTCATTTTTTTTTCTACAATTCACCAAATTAATTCATTTTCGTTTCTAACTTGTTTTTATAAATATTGGAGCCATTTAATTTTTATTATTTCTATAAAATTATTTATTTCGACTCCCGCTTAAATTTATAATTCGTTCATTTGTACGCAATTAATTGTATATGTATCCAAATTGACTCATTTTTTTTTTCTATAATTCACCAAATTAATTCATTTTCGTTTCTAACTTGTTTTTATAAATATTGGGGCCATTTAATTTTTATTATTTCTGTAAAATTATTTATTTCGACTCCCGCTTAAATTTATAATTCGTTCATTTGTACGCAATTAATTGTATATGTATCCAAATTGACTCATTTTTTTTCTATAATTCACCAAATTAATTCATTTTCGTTTCTAACTTGTTTTTATAAATATTGGGGCCATTTAATTTTTATTATTTCTGTAAAATTATTTATTTCGACTCCCGCTTAAATTTATAATTCGTTCATTTGTACGCAATTAATTGTGTATGTATCCAAATTGACTCGTTTTTTTTTCATAATTCACCAAATTAATTCATTTTCGTTTCTAACTTGTTTTTATAAATATTGGGGCCATTTATTTTTTATTATTTCTGTAAAATTATTTATTTCGACTCCCGCTTAAATTTATAATTCGTTCATTTGTACGCAATTAATTGTGTATGTATCCAAATTGATTCGTTTTTTTTTCATAATTCACCAAATTAAATCATTTTCGTTTTTCACTTGTTTTTATAAATGTTGTGTCCATTAAATAAAAGTAAATTCAAACTAATAAATTCACAAAATTATAAATTAAAGTAACAATTCAAAAATTAAATTAAAGTAACAATTCAAACTAAAAAAAAAATTGTACTTCATAGTTATTAAAAATCAAATTTTTTTAACAATCGAAATTAAATCCGTCTTCCTCTTCATCCTCGCCCAGGTTAACAATCGGCGACATCGATGGCTGGGTCGGCGGGATCGACGGCATCGATGGCTGGGTCGGCGGGAGCGGCGGCATCGGTGGCGCAGGCATTTGCGCTCGTGGCATTGAATCAGAGGCGAATATCTGCCACCACGCCTGCATGGCGGCTGTATACGCCTGCACCTCGACCCGATACCGCTCCACCTCAGCTGTATACCGGTCGTGCGCCTCTCGCTGCTGTCTCTCATACTCTTCCTTCTCTCGCTGCTGCCTCTGCATGTTCTTCATCTGCTCCACCACCGTGGCAAGCTGCCTCTCGAGCTCACTGGGATGAGAGTCGATGGAAGACTGAGAGGAGGATGAGCCTGAGCCACGAGGTTGGAAAAAGTTCTTTCCGAAGCTGCCCAATCCAGCGAACCGCCCCTTTTTAGCCTTGACGTTCTTGAAGTACAATTCATTTTGAACGTCAACAGAAGGCTGTGTGGGGGGCATCGACCCCGACCCCTCTGCCGTTTCCTCAGGCTGAGGCTGGGAGGCAAGGTCCTCGAGCATCTTTCTCTGCAAATTAATTATACAAAAAATTAAATAAATTGAACACAAAATATAAAATAATACTTTTAATTTTAAAAATTAAAATAATACTATTAATATTGAAATAATACTTACGTGGATCTCGGTAGTACGGCCGTAGGTAGACTTCCCAGTCTCCTCGACGAGTGGGTGGGCGAGCTGCAATCTCTCAAAATGAGAGGGCTCGCGTCCTTGCTCCGCCGCCTAATTATAAAAAAAGATAGTAAAAATTAATATCACTCATAAAAAATTAGGAAAAAAATAATATAAATTCAAAAACTACAAAATTAAAGACGAAACTTACAAATCTCAACCCGTGCTCATAAATGGACCGAGAACCGGCCCGATGTCTCGCCATCCCTTCTCCATCAGGGTCACTACGCCGATTCGCCTTGTTTTTCGCCGACTTCTCTTGGAATTCAGGGGAATCCCAGTAGCGGAGGAATTGGTCCCAAATCAGCCGGTTTTCACTGTCAGTCCCCAGGTCGGTCGCCTCTCCCTTCTTGTACCACTTCTCCCTCATTCTAAAAAGGAGGTCTTTGTACCTTTCCGCCGCATATTTTTCGAAATTCTTCCACATCTGGTCATCGTGCTCCGGTGCCCAGACACATTCTTTCTGCAATTACAATTTAAATGTAAATATATGTTTATATATTTGATATTAATAAACGGTGAATTAATAAATTAAATTAATATCTTAAATTCCTCGAAGTATGTCCTTTTCTTTGCATCAGACACTAGCCTCCAGGTGTAAGCGGTGGGCTCGAATCCACATCCAAGGATGGACCGGGAAACCTGATTAGTAGCCTCATGAACAGGAATCCAACTGTAAAATTAAAACTTCAAAGTTAGTAAAATAATTAGGTTTTAATTAATAAAAAATTTAGTATAAAATATTAAAACTTACGTTGAACCATGTGGCTGAACAGTCATCCGTGGTTCAACAACCGGATGCTGTCTGGAGGAGGATGAGCCCTCAGCAGTCTGCTGTGAGGAGGAGGAGCCCGCACCAGGCTGTGTAGAGGTCTCTGATTGAGACCTCGGTCTGAAAATAGGTGGAACCACGGGTCTCAGTGAGGCCCGTCGTCTCCTCCCTCCTCGCTCTCCTCGACGAGCCTCCTCATCCCTCGGAGGCTCCTGACTGCCACTGCCACTGCCTTGTCCGCTCATCTATAACAAAATTCGAAAAAAAATCAATTCGGCTCTACAATTCAACTATTTCTAAACATGCTTTTAAATTAAATTAAAATTCGATCAACTAATCTAATTCAACTAAAATCAATTCTAAACTTAACAAATTCAACTATTTCTAAACATGCTTTAAAATTAACTATTATAATTCAAACAATTCAACTAAAATCAATTCTAAACTTAACAAATTCAACTATTTCTAAACATGCTTTAAAATTAACCGTTATAATTCAACTAATTAATTCAACTAAAATCAATTCATTTCTAATATAATTCAAACAATTCAACTAATTCAATTCTAAACTTAACAAAAATTAATTATGCTTTAAAATTAAATTAAAATTCAATCAACTAATTAAATTCGATCAACTAATTCAACTAAAATCAATTCATTTATATATAATATAATTCAAACAATTCAACTAATTCAATTATAAACTTAACAAAAATTAAACATGCTTTAAAATTAAATTAAAATTCGATCTACTAATTAAATTATAATTCAACTAATTCAACTAAAATCAATTCATTTCTAATATAATTCAAACAATTCAACTAATTCAATTCTAAACTTAACAAAAATTAAACATGCTTTAAATTAAAATTCGATCAACTTAAATTATAATTCAACTAATTCAACTAAAATCAATTCATTTCTAATATAATTCAAACAATTCAACTAATTCAATTCTAAACTTAACAAAAATTAAACATGCTTTAAATTAAAATTCGATAAACTAATTAAATTATAATTCAACTAATTCAACTAAAATCAATTCATTTCTAATATAATTCAAACAATTCAACTAATTCAATTCTAAACTTAACAAAAATTAAACATGCTTTAAATTAAAATTCGATCAACTAATTAAATTATAATTCAACTAATTCAACTAAAATCAATTCATTTCTAATATAATTCAAACAATTCAACTAATTCAATTCTAAACTTAACAAAAATTAAACATGCTTTAAATTAAAATTCGACCAACTAATTAAATTATAATTCAACTAATTCAACTAAAATCAATTTATTTTTAATATAATTCAAACAATTCAACTAATTCAATTTAATACCACTTAAAAAAAATTAAACATGCTTTAAATTAAAATTCGATCAACTAAATCAACTAAAATCAATTCATTACTAATATAATTCAAATAATTCAATTAAAATCAATTCTCTAAACATGCTTTAAAATTAAATTTTAAACGGTAAAAATGAAGAAAACTTACGGTTTATTTGTAGAAGATGACGAAACGAGAACTCGGTGGGGACGGATTGGCTCTACAGCGACGACACCCGACTTCTCCTTCCTTTTCCTCTCTTTTTCCTCTTCTTTTCTCTCTTTCTCCGCCTGTAAAGCGGCGGTTCTGTATAAATAAGTGGAAAAAAATTTGCGACGGACGCCCGTCCGTCGCAAATTTTGCCTGTCAAACGCAAAACGGCGCAGTTTTTCACTGATTTGCGACGGCTTTTCCGTCGCAAATCAGTCAACGCAACGTTTCCCAATAAGACGCGTAAAACGGTTCGGATTTGCGACGGAAATTCCGTCGCAAATCAGTCAATGGGCCGTTTCCCGAAAGGTCGCGAATACAAATGTAAGCTTTGCGACGGCTATTGTCCGTCGCAAATACAAAGTTTAAAATTGCGACGGCCTGTTCCGTCGCAAATCAGTCAAACGGGTCGCTTCCCGAACGGTCACCTTTAAACGGGTATGTTTTGCGACGGAATTGCCCGTCGCAAACTCAAAATTGAAATTTGCGACGACCTTTCCGTCGCAAATGTAGCCGGTTCAAGACGAAGGCGGTGGGCCCTAGTGTTTGCAACGGCTTTTCCGTCGCAAATTACTATCATTTGCTACGGACTTCCTAAGTCGTCGCAAATTGTCGTTTTTTGCGACGGCTTACAAAAATCCGTCGCAAATTCACTGAATTTGCGACGGAACCGTCGCTAATCTCCTTCTTTTTTGTAGTGTTTTCGTAAATAGGGTGTATATATAAGAATATAAGATGTAATTTAAGTGGATTGCATATATATATATATATATATATATATATATATATTGTAATGTCATAGGGCAAGCGGCACAAATTCGAAAGTTTTAATGTGCAGGATCGGTCTCATGTTGTATTAGTTAGTTGTACAGAAATGAGAGAGTATAAAAGAGCTGCAACGTTGCTTGAAAAACTAACTGAGGTGTGTCATTTATTGCTCTTATTTGGTCATCATTAATGTGAAAATGGAAGATTGGAATTCAGATCAAGCCGGGTACTGTTCTGCTTCTAAAATGGAGAAACCAAATGATCCTGATCGATGCTTTTCGCTTACTTGGTGAACTCAAATATCAACTATATATGATATATGGTCATGGAACTGTCCTTGCTTATACAAGTTGCGGAAAGGGTTGGTATACTATAAACAACCTTTTTTTTGTTGCAGGATCGATGAGCCTTTCATGGTTTACGAAAGTCTCAAGTTGAAGCGACCTTTTGCCATGAAATTACATTGCATAAATTACATCCATTATCACATTAATTACAAGTTAAACAATGCACACAAAGTATTAGTTGATTCATGGACCAAACACTAAGTAATTTAAAAAAAAAAATTGTGTTACACTTTTCACTCTTGTGACGTGTGCACACGATGCTCCGTGATATTTATAATAAGTCAAATAATCATTTTTAACTCATACTTTTCGAAATTCATCAATTGTAACCTATACTTTATTATTTCAACAATTCTAGCCCATATTTTCAATTACTACTTAAAAGTATCCCTGTTCACATTTTCAAACAAGACTATCAATTTGACATGATGAATTTTTATTTATTCTTTTAATTATAATTGTTACACATCAACAACACATGTTAATTTTAACGTACACATTAAACTGATTTTATCTGAAAATGTAATTGAAAATATTTTTAAGTAGTAAAAAGTATGAACAGGAATTAATAAAATAAAGTAAGGTATAGACTAAAATTGATGACTTTCTCTAAATAAATGGACTAAAAATCATTATTTGTCATTAATCCTACTCTATGAAATAATCCATCTCCCTTTTTTTTCTGCTAAAATTTAATCCAACATATAGTAAAGAAAAAAAAAATATTGAATTTAGCAGCACGTGATTTGCACGCACTTAGAGCTCCAACTTCTGTATTGAATCACAACCTCATCAGTTTGTGTGGCATAGAAAGAGATAGCCGACTATTTTTTTTAAATGACTCGGTCTTTGGTTCATGAATCGACTAATACTTTTGTGTGCATTGTTTAACTTGTAATGTCATGGTGGATGTAATTTATGCAATGTAATTTCACACTATCCCACAACGACAAAATTTCGTAAATAGGCCAAATGGAAAAGCAAAATTTTAGTACAAGTGGGATGTAATTTCGTAAATAGGGTGTATAAGAATATAAGAATACAAGATATTACAATGCCCATGACAAAAGTTTCATGAATGAAATAAAAAGATTAAAATAAAAAAGATCGATAAGGTTCGAATTTGTGCCGCTTGCCCAACCACTATCCCAACCCACCGTCCAAGGATGAAAATATCGTTATCGCAAATAATATCGCAACCTTAAATTTACGAATATATTGATGGATATATTGATATCGCATATTAATATTGCAATTTTTTTGAAAAAAATGACGGAAACTTTATTAAAATTTTGGAAATTTAACATGAAATTTTAGGGAGTACTATAATATAATATTGTGCACATGTTCCATTTAAAATCACTATAAAATTATATGTTTAAAGCAAGCATATAGATACTTGACTATATAAACACTATCTAGCGTAAAACAAATGACAATATAATACATAATACAATACAAAATATGATTCATAATACAATACAATATAAGATATAATGCATAATACAATACAAGATGACGAATATTACATGATACAATACAATTAATACCGAAATGATGAACTATGAGATTCAAATATAGAGGTCGAAATTTCATCTCTTTGTCCAAACAATATTGATACCGACTAATCACATTAGAGTAATCCTGGATAAAAGGTATTAGTTGATGATTTGTTAGTTGTGTTTTACTAAAGTGTATTGATTTTGGATGGTATTAGTTGTTTCCATTGAAAGATACGAAGACCATTGATTATTTAACTAAAAGGTATTAGTTGGTTACACTAAAGGGTATTAATTGATTATAATAAAAAGTATTGTAAAGTGATTTATGTATTAATCAATTTCACTTACATACTCACTTTAATGCTAGACCAACTTAGAAAAACAATAAACATAAAAAAAATTGCGATATTTCCCGATTCTCATTCACTTTTGTACTACAAGTGAACCGATATCGATATCGATAATTTGCGATATATCGCAATATATCTTCAATACACTGTAAAAAATACATTGCAACTCAATATCTGTATCCCAATCTTAAAATTTACTATATATCCGCGAGATATTCATCTTTTCCACCACCAAACCACGAGTCATTTAGCTCATTATAAGAAAGATATATATATATATATATATATATATATATATATATATATATTCATTTTCGTCCGCTTTAATAGGTGAAGTAATTGTGCCTCATGGAGATCGAACGTGTGACCTTTAGGTCGAAAGAGGGCCCATTTTGCCTTTTTTTTTTATCAGTAAAGCGAAATTTAATTAAATTTTAGACATACCCAAAAAATAAATATTTTAGAAAGTCAACAACCTAGCACCATACTCAGATATACAAGTCAATCACAATACGAAAAATTCAAACACCCTACATTATTTATAAAGAGTATGTATAGAGTAAAATTGGTTCATACATGAATCATATAAAGGATATTAGTTATTTTTATTAAAGAATATTAATTGTTTTCATTTAAGGGTATTAATTGTTTTCACTGAAGAGTTTTAGTTTGATTTCACTGAATAACTAAGACTTTTTAGTGTTAATAATTTTCAATAAAAACAATTAATACTTTATAAAGAAAACGACTAATATATTTCAATGATTCATATATGAACCAGTTTCACTCTATACTTTGTCATTTATAAATAACCAACTCCAAAGTCTCAATCTAATGTCCTCAACAACTCTCTCGATGGTAAACTCAACACGGTTAAAAATCAAACTCGTTTCTACCCTTCCACAATCTCCACACCACACATACCAAATTGTGACATCTACCTTCTTCATTTTCTTGCCTCTCAAAATTCGGCTTTGAGCGATGAGGTTTGAAAGAGTTTGAGAATGCAAAATAGTAGAAATGCCCGGTCATTTAAAACCAGTCATTCATATCTTATGAGATTTTGTACATTAAAAAAGGACATGTCTCTAATGTCGCATTTTGCCATTTGGCAGGCTGGGGGAGTGTTTCATAACCTTTCTGTAATATAATGTATATTTTACATAAGTTTTTTATATACTATTTATATGTTTTGTTGCACGTAGTTTAGTTCGTGTTTTATTACAGTAAATATGGTGAAAGCGTGAGGTTCTCAGAATACATTGAAAATACACCGCACTACAAAATTTCAGGTAATTAACGACGGACTTTTCCACTGGTCTGCTTTTAAAAAAAATAATAAAAATAATTTACCGCATATGTTATTTTTGGACTCAGTTTTGTTAAAAAGTTTGTTCCTAATTTAGGCAAAAGTTTACTAAAAATGTGTTGATATTTCATAATATTTTTCCCCAAAAATCCATTTTGCCAAAATCAAGAACAACTTGTTTTTGATATATTTAACATTACCTTATCCAAATCACGTAGCTACTTGTTGTACCTAACTTAAATATTGAGTAAAATTATTAGCTCAAAAATATTTATATAAGGGTACAATAATATGTGGACAAAGGTTTGTGCATGTGTAAAGAGCATTTGAACAGCTAAAAAACTTGTCATATCCTGACAATGATCAATGTCTGGCGCATGCACAGTGACGAGATGTTAAGCGATACCTCTGATTTCAGAAATGTATCATCAACATGCATTCATTGCCTGCAACATCTTGGAGCTGGGAGGGGGGCCTCTAACCTTCTTTCTTTTTTTTTTTTTTTTTTAGAGTTTTGGCGGGGTCTGGTATGGTTCACACAAGAACCCTGTTGTATCGCATGGAATCATCATTATTTGGTGTTTCATTTTGTATTTTATAGTGTAGATGAATGACACGGGAAGGGAAAAAAAATATGAATTAAATACACTTTAAGGACATGCAATAATAATCCAGCAAGATGGAAAACCAAGTGAAATATAAAATATGGAACATAGACATCCAACTCCTTCTGCATATGCATAATACATTTATATATAGGTTTAATTGCACTAATTATCCTACAAATTATCACCGATTTTGCATCAAACTATATATAAACTATTTTTTTATTGCAATGGTATATACAATCTATTATATTTTGGTACATAAACCAATATTAAACTTAATATTAAATCGGTGTTTTACCTCTTCCCATCTTTGTGTTGTCGTACACCGCCTCGCACATCCGCCCTTGAGGTCATACTCCGTCTTGTGCGTCCACCTCTTTGTACTGTTTGCCGCCAATTGAATTTTTTTATTATAAAAATTACCCCTCATATGTTAAAATTTGGGAAGAATTGGACGAAAATTAAATTTAGTAGCTTGTGTGTTAAAATTTGATAGTTTGTACTCCCTCCGTCCACAAAAATTATGCTCACTTGTTTGCACGTGGTTTAATGCAATATGTCAAAGGTGTGACATATTTTCCATAAACAATTATTTAGTTCATAAACGAACCTTACAATATCTCATAATACCCTCCGGCATATGGTATTAAATTACGTACAAATAAATGAACATATTTTTCATAGACGGAAGGATTATATATCAATCAATGCAATAAAATATACTTTAGTAGTGATTTAGGTGTAAAATTGTTGATGGTTCAGCGGGTATATTGCATTTAGACGTATATGGAGTGTTTGATTGAAAGAGGTATAGAACTAAAAAAGAAAAGGAGGATTTTTTATAAAAAAAAAGTTGATGTTTGGTATAGGGGTGTATCATTCCAACTTTGCACTTTCCTCAACAATAAAAAATGGTCCTTCATTCAATGGCTATCTGAGTAGTATGTGTGTCATTATATTATCCAAATGCGTATATTAAATTATTTGCTTACGTTCTCTTAAAAAAATTAATTACTATCATTACTCTTTATTTTCATTATAGGGAGTATACTTATTTCATTTTCTCTATCTATTAATTTTCCCATTCTTTATAACATTAGAAGAAAATTAATTTTTAATAACAAAATCTTGTCATTGTAGCTTTTTTAGTTAATTTTATTTTTAATGACAAAAAGGTAATTTTTAGTGACAGTATCCTATCACCAAACATTATTTCCTATTAGTAAAGAGTTTTAGCTAGATAAACTATAGTGGCATAATTTTTGTCATTAAAAACAATATATATATATATATATATATATATATATATATATATATATATATATATATATATTATTGTAATAAGCCTAACACTCCCTAAGAAAAGGTTTAATGTACTTTTTTTAATTCTAAAAAATCCTTAAATTATTGATACATAATTTCACAAGGTTATATTTAACATTTCGTTAAAGTTTGTTTATTAATTTGTTCTCAATGATGATTTGAGAAAGATAATAACTGGATAAACTAAGAAAAGAAAGAAGAATGAGATGTTACCATTCACAAAGAGAAGTAGAGAAAGTTCGAAGATATTCCATTTAAAGTAAGAGTATGTATGAATTCTTAAAGAATATTAGTGACTTTTATTAAAGAGTATTAGTTGTTTTTACTAAAAAGTATTTGTTGTTTTCATTAAAGAGTATTAATTTGTTTTCATTAAACAACTAATACTCTTCAATGAAAAAATTTAATACTCTTTAATAAAAATAATTAATACCCTTCAATAATTCATGTACAAACTATTCCCCACACTATGCCTTCTATGAAATAAAACCGTGATTAATTAAGTTTGATTTTACTCAGGAGATCGATTGTTTTCCCAAAACATTATAACTCTAAAAAAAAATAGAGGAAAAACATTCATGAGGAAGCATTATGAGATTTTTATTTGTTAATAGAGAATCTCTACAACCAAGAAAAATATAAGAAGAAAAAAAGGCAATCTTATCTGATAAAATTATTACATATTGACGCAGCGGGAACGTAATATCCGTTTATTCTGATAATACCCGGATAAAAACAAACGTGATTAAATGTGATAATCCATTGATTCGATATGAATACTGGAATAACACAAATTAAAGCACTGGAAAGGGATAAAACCCAATATTTTTAATTCATAAACAACTGCTTACAATGAAATAGAGAAAATTTCATTTTTAGTCCTGTAACTTAGGTTGATTCCAAGTTTGGTCCTGTATCTTTTCACTTTTCAATTTTAGTCCTGAAGTTATCAATTTCAGTCCTTTTTCGCCGGAAATAAATAACTCTTGCCGGAATCATTACATGTGGCACGCATAACCATTTTCAGATTGGGAATTTTAAATTTTGCACACGTGGATTGCCACGGGGATCCACGTCATACTATTCGACCCATCCCAAACTAAACCCGGTCCGCCCAGCCTTAACTGAACCAAATCTTCCCATTAAACCCGTTTTCAATGTATGAAGAATAAAAACACCAAATAAAAATTGTGATATGATGAATTGACGCGGATTAAAAAAAACCTAAAATCAACCAAACCATTGGAGAGAAATTGCACCGACGGCTTCACTTAGTTCATTCTCCTCAGATCAAACCAGGCACTTGCATTCTGGATTTGGGATTTTGGAGAGCAAATACAATCAAGTTGATATGTGGATAATGAGAAGGAAATGAAATGAACATATACCACCTCCTTTGTACTGTAAGTACCCCTTACTTTTTACTATGAACTAGAGTGGGTCTTTTAATTTTAGAGTTTTTAGGATTTCGTTTGTGGAATGTTTTGAAGACTAATTTGGCGGTTTTTCTTGAGAATGCATATTTAATGTTATTGTTATTTAATGTTATTTTAATTAATGTAATTGTTGTTGGCGAATTGATTAATCTTAGTAATATTTTTGCAAAGTGACTTTTATTCTAATATTTGTCGTGTAGTGTAGTATTAAACCTCATTCCTTTGTTGGCATATTTATTATGTGTGTGGTAACCATATGTTCTTTTGTGCATAAAATATAATATTACCCCACTTTTTTTATATGAAGGCACCCCTGCGTGTTGTTTCTAATTCGTATATTTTATGATTTTTTGCGGCTCCTGATTCTGATAATATCACTTTTATTTTATACTATGGTGGTAAGTTTACTTCAAAGTCGTCTTCTAATTATTTGGGTGGAGATAAGATAGTATATGACTACTTAGATATAAAAACTAATCTTAGTTATGAAAATTTATTGGATTGGTGTGAAGGGTTGGGGATTTCTGGGGATAAAAGATTTTACGCCTTACTAAGAAATGAGTTTAAGCTTTTGTGGAATGACAAGGTTTTGATTGAATGGGCTAGGGGATGTCATCGTTCAAGAGAAATACAAATATGTGTTGAGGTTGGTTATGATTTGGGCCAGGAAGATGGGGATGTTTAGAGGCAGCACGGCCGTGACAGTGATCTTGAAGAGGAGCGGGAGGGTAGTGATGGAGATCTCAAGGGGCATGAGGATAAGGGTATTGCTGATGAAAATAATGATATAAGTTGGTTGGTTGATAGTGATTATGAATTTGAACTTGCGAGTATTGATGATGATAATGAGGTGTAGCGTAGTAAAGTAGATTTAGATGTTGTTAAGGTGAGACGGGGTAATCTAGATCATGACGGGGATAGTGGAGATGAGGATTTGTGCAACGTGGAGTTGACTTCGATGAGAGAAAGACTTCTGATGATGAAACAAAGGATAATCAATATCCCAAGTTCAACAATGAAATTGTATTTAATCCTGAATTTGAGGTGGGTATGTTATTTGGGACAAAGGATGAATTTAGGAAAGTTGTTAACTCGCATGCTATAGTGACTAAAAGGTCTTTGTACATTGATAAAAATGATAAAATCAGGATGTATGCCAAATGCAGGGAAGATGGTTGTTCTTGGGGTTGAATTTACTTAAGGTGACAGGTGAAGATACATTTCATATTAGAATGTACAACCCAACACATACTTGTGCACCATCTTTTAAGGTATCAAATGTGAAAAGTGCATGGTTGGGTAATAAATATCTTTCTGACTTTCAGAATGACCCTAAAAGAAACGTGGCCGAATGGAGAAAAGATGTGATGAGAAAACTGAATGTGGACATTTCTTTTCAACAAGCTTATAGAGCTAAGGATAAGGTGCTAAAAATAATTCAAGGTATTACTGGGCTTCAATACGCTAAATTGTGGGATTATTCAAACGAACTACGGAACTCAAACCCTAATTCTACCATTGTTTTACAAACTGAGGAGATAGATAATGAAGACAGGGTTAGCAAGTTTTATGTATGTTTTGACGCTGTTAAGAGGGGGTTTGGACACTGTAGAAATTCATTGGGGTGGATGGTTGTTGGCTTAAGGGGCCAAATGGGGGAATACTACTTTCAGCTGTAGGGGTAGATCCTAGCAATGCGTTGTACCCTATAACATATGCAGTGGTTGCTAAGGAAAATAGAGAAATTTGGGAATGGTTCTTAATCATGTTAAAGAATGACTTGAATATATTGAGGGGTAGAGAGGATTACACTTTCATGAGTGATAAACAAAAGGGGTTAATTTAGGCATTTAGTGATGTGTTCCCGGAGTCTAGTTTTGTGTTAGATACATGCATAACAACTTTAAGACAACATGGTTTAGGGGGTTAGTACATAAGAATAAACTGTGGGGGGCTGCTAGGGCTAGTACAGTTGGAGTGTTTAATCAAAGGATAAAGGAGATGAGAGATATGAATGAAGGGGCAGCTGATTGGTTTACTAATAAAGACCCAAAGCAATGGTCAAAGTCTCATTTTAGCGCTAAGTCTAAGTGTGATATGTTACTGAACAATGTCTGTGAGAGCTTTAATTCTTCTATTTTAGCAGCTAGAGAACAACCCATTATAACTATACTTGAGTGGATTAGACAGTGGTTAATGGGAAGATTTCAGGAGTGTAGAGATAGAGCAAAAGGTGGGAAGGGTAGATTTCCTCCTAAGATAAAAGAAATTTTGTTGAAAAACATGGAGAAAATTGGCGAGTGTATCCCTATTAAGGCAAGTAATAGGCATTACCAAGTTGATTGTGGTCAAGGTGCTCTGTATGCTGTTGATTTAGAAAGCTGCTCATGTAGGTTATGGGAGTTGAGTGGAATTCCTTGCACACATGTTATTTCTGCAATTTTGAATAGTAGAGGAGATCCTGAAGAATTTGTACATGAGTGTTACATGATTAGGCGTGAAATTGTTATGATTTATAGCTCGATTTGCCCGTATTTTGAGTATTTTTTTTATGAGTGTTTAGAGTCCTTTGAGCATCATTTTTATAAGCTCATTAATTTGTCTCTTTGGTGTTCATAGTTGGATAGAGGAGTTCGTAGGACTTTGAATCGGCTAAAATGGACTCCCGGTTGAGAAGATATGAAGGTTTTTCGAACAAGTGTACAACAGCCGAAAAATGCTCGACCAAAAGAGCTCGAATGCCACCATTCGACCAGTGAAACCATTCGACCACATAAGCTCGAATGACCCCGCTCGACCTAGCTCGAGTGCCCTAAGAGTTCTGGGAAGTGTTCCATTCGACCAAAATGTGCTCGAGCGCACCCGCTCGACCAAGTACTCGATCAAACCCCAATTTTGCGAGATTTTGGCATTTTTCACCTGTTTTCAGACCGTTGCTTATAAATACCCGATCTCAAGCTCATTTTTAAAAGACCCTTTGATCACTTTTCATATTTTGACATACTTAGAGCTTGGTAGAGAGAGTTTGGAGGGTTTCACACTTATAAACGAGGTTTTGATTTTACGAATTCTTAGTTTAGATACTTCTTTTGATTCTTTTCGTTTAATTCTTTCGTTCTTGAACCTTTGAGACTTCTAAACCCTACTTTATCAGATTTATTGAGATTTTTAGATATTCTTTTGTTTATGCTTTCAAATTCTCTTGATTATTCAATTATGCAAATGTTCATGTTGTTGTGATTGTTTTCGTTTTTTATTTTACCATGTTAGGCTAGAACCCCTGCATGCTTGGGTTAGGATGAACTCGTAGAAGTAGGATGTTGGTACATAATTAGGATAACTCGTGATGTTTAGTGCTAGTTATCTTAATTAATTGAATTCTTAAATAAACCCCAGATTATCTTGGAATTAAGTACGAAAATTATTAGAGAGAGGACGATCTTATCACTCTTTGATAACAAGTAGACTTAACGATAGGGTTATAGAAGGGGTTTATAATCTACCGGTTTATCTAGGAAGGATGACCGTATCACCTTGGGTAAATAAAGGTCTCATTAATTAAACATAATCCATATAACTTGTTTAGTAGGTTGTGAAGTAGGTTGATATGACGAAGTATTAGGGTTAATTCTTGAGCTTTTAGTCTTTCAATCTGGTGCTAGATTAGGGAAGTTGATTGCCTAGTTTTAGTACACTTAGGATTAATACTTGCACATCACAGTTGTTTTAATTATCGTACTAGCTCCGTTAGTATACGTAGGGATTCCTATCCTGAGCATCACCATCTCGTACTTGATTAAACCCTTAGTTATTTGATTTCATAATTTTGAATTGATAGAAGTAGACTTTAGAGTAGTTAAATTCATTTCTCAAATCAAAACGCACACTCATATTAACTACGACGCATAGATTTTCAGGGCTCTATTCGCATACATACCTTCCCTTGGGTTCGATACTACTTTGTCCCTATACTTGCCCATACTACTGTGATCCCATACTCTTGTGGGGTAACTACTAGTATAGCTAGTATTTTGCATTCAAGTCATTACACTATGGAAACTTACAGGAATGCATATGCTCCAGTATTACTCCCAATTTCTGGACATAATGAATGGGCAGAAACCTTGTTTATTCCCCCACTCCCACCTAATTTTGGAAGGGGTGTTGGGAGACCTACAAGAGCTAGGCGAATGGAACCTGATGAACTCCGTAGTAAGAAGAATAAATAGAGGGGAGATTCTAAAATGAGGAGGCAACAAAAGACAATTAAATGCAGAAAATGTGGCAAGCCTGGATACAATAGAAAAACATGCACCACGGTATATTTTTTTGTCAATTATAAGGTTTTAAGAGCACAATTTTTTTTAACAGATGTTAAATTGTGTTCAACACAGGTTATAAGTAATGTCACCATTGATGAAGCTGTAGAAGTAAGTGCAACAGAGGCTGTTGTAGGAGTGAGTGGAGTTGAACAACCTAAGAGGAAGAAACTGAAGGTATTAATTACACTTTTTGTTTTAAATGCATTTTTTGTATATAGTAAAGTTTTTTAGGGATAATATTCTGCTTTCTATTGTAATTTTACTCTTTTTATTTATGGTAAATATTTGGTAATTTTTTCAAAAAAAAAAAATCAATTAGTCTCTATTATGCTTGATGGTTATTTATTTCAGGTAAGAAGAGCTAGTACTTCTACTATAGGAATTCAAGAAGCTGAACAACTTGTACTTAGAAGAAAAAAAATAGAAGGTGATGTTTTGTATGATATAAGGTTTTCACTTTTAAGAGGCAATAAAACTTATTACATATCTCTTGTACTTAGGTGAATAAGGAAAAACCAGTGAGACCACCTACTTAAAGATTAGGATTGGTGGATGAAGAAGATCCTGATGATCTTAAGGCTTTCTTTAGTCAGGCTAGCAGTGTAATTCAACCTCAGGGAATGCCAGCTGTAAGAAATGTGCTTGGCCATACCCCATGGGAACAACTACAAATGTCTCAAGGGCATAATGCAGCCCCTCCTCCACGGCAAAATGACCCTCAAATCAGAGCCTCTCTACAATTCTCAGTCGGAAGCTTGTGGCCACATTTCACATCAATAACTAGGGAGGAAATATATGATAGGAGGATATTTGTTGATGGAGGTCATAAGTGTATTGACCTATCTCAGTCCAACCATGTTAGTGGGAAAGGAAAAGAAAAATGTTAGATAATTAGTGCTTTTTGGGTCATTACTTTAAGTTTATTGTCTTGCTATTTTTGGGTTAAAAATGATTCTATCTGGGAATGTGTTTGTTTTTTGAAACTGATATAGGCCTGCTATTTCTGTCATGATAAATTATGCTATTATGACATGGTCAAATAAGATTATTGGCCCTGCCTTGGTTTCCCTGTATATTCCACTTCAACTTGTTGCATCAGCTTTCTTATCAAGTATTTTCCTTGGAGGTCGAATTTACTTGGAAAGGTTATATCTTGTTACATTTTCTTACTAGTTCAATTTTCTCCTCCTTTAAGCATAACACTTAAAGGGTCGGACTGATCTCCTACTCTGGCTATTAGATTGCAATCCAACAGATGGATTAAGAGTCGAAACACCTTCTAGGAATCCTAACTAGAATCATTTTGTACAACATGCTTTGTACTCTTTGGAGTCGTTTGGTTCGGTGGATTGGGTGGGACTAAAGTTTTAGTCCCACTCAATCCCATGTGATATTGTGTTTGGTTCGTAGGTTTACGACCCGGGATAAAATTGGGGTCTGAGTCATAAACCTACCTAATCCATCAAATGAGGGACTAAATAATCCCTTAAGGATTGTGGGACTCCACAGTCCCATGCTTTAAAAATGGTATATTGCACTTTAAACCCACTTAATCATTCAATCCAAACATACATTCCTCCTTAAATAATCTTATCTAATCTAATGACATCTAATCCAATCCCATTTAATCCAATCCCATCTAATCAATCTCATCACGTGAACCAAACGGCCCCTTTGTGTTGGTACCTTTAGAAGGAACATAGCATGTTGGATCTCTTGGTATTTTTTGTGAACTAATTATGAGAATGTACCTTGCTTGATATGAACATAGTGACGTATTTTGTAAATATATGGTCTTATTAGCACAATTGCAGAAGCATGATTTCCATTGTTTAGATTACTATAGTTGATTCATAATTTTGATTTGGATTTTTCAAATTAAAGTTACTATCATACATTATTTCTTTATTTTTTCATTCAGGAAGAGAGTTGAGTTGTTATTCGAGCCGAGCGAGCCTGAGTACTTGATGCTCGAGCTCAGCTTGATAACTTCAACAAGCTAGAAATAGAACGAGCCTAACGGTATTATAAGATAATATTTAACCATCGAGTTTAACGAGCTAATATCTCAATAGTTAAAAGGAGTATCTCAAGAGCTCGAGCTCGACTCATCTAAAAATATAAACGAGATGAGCTACAGCCTTAATGAGTCGAGCCGAGCTCACAAGCAACTCATTTCGTTTAATAGCTCTAGGAGAGACCTCTGCCCAGAGATTGTTAAATATTAAGTCAAATACATTTTACAACCGTATTATGTCAAATACAACGATAATAGAACATACAAAAGTCGGATCCTTAAAGATTTGATAAAATGTTTGGATAACATTACAAAATTACATCAGTTTGATTAAATCAAAATCATAACTATGATTTCAAGAATCATAGTACAAGAATAGTAACCAGTCTCACGAGATGTGACAATTCATGTAATGAATTGTTAATTTTCTTCAAGTTTTTCCTCATCATTTTGAGACCTTTATTGAATTGTTGCTATCCCAGTTGGCGGCGGCTGCTGCTTCTTCTTCTTTAAGAAGCTCTCTTTCATTTGTTGGATTACAACATGAATGAAATGTATTGTGCTGGAAATAGTAATATAATTTTTTATATATTTTTTATGATAGTACTCAAATTTGTAATTTCTCAAAACATTGGGCACAAAGCTTGTCTTCGTCTTCCAATTTACCAGGTGGACTCATGCTCATCGTTCCAGATTTCTATGACATTCTCTTATCTTGATTGAACCAAATATAGTATTGGTTACAAGCAGTAGAATGCCCAACATATATATTTTTTATAGTACGGATGAAGAAGTTTTCACTAGGGAAAAACAGGAAAATATTTGTAGGGAGAAGGGAAAATTGGGTTGACATAAAATATTCTTTATCTAAAAAAATTCTCTTGATTTACAAATGTATGAATCATAAATTAAGTTTCTGTAGTAGAGATCATGGGAAAAATATTTTTGTCTACTAAACTTAAAGTTACAGCATTTATAGGGGAAAATCAATGGAAATTATCTACCCACTCCAATTCTGTAGTAGATACGCATTACAAATTCTCTCATTTACCCATGAATAATTCACAAAATTCCTAAAACCAACGCTCTCTCTTGATTGAGCCCAAATGTAAAAAATATAAATGGAAATTAAGCGGAAATTTCATTTGTAGGTGAGATAAAATACCTCGAATCAATCTTCGAATGATTTTCTTCACTGTTTGCAGATGCATTTTTTTTTTGTTGGAGGAGAAGTCCTTCAAATGTTGCATCGGATTCTAAGAGAGGGATATAAATTTTGCTGGATACAGGGGCAGATTTGGTTCGGTTACTGCTGGGCGAACCGGGTTGGATTTAACTGGGCAGATTGGGTTTAGTTTGGAATGGGTCGGATAGTGTGACGTAGATCCCTGTCAGAATCCACATGTGCAAAATTAAAAAATTCCCATTCTGAAAATGGTAATGCGTGCCACATGTAATGATTCCGACAAGAGTTACTTATTTCCAGCGAAAAAGGACTGAAATTGATAGCTTCAAGACTAAAATTGAAAAAGTGAAAAAAATACAGGACCAAACATGGAATCAACCTAAGTTACAAGACTGAAAATGAAATTTTCCCAATGAAATATGATACTCCTATTTATAATGATAAACGACTTAAAGGACAAGAAATATAATAACAAAAAATATAAATAAATCTAATCTAATTAAATTAAAAACAAATGAAATATAATCTTCTTGGTTCTCCAAATCTTCATATAATAATCCCAGATCATTATCACAATCTCGTCTCCATCATTATCTCTCTCTTCTAAACGATTCGTCCTCGAATGGAAACCGATCTTGTCTCCAGAGGAATAAAATAACGCCTCTAAATATTTGAGCTCAAAAATGTCAGAAGCGCGTACGTGACCCAAAATCTTGAGTCGGTAGGAAAAATTGAAGTTTGGAAAATCACCCGTAAAATAACTATTATTATTAATAAAATAATAATAGTTCATTCGCGTGGAAAAATCGACATTACCAATGAAATTTGTATCAAAATTTGGGTACAACTTGTGTTCGGGCTCGGTGTAATAGATAGGAAACACGTGATCAAATATAGACGACTCTTCATCACTCGGTTCTTCGTCAAACACTGATGGTCCATTATAATTTTTCTTATTTACTCTCTTCGTATCTATGGGCTTGTTGATAGGCGAGCAGAATCAGCAATTGAGCGACCAAGATTAACACAAAACACCCAAGGATTAAGACGAAACAAACTCAAGATCCACTTAACAAGATACTCGGCGAGCAAAACCTGCACGCCACACAGAGGCGGATGGGCGAATAGAACCAAATCAAAAGCTGTATGACAAGCTCAATCGGCATCCCACCGACCAGATCCAACCGCAGTGCCAAAATAACAATTAAGCAAGGCAGAAGACCATCATAATCAGACTAAAGGCTCCTCAAGGACAAGTCCAACATGACGAGCAGCTCTAGACTGCGAGCAAATCCAACAGATAAGGATAGAATTTAGTTTAGATAAGGTCAACTTGGTCAAAGTCCAGGTGTCGTGCATGCAGGCCTGGTAGGCCAAAAGTCACGACACCTCCTGCTAGGCAAATGTCTATAAATACTTAGATTTTTTCAGCTAATAAAATAAGCACAAATTATTATACACGTCCAAACTTCGTCTACGAACCAGAAGCAGCTCGTTTATCTTACGATCGAATTTATCACGTAAGCTTATAAACGTCTCAAACCCAACCTAAACCTAAAATTTCGAACTCACTAATTACGATTAGTGATCAATCACACGTAATTGTTTGATGATCAATTAACCAACAAAAACAGCCACTAATCATCAAGATTAGGAATGGTCATCAACAAATTGGCGCTAGAAGGAGGGAGTCGAACCTCCGATTCATTGAATACGGGAAGATTACCCTAGGATTGTAGAACACGTTTGAAATTTTGAAGAAAAAATTCAAGACCACCAAGAACAATACTTGATACTTCCTGTGAACATGCCTCAATCACGAGAAATACAACGTTCACAACATATAACAAGGGATTCACACTCCCGGATGTCTCAAGCTAGTAGGCGAGCAAGGGCGAGCAGAAATGACCAGGAGAATCAGACCACTGTTTCTCGTCAATTAATGCCCCCTGAGTTGGACGCTTTTGCTCGCAATCCAGACGAATTGGCACGGACCATAGCCATGCTCCAGGCTTTACAAAGAAAGCAAGCTCAGCCTGGCCCTTCTTATGTAAGAGCAAGGCATAGCCCCACAAGGACTCGTGAACATGAGAAGGCCAGAGGGGATCATTTAAATGAGGTGGACAACGCCCTAGCTCGTAAGGCCAAGGGCAAGGATAAACAGCACGTTGAGGCCGCCAGTCAGGGAGGTTCAACTCAGAATCCGGCCGTGGCGGTGAGTCAAGGCACACGCCAGAGTGCTCTGGAAAGATTAGGTCGTCACGGCCGGGGAATCATGGAAGCTTATCCTGCAACAGGAGTAGCTCGCCCAGCTGCAGCACCTGCTCGCCAGTCAGTTCATGATAGGCTGACTAGGTCAGCTTTTGGTCGCCTTGGCCCAGACCCAGAGCCCAATCCCAGGAGGCCAATCCAGGGGGTTCCCACACTAAATGAGGGACTGCAGCGAACAGATGGTCATGCACCTCTGCTCGCCGAACAACCTCAGAGCCATAGGGGATCCGTTGAAGAGCTCGCCTCTATGAGAAAGGCCATTGAAAGCATGCAAGGCCAGCTCGACCAATAGAGAGGATATGGGAATACAACTCTTCCAATCTCTCCTCTATCTTCGGTGATTTTGAAAGCCCCGATTGAAAAGAGGATCCAATTCCCAGCAAGCATTCAATATGAGGGCACGGCGGACCCCCGGGTGCATCTGATAAAGTATACCAATTATATGGTATCAATGTGGGCAAGTGACGCAACTCAATGTCGCAACTTTCCTCTAACTCTGGGGGATCGTGTCCATAAGTGGTTTTTAGCTTTGCCACTAGCCTCAATTCATTCATTTGTCCAGCTAGGCAAAGAGTTCTTGTCCCATTTCTCTACGGTCGGGTCTTATCTATCCCAGAGACATCGGTTATCCGACTTGAAGTAAACTGATGACGAATCGGACCGATCGTACTTGGAAAGATTCGACAAGGTCCTGCTAGAAGGGGAATCTGTCAGTGAAGACACCAAGATTGTGGTTGTCCTAGCTGGACTTAAGAAGGGCACTGAACTCTAGAAAGATGTACACCTTAGATGCATGAAGACTTATGCTGAATTTTGGGATCGGGCAGGCGTCTTTGTCTCCATGCATGAAGCACTGCAAAAGGACATGGGGGACAAAGGAGAGCAGAAAGAGGGTGTAAAGAAGCCCGGTGTTGGATATCGAGCTCCCAAGAACATGAAAGCATTCACTGAAGGAACGGAGCTGAAGGATAAATTAAACCATATTCTTACTGTATCAATTGACACGGTTTACAATAATGTCCGGGACAAAGAATTGCTCACACCTCCCCGTAAGATACATCAAGATACGAGCAAGTTAAACCAGAACAAATACTGTGCCTACCACCAGAGTGTGGGGCACTTTACGAGTGAGTGTCGTGACTTGCTAAAGCAATTATGGCATTTTTATGAGGAGGGAAAGCTATCCGAAGTGAAGAGGCAACCCGACAAAAGAGACAGAGATGAGGATTCTGATGGGGAGGACCTAGAACAAGCACCTCGTCGGAATCGAGCTGGGCGACCAGCTTTGGTACCAGCAGGAGGTCCGGTTCTGGACATTTAAATGATGGAGCCTGCAGGACCTGTGGGTGGTTATTCTGATGGCCGACCACCAATCTCCAATCGTAAAAGAAAAGCCAAGTTACAGACAATCAATCATGTACAAGAGATGGGAGTTAATCCATCCATCATGCAAACATCGGAATTAACTTTTACTGCAAAACACTTGGAAGGAATACTGACCCCTCACAACGATTCGCTTGTAATATGTGCCAAGATCATGGGAACCAGGGTGCACAGGTTGTTGGTAGATACTGGAGCCTACACAAATGTCCTTTTCAAAAATACGCTTGATCAAATGGGAGATTATGCAGGCTACATCAAAGATACAAATCATCGAATCCTGGGATTTGGAAATGCTGTAACAATCCCACTAGGAATAGTTACTTTGGCCGTGCAACTTGTAACGGTCAAGGAACCCAAGAAAAATATCACTAGAATGGTAGATTTCTTGGTTGTAGACCAAGAGTCGACTTATAATGGGTTCCTTGGTCGACCATTTTTGAATGAATTCCAGGCCGCATGTTCAACTTACCATTATTGCATAAAATTCCCAACAGCAAGTGGGGTTGGCACAATAAAGGGAGACCAAAGAAAAGCTCGTGAGTGTCTCTTACAAATCCAGTCAAGGCAGGGACAAGTATCTATGATGGGAGCGTCAACCAATCAACTCGAGAACGAGCCCTCAATTTTGGAAGACATCCTCGGGGCACAAAACGATAAGATGGACATAGACGACCAACCCTTGCCCATGGGCGAGCAGATGCTCCAAAGTGGCGAGCAAACCTTGCCAGAAGCAATGTTACCACCTGTTGTTGACAGAACATGTCCAAATGACATCCAGGAGGGCCCAACTGTGGCGACCAAACTCTGCCCAGAGCCCGTCGAAGATTTTGACCCCCGGCTAGGTGTCGAACCCATGAACATCGAAGATGAGCTAAGTCCAGAAGGACTAATAGTTGACCCTCGATGGAAGGGGCAAAAACTACGGGTGACTCCGGTTGAAGAATTAGAAGCTATCAAGATTTATCCTGTACGAGATAACCTTGAACTCTACATCGGGTCAGAACTTCCCGAGCCTTACAGAACCCGCATGACGGATTTCCTGAAGGCTAACTTGGACGTCTTCGCATGGTCCCATGCTGATATGGTGCTTGTCACAGGTTGAATATCAACCCAGTCCGAAAACCTGTCCACCAAAAACGACGAAAATATGGACCTGATAAATATCAGACTTTAAACGAGGAAGTCAAAAAGTTACTGGACAACGACTTAATTAAACAGGCATTGTGTCCTCAGTGGGTTGCAAATCCTGTCTTGGTACGGAAGCCGAATGGAACCTGGAGGCTATGTATAGATTTTACAGATTTTAATGCAGCATGCCCGAAGGACAACTTCCCGCTCCCGTACATTGATCAAATGGTGGACAGTACTGCCGGGCATGAGATGTTTACATTCATGGATGCCTTTGCAGGTTACCACCAGATTCCGATGCACCCAGATGACCAAGAGAACACGGCCTTCTATACTAACAAAAATCTACTATGCTGAAAAAGGATGTAGTTTGGTCTAATCAATGCTGGAGCAACCTACCAGAGGCTGGTCAATAAAATGTTCGATGAACATATTGGGGAAACGGTGGAGGTGTATATCGACGACATAGTCGTCAAAAGTACACAGAAGGAATATCACCTCTATCATCTTTCCCAGGTATTTGACATACTCCGAAACTATAATATGAAGATAAATCCAAAGAAAAGTAGTTTCGGAGTACATTCCGGAAAGTTCTTGGGCCATCTGGTCAGTAAGCGAGGAATCGAAGCTAATCCAGCAAAGGTGAAAGCAATCGTCGATATGGAACCTCCACGTTCTGTTAAAGAAGTACAAAGATTAACCGGTTGCCTAGCCGCTCTAAACAGGTTCATATCACGGTCAGGAGACAAGTGTCGTCCATTTTTTGAAGCTATCAAAAAAGGCAACTTTGCCTGGACGGGGAGCTGCCAGAAAGCCTTCGATCAACTAAAAGATTATCTGGGAGACATAAAAATTCTGTCAAAACCAATTCTCGGCGAAAAATTATATTTGTACCTGGCAGAATCTGATACGGCCATAAGTTCGGTGTTAGTTCGAGCAGAAGGCAAATTTCATCTGCCAATTTATTATGTCAGCCAGGCGCTGCATGAAGCAGAGGTGATATACTCCCCAACCGAAAAGTTGGCATATGCTCTCATTATGAGCGTCAAGAAGTTAAGACCATACTTCTTCGATCATCAAGTCGAAGTACTGATAACTTTCCCGCTCAAATAAATACTACACCGACCCGACACCGCTGGTCGTCTTTTAAAATGGTCCATAGAGATAATCCAGTTTGGCGTGACATATGCACCTCAAACAGCGATTAAGGGACAAGCTTTAGCCGACTTCATAGTCGAGTTAACTTTCCCTCAAAATCCAACCAGAGGGCTAGATCACCCATGGCATCTCTATGTGGACGGTTCGTCAACAAATCAGGCCTCGGGGGCAGGAGTGGTTCTCATCAGCCCCGATCGACAAGTATTCACTTCGGCAGTCAGATTCGAGTTTATTGCTACTAACAATGAAGCTGAGTACGAAGCCCTCATCGCAGGTCTCCATTTATCACTGGCGGTGGAGTAAGACGACTCCAGATCTTCGGGGATTCTCAACTCATTATAAGCCAAGTACGAGGTGAATATGAGGCCCGAGACGGACAAATGATCGAGTATCAACGAATAGTTGCTCACTTGGTATCCTTGTTAGACCAAGTATTTATCCAGCGGATACCTCGAACGAGCAACACACAAGCTGATTCCCTAGCAAAATTAGCAACAAGCGATGGACCAGCAGATCTGACGGACATTGTCATTACCAGAAAAATCCAACCATCAACAATGGACTACGAATTAAATCAAGTAGTTGAATAGAGAAATGACGATGATTAGAGGATTCCTATAGCCAAATACTTGAAAGACGGGGAACTGCCAAGCAACTCTTTTGAGGTTGTAAGAATCACGAAACAAGCAGCCATATATACTCTGATAGATGAACAACTTTACAAAAGAGGCTTTTCAGTCCCGCTACTCAAATGTTTGTCTAGGGGGCAAGGAAGGATAGTTCTGGAGGACGTACATTCTGGAGCTTGTGGAAATCACGCTGGGGGGCAAGCTTTGGCCTACAAAACCGTAAGGCAAGGTTATTATTGGCCGACCTTACGACAAGATGCAATCCAGTTAGCCAGAGCTTGCCACCAATGTCAAATTTTTGCTCCAAGTATTCATACCCCGGCTCAGGAGCTCGTATCGGTTTATAGTCCATGGCCATTTGCAAGATGGGGAATAGACATTATTGGTCCTTTCCCAGCTGGAGTTGGAAATGTTCGATTTGCCGTCGTAACCGTCGATTATTATACAAAGTGGGCGGAAGCAAAGACCATTGTGAAGATTACACAGCAAAATATGATCAACTTCATATGGCAGAACATTTTCTGTCGTTTTGGGATTCCACGAACAATTGTGACGGATAATGGTCCGCAGTTTGATGGGAAAGAATTGAGAGACTTCTGTACAAAGTGGGGGATCAGGAAACACTATTCGACTCCCTATCATCCCCATTCAAACGGGCAAGTTGAAGCTGTGAACAAGATCATCAAGCATACATTGAAAATACGGCTGGCAGAAAGCAAAAGTTATTGGTCAGAAGAACTCCCGGAGGTCTTGTGGGCGTATAGAGTTTCTCCCAGGTCAAGCACCGGAGAAACACCTTTTGCAATGGCTTTCGGAACAGAGGCTGTGATACCAATTGAGTTAAAGACCAACACAGTCAGGACAATCAGCTTCGATGAACAGGCAAATCACTCTGCTCTAGCCACAGAAATTGATTTACTCGAAGAAAAAAGATTACACGCCGAGCTAAAAAATGCTACGTACAAACAAAGAGCAGAGCGTTATTACAATTCTCAAGTCAAGATAAGAAAGTTTGAAGTTGGTGACCTTGTTTTAAGAAAGAAGCTCGCCCCACCTCCAGGCATATTTGGCCCGACTTGGGAGGGCCTATACAGGGTAACGGACAGGTTACCCAATGGAGCATATGACATAGAAGACTTAGATGGCAACTCGGCCCAATACTCCTGGAATGCAGCTAACTTAAGGAAGTACTTTCAGTAGGTGAGCAGTTTTACCTATGAGAGTGTGAATTCGAGATGGGCGAACTACTAAGTCCAATGGGCGAGCTAGAATGACAGATGCACAAGATGGATCCAAAAACTTGCCTAATTTTTTGAAAATTTCACCAAGTATAAGTGGTCGAACAGAGTTGAGTTAGGTCAAGTTTGGTCGCGATCTAGTATGCAGGCCTCTTGTATAGTTTTATTCCCTCTTGAGAGTTTAAAGATGTCTTGACAAAATGTATAGTGGTCGAGCAGCTTTGACTCCTGGTGTAAATTATATTTTTTAATGATTGGAAGTTTGACATTATTTTTTTTCGAGCAGGTCCAACCTAGTTAGTACAGGTTTACATTCTTGGTCGCGTTCAGTACTTGTAATTTTTTAAGGTTAGTTCAATGTTAAGTTGTTCATTCAAACAGAAATGCAAGCTTAAGGCGCAAGTTGATTATACAACCAAGCCCATTAAAGGCTGTTCGTTTTTAAATGAACATAGCCTAAGGCCAAAAGCCCATCAAATTCTAAGGCCAAAAAGTTCTTAAAGAACAAGGCCCAACTACATTAAGATTGTTGAAGCATAGATAAAAATGCAAAGAACAACTAATGTAAAGTAAAAAAGACGAGCAGATGAGCAAAATAGTTTCATTGAAAATAAGGCTTGATCGCCCAAAAATTACAATGAAAACGAACAACAACAACAAAAAAAGAAAAAGTACAAGGCCCTAACTAATCCTGTCCGCTAAGACCCTTGCCCGGTAGGTGGGGAAATGTTGTCATTCTTGGGATCTTCCAGAGGAGACCCAGCGAGAGTGGGATCAATTGGGACCTCTTGGGATAATTCGGCAATTAGCCCCTCGGCGTCTGCTCGCTCTTGGAGAGCCCTCTCACTTTGATCGGCGGGCAGGATTTGCTCGCCCTCGGCAGCGTCGCCCTCCTCTTCCTCCTCGTCCTCTGGAGGATTTGTAATAATGATCTCGGGACCGATGAAGTCAAGCTTGACCCCATAATCGGACAGGTCACCGATTTGGAGAGTTGTGCCCGGAGCTGGAGGGTTTGATTCAACAAAGTTGCAGAGTTCCTTGCCAATCTCTTCAACAACGGCGGGGGCTTTGAATTCATGCGCGATACGGATGCTTTCCGCATAGCCCGTCACAAAACCCAAAACTGAACTCACCTCCATCTTGGGAATAAGTTCCTCTTGGGTGATGGAGTTGGCAAGTTGGGCTTCGAGATCGGTAATTTTAGCCATCACCTCGATCGCGAATTTCTCCGTAACTTCCTTCTGTTGTTGAGCGCGAGCAAGTTCTGCTCGCATCTGCTCGACCTCGGCCATTTTGACCTTCAGCTCTTCAGAGACCTTGACGTGCAGGTCCAGAGCACGTTGCTCGCTGACCTGATGAGCTTTGGCCTTATTTTCCAGGTCGTCAACAATTTTCTTCGCCTCTGCCTTGGCATCATCTCGCTCCTTGGCAATACGGCTGACAGTGGCCGCATGCTGGCGAGAGTCCTTCTCGAGATCCTCTACTTGGTCGACCAGACGCTGCACGGCCGCCAAGGTGTTACCCGCCTCGATGAGATACAGGCGGCCATTGTCACGAGGCGCTTGTGCCTTAACAGTCTCATTCAACTCCTTAGTCCAGCTGCGGGCAATGACTTCGAAGGCACGACGGACAAAAGAGTCTGGGATCTCATGGAGATTGGTCGGCACTTTCGAGCAGGTGAACCGGTGTACCATGTTTGGCCGCTCAGGATATTGCTCGGGCGAATAGCTAAAAAATCATCAGTTAGTTAACAAAAAAAAGCTAAGTGCCCTGGGCGAGGAGAGACATACTTATCGAGACGACCCTTATCCCAACCAAGATAAGTGGGGTCGGTTGAAGGACCAGATCCTTCACGGGCAACAGCGACCAGAGGTTGCTCCACATGGCGCTCCGCGGAGGGAGTTTGCTCGCTATCACCCTCGTTTGAGCGAACAGCTATGGTCACCTTGTCCTGAGCAGCTTTTGCTCGTTTAGCCACTCTCTCAGAGTCAGAGACGGGAGTGCCGTCTCCGCGAAGGAGCCTCTTAGTCCTTGGAATTGGAGCCTTGGGTGGGTTCGCCACTGGTGCAGGCGGCTGCGCCAAGCTCGATCCCCCAGTTTGTCTAGGGTCGCCTTTTCCACCCTTGGCCGCAAAGGCAATAATCTTCGAAAGCGGATCCAATTTTTTGTGACCTCTTTTTGTCGGCATCTCCCAAACACGATTGTCAAGCTCGAAGAAGGAGGGGTGAGTGGCAACGGGGGCGAGCTGGTCTGCAAAAGAAGTGTAAAACAAGTTAGATAACTCCAAGTACAATATCGAACAAATCTGTTCGTCCAACGAGAAAAAATACTCACCTTCCGGAATCAGACCTAGAGCCTCAAGATGGTGAGGATAAGTAGTGAGATGGGCAACCCGTAATGTGGCCTCGGAGAAGAGATGGCCAATGTTGCGATCTCCTCGGCGACGAAGAGCGATCAGACACGCGACGAACAAGAATTGGTCGCTGATGCTATTCTTGACAGTTCGCCACCCCAAGTTCTTGGGACCTGAAACAAAACAAAAAGAGAATTAAAATTAGTCTAACCACTTCAAAATTATAGAAGAGGTGAGACTCACGCTTTAATTCCCTAAACTCCGTCGGGGTCTCAATCCGCTCAGGACCACCAGAGGGGCGAGCAGAAGTACGACAGTCCCCTCCTATCCAAAACCAGTCGTTCTTCCAGTCTCGCACCTTTCCAGGGATGTCCTCCACTAGTTTCTGGCCAGGTCGCGCCTTTAAGTAGTACCAGCCAGTTTCTTCCCCAGTGCAGCCCGTGACCGTCATTAGGTAGCAAACTTCCTCGGTGGACAGTTTGTTGGGGTAGCCCTCAAGGGCGAACAGAACCATCAGAGCCATCAGATTGATCCACCCAACGGGGGTCAGTTGGGTGATGGCTAAGTTCACACTCTACAGGAACTTGCCGACCAAAGGGTGCAGCGGCAAGGAGACCCCAGCTTCGAGAGTGGCTAGGTTGATCGCCGTTAGCCCGCGGGGTGGGCGATCAGCTCTGTCATCCACCAGCGGAGCATACATCGAAATGTCGAAGGGGATTTTATAATCCCTTCAAATTTTGGGCAGTTCTTCGTCAGTTATGGCGGACACGATGCAGCTCGCCGCGAAAATTGGTCGCCTTGAGTTTCCGCACCCCCCGAGCAGGCACTTCAAAGCGACTGGAATGTTCCCTATCGTATTCATCCCAGTCCACCCGGCGAGCAACTGCGACCGGAACCTGATGCTCAATTAGCCTGGGCTTGGGAAATTGAATATCCCTAAGGTATGCCCAGGTCAGTTCGTCAAGGTTTACCGTCTGGAGCACCTCAACCTCCTCGTCCTCGTCCTCATGAAGGTTCGAGCTCGTTTCTTCCAAAAGCTGGCGAGCAGGATTTGCTCGCCTTTTCCTTTCCCCAGAAGGGCGAGCTCCCGAATCAACGGAGCGAGCGACTGAAGCCGTATCAGGATCAGACACCAGATTCACGATGTGAGGATTCTCTTCAACTAGCCGTTTTTTGGGGTTCCGAGGTGGGAAAGATCCATTCCCGGAGTGTGATGACATCCAATAAGCAAAGGTAAAAAAACTTGTATGTTTATAGATTCCGGCGAGGGAGAACTCGGCGGTATAAGGCTTCCCACGGCGGAGTAGGGATTTTTGTGAAACCAAAACACACGCAACACTAGAAGAGAAGAAGAAGAGGGAAAAGAAAACTACCTTGCCGTTGTTTCGGTGTCCCCAGAAAGTAAAAAGTGTACGCCGAAAGTTTAAAAGAGAGGAAAGGGGAAAAATCGCGCTTAATGAACAGTTAAAATGTGTAAAATCGCGAATTTTTTTTCCTTAAATACTTTCTGGAAAAATGGGGTTCCAGGCGAGCAAATCCAAGAGTTGAGGGACTAAAATGCAATTCTTGGGCGCGTGTAGAACCTGTCTGACAAAGCGGGAAGGCGCGTTGCCTCGGGATCACGTGCGCATGGGCGGAAGTAATCATTCCGCCCACGTCACACCTCGGGCCGTACCCAGGCCTTGGGATCCCAACCGTCACCAGCCCAAGTATGCTCGGCCAAAGTTATCCGCCCGTGAAAAGTTGTTGGCCCCCTCGATATTCCTGCACGCACTAATAGCATTTAAAATTTGCCAACTCAAGAATTGTTCGCTCATCATCTTCACAATTTATTGATCGACAAGGGGGCAATTGTTGATAGGCGAGCAGAATCAGCAATTGGGCAACCAAGATTAACACAAAACACCCAAGGATTAAGACGAAACAAACTCAAGATCCACTTAACAAGATACTCGGCGAGCAAAATGTGCACGCCACACAGAGGCGGATAGGCGAATAGAACCAAATCAAAAGCTTTATGACAAGCTCAATCGGCATCCCGCCGACCAAATCCAACCGCAGTGCCAAAATAACAATTAAGCAAGGCAGAAGATCATCAGAATCAGACTAAAGACTCCTCAAGGACAAGTCCCACATGACGAGCAGCTCTAGACTGTGAGCAAATCCAACAGATAAGGATAGAATTTAGTTTAGATAAGGTCAACTTGGTCAAAGTCCAGGTGTCGTGCATGCAGGCCTGGTAGGCCAAAAGTCACGACACCTCCTGCTAGGCAAATGTCTATAAATACTTAGATTTTTTCAGCTAATAAAATAAGCACAAATTATTATACACGTCCAAACTTCGTCTACGAACCAGAAGCAGCTCGTTTATCTTACGATCGAATTTATCACGTAAGCTTATAAACGTCTCAAACCCAACCGAAACCTAAAATTTTGAATTTACTAATTACGATTAGTGACCAATCACACGTAATTATTTGATGATCAATTAACCAACAAAAACAACCACTAATCATCAAGATTAGGAACGGTCATCAACAGGGCTCATAAAAAATTATAGGCCCATCAAATACAACATTCGATGGAAAATAGTTATTATTTAAAGAAATTTCAATATCATCCATTGGGTCAAGTGGACCAGCAAAATTGTCGAACCCATCGCATTCCTCCAACTTAATTTGGCCTTCATCAAACTCAGCCCCAAATAGTCCGTCCCTGTAAAAAAGCCCACTGTAATCACTTAGGGCATCCAACCCCAAATTGTCATCGGCGATGTCAAGGAAAGCAGCGGCATGACGGTTTGGCAATCCATCATAGTGGCCAGGGGGTGTAGCGAGAAGGGGCGATGTGTTTGCCATCGGTCGGCATTGAGCGTCGCTAGGATAAGGCCGATGGAAAATTACTGATGCGGTGGTCGTCTGTGCAACAACGGCAGCCGGCCGAGATCAATCTTCGCGATCTGTAGGTACGTGAGCCTGGGTCACTGACTTGCTAGTGGTACTTTCCGATCCGTAGGAGAGGGATCTGCGGGAAGCTGATATGCAGGTGGTGTGACGCCGGTGGCGGGAGAACTTGCGTTCCAACGCGATTGCATACTCATGTGCAGCAAAGAGCGAGTCCGGTTGCAATACACAGATCCTCCCCTGAAATTCAAAACGTAGCCCCTCAATATAGTGGATAACAAATTATTTCAGCGATTCGTGATTGTGAATTTGATTAAAAAGGTGAGCAAATTCAGTTGAATAGGCATGAATCGTCCAAGTACCTTGTCGAAGATTTTGGAATTTCTTAAACAAAAATTCATGGTTGGTATTTTTGTAAAATCTAGTGGATTGGGTGGATTTGTGGTGAGGATTGTCTTGGAAATAGTGGATATGGCGAGGTGAAAGGAGGCGAGAAACCCGATTGAAGATATCTCGCTGTTGTTGGCGTAAATCTTTAAGTGTTTGGGTGATAGTCACAATTTGCTCTCGGAGGAGAGAAATATCGTGATGCCTGGATTTGTATCTGGGGCATCACATGAGTCGCTACTGACTCTGGATACCAACTGACGCAGCGGAAACGTAATATCCGTTGATTATGAGGATGCCCGGATAAACGCATATGTGATTAAACGTGATAATCCATTGATTCGATATAAATACTGGAATAATACAAATTAAAGCACGGGAAAGGGATAAAATCCAATATATTTAATTCATAAACAACTGCTTTCAATGTAATATGATACTCTTATTTATAATGCTAAACGACTTAAAGGACAAGAATGTAATAACAAAAAATATAAATAAATCTAATCTAATTAAATAAAATAACAAATGAAATATAATATTCTTGATTCTCCAAATCTTCATATAATAATCACAGATCGTTATCACGATCTCGTCTTCATCACAAATTCATTACAAATAATTAACATTATCAAGTTAGAAAAAATATATCAAGTGAAACTATGAGAGAAAACGTAACCAAAGAATTCCTATCTAAATAAAGGTAAATACGGAATTTGGACTATTTTGGAGAACACACCCCACCAGGGTCCAAAATCACCAAATTAACTCAATATATTATGACACGTGAGATTCAACTTAGATAGCAACACCGACATGTCTGTAGAATAAGAAAATCTTGTATTTGTTTTTTTTTTATGAATCGGTTTTCGGCCAAATGATCGATTAATTTATGGGATCAATTTCATTTGTACATCAGTAGCGGCCTAACTGAAGCTAGAGCGAACCTATGTATGAACTGGTCCATCTTATGAATTAGTTGCACCTTGTAAATTTCGAACTTAAAAACTAAAGAGACATATGTATATAAGTGTAAGCTTACACTATTAGACCAATTATTAGACGTTGATGAATTTTTTTTTGTTTTTTTATAAAAACAATTTTATATAATACAAAACTTCACTCAAGTATTTGAATCATAATTTCCAATAAAATACTATTGAGTTGGAGCTCCATAAATCTTGAGTTATATAATATAGTAAATACAATTCGTTTTATGTATACGACCGACTTAAATACATAACAACCTTATATATATATATATATATATATATATATCGTCTTATATATAAATCTTTTTCATGACTATAGTACAAGTCTACAACAATCTAAAGAATCAATTAATATATTTAGGGATATTAATCAAATAAAATATGGAACAGGAAAAAGAAAGCCACCAAATGAACATGGAAAACATATGTAACGAAATGGCCGTGCTAGTAATTAAAGGTAAAAGCGGCCGAGCCATCCAAGACGAAAGCAGACTTTCTCCTTTAAATTACAACAAACCCCTCCTCCTTTTTCTTGATGGGAGCCACATCAATATCTTTGGAAGATAATAGAGGCATAGTATCACTCCATGTATATGCCACTTTCAATCCTCAAGAAAGCCTCAAACTTTTGTTTATTATTAATTTTTAGATATAAGGTAATGCAAATTCTTCAATAGTGAAGATAAATAAAAACTAATTATAGTAATTAATAAAAATATAAGATGATATACAACATTATTTTTCCTTCTAAATAAAGTAATTGTTACGCCATTTAATTATCATTCTATTTTCTTATAATCCTTCTTTTCGATCATTTTTCCATGTCACAGTCAACAACTCTTTATTTTGTTCATTTTCCCCAAAATTAATGCACTATACTAGTGATATAACGATGGAGATGAGATCACGATAGTCATCTGGAGTGATTATACGAAGATTTGGAGAATCAAGATAAATTATGAATATTATATTTAATTAGTTTATTTCCTTCTATCTTTAATTCTAGTATAAATAGGTGTATTGTAATGGTTGTTATTTAGTTGTTTAATAAATTAAAATATATTGGGGTTATTCCCTGTGTTATTAATCGTTCTTTTTCGGTATGAATAGCATGAATCAACAAAGTTAAAATGTTAATCACATTTGTTTATTCGGGTATTTTCAAAATTAACGGATTTACATTTATATTGTGCTCCTGCTGCATCATGTAACCATTATGAATATAATCTTTTTTTTAATATATCCAAGGGGGAGATAGAAGATAAATTTTCATTCTCATTCCTATTAAAAATTCGAAACGAACGTCCCCAAAATAATTTTCATATCTTTTACTCTTATTTCTTTTTCCCTGAGGGGTTTATAGGGAAGAGGAAACTAATACAGCGAGATCATTTTATATTAAATTAGATGAGACATGAAAATTTAATTTTACAATAGTATCACGTGTATATAAATTAATTTTTTCATTAAATAATAATATACTATATAATAAATATATTAAAATAATATATATATATGTATATATATATATATAATCATGTGTAATTATATCATTTAATTTAATTAATTATAATTGAAATCATAATATATCTGACTTCCTCAAGAGAATAGAACAATCAAATAAATAATGCATTTTTTTATAGAATAATGTTAACAATTTAAATCGATGCAAATACGGCGTGGAACGAAAAAATAATTTGAATTGTACGTTTACATAATTCAAAGCTTAATGCCTATTAATAGTATAAAATTAAATAAATCAAATAAAACTATTCTATTTTTAATAGAAAATGAATAAGTTAATTAAATGTTAAATTTCACTTAGTTAGAATTGTCAGTGTTTTAGTAATCGATCAATTCATCAATTTAATAATTATATTTAATTCTTTTGTTTGAAATATTCACAAATTGATATTCCAAAAATATGACTTTTTAAAGTATAGTGAAATACATAAGTTGATAAATTGATATATTTACAGACTTAAGTTAAATAATTATTCAAAATATGTAAGAATTTACAAATTAGTGTAGTTGATAAGTAACATAAAAGTTATGTAGAAGGTTTAAGGTTCAAACCTATATTGTTACGTAGACTTTTCTACAGTTAGAAAGTTTTCACCCTTCTTGACGTTAGCGAACCTTTTGAAAAGCATTGGATCTTTGATCCAATGTATACTATTAATTTTTCTTTAAAAAAACGTATATTATTATTTTCAAATGATTGCATTTTGCATTAATGCATTTGCATTGCATAATGCGATCACACTACATTGCTCTATTATATATTTTATAAATATAGAAAATTAGACGTAAAACGATGAAGTTAGCCTTACAATTAAAATGTGGTGAATATAAAATGACTAAATTACCTTTATAATAAGTATAAAATGACAAAGTTACTCTTATAATTAGAAATAAACTAGTATTTCTCCCGTGCGATGCACGGTGTAATGCACAGATTGAATATTATAAATTTTAAATACAAAATTATATAATGAATGAATTATAAAAAACAGAGTTTAAATTAAATTTATTTATCCATAAATCAATTAAGATATAAGAATATTGTACATATGTGAGTATTATAATATTTAATTTTATACTAAATTCATAAAATTATTTTAACATTTAAAAATGTTATATAGTCTAAATAAAAATTATTTAAATTCGATCAATCATATAGTTAAAGTCAATAGAAAACACTTAATATATTTTAAATATAATTTTTATTTTTATATGTATAATATATATGCTAAATTAAAAAAATTCATAAGACAATTTAATTTGATATATAGTGTGTTGAAAATAGATTTAAAAAAAAAAAACTTAAAGAATTTTGAAAGCTATTGGTGCAAAGTAAAAAAGAAAAAAAATTGGTAAAATTAATTCACTCTTTAGTGGAGAGTGAGAGTCACTATTGCACCATAAAACAAGTGCATTTCACTTGCTCCAATAAATGCAACTTTTTCTCTCTCCTCACTTCTACTTTTATATATATATATAGATATAGATGTTACTCCATCCGTCCAATATTAGTAGTCCTGTTTTTTTTAGTTGTTATTTTTTGTCATAAGTTGAAGGGTATTATATTGTGAAGTCCATTTATGAATAAAGTGATTGTTATGAAAAATATGATACTTATATTTTTCATAAATAATAACTTTATAGGTAAGACTACTAATATTGGATGGAGGGAGTAATTAGTAATCTTAACATAATGGAGCTTTTTTTATCAGACCTGCAAGATTTTATTATCTGTATGCTTGCATTTTTTTAATTTATTTTTTATTTCTCCAATAACTTTCACCATTGATATTGTAGACTTCCTCGACCTGAACTCCAAAACAATCAAATCATGCCCTTCACATTAATCTCTTTGAAAGTCCTACTTCTCATTAGGCCCCCTTTGGTACGTGATATAAGGGTGAGAAATAGAACATATCACCTCTTCTCCCTCATTTGGTAGGAGCTCTTCCCCATCTCCTTTACCCGGTAAAAGCCTCGACCCGACACGGCAAATCTCGTCAATTATCCCCAAGTTACTGTTCTGGTATGCATTACCTATACCACCAACTTGGTGGTATAGCGCTATCTCGCGACATGGTGAATAGATTAGGGTTCGTTTTTTGTTTCGAAATCATAATTTACATTCTTGGCTTCCACTAGCAAGCAAAGGCGACGACAAGCATCTTTAACAGTTTTCCACCTCATCGCGGCGCGGCCAAGATCCAGTGCCGGCGACTACTCCGTTGTCTCTTGCTCGAAGACGGTCTCCACAATAGGTATGGCTCTTCCCTTGCTTCCATTTGAATTTCACGAATTAGGATTTCTGTGTTGCTTACTTAAAAATTTCTCCATTTTTTGCGAATCGAACCCCAAATTCATACGGCCGTGGGGTGGGTTGCCGGAATTCAACTTCGATTCTTCGATTTGTCACTTTCTCCGGTGGAAAGAAGCCCTTATTTTACACTGTTGCAATTAATTTCTAATTTCGGCACCGCAATAATTTCGGAATCAAGGTATTGTGTAGTTACTTCCTATTTTCCTACACTTGTTGGAGTTGCAGTTTGTATAATTTGTGCCGAAAAAACAAGAAAAATAAATTGGGGCTCAGGAATGCAGTTTCTAGGGATTTTGTGATTCTGTGAATTTTTCCTCCTGTTATTGTGATTGTTGGGCAAAATATGCATCCAGTTTAGTGATTCATGATTTTGGTTTGGGAATATGCATTATATAATTGCATTATATAGAGACAAATGAAGTAGGTACTTTCATGTTTGGGCAATTTTTTGGTCCAGTGTACTTGTCTCTTAGTTGTGGGCATTTGGATAGATTAGTACTCCTTTTCTACGTTGTTATCTCGTGCTTTGAAGGAATTTAGTTGCTATGGATTTTGTGATTTTGTGAATTTTTCCTGATCTTATTATGATTGTTGGACACAATAGGCATCCAGTTTTGTGATTCATCATTTTGGAATTTGTATATGCATTATGAGGTAGACAAATGAAGTAGGTACTTTCATGTTTGGGCAATTATTAATGCAGTCTATTTGTCTCTCAGTTGTGGGCATTTGGATAGATATCATCTCCTTTTCTACGATGTTATCTCGTGCTTTGAAGGAACGTTTTTTAAATTTTATACTATGGGAGCAAGTAATACACGAACGTCTTATTATGTTGTTCATTATTGCGCACATATTGCGTGAAGAGTCCCGAGATGTTAGGAGACGGACTAACGGTGAGAAAACTTATAGTATGAAAGCTCGAATGCCTGAACAAATTTCCCGTCGTACTCGTTTGTATTTGCTTAGTGATAGAACTTGTATTGACAACCTACGCATGGATCGGAGTACATTTGCAAAATTGTGTGACTTAATGAGAACTGTGGGAGGGTTAACCGACAAAAGATATGTTTTGGTTGAAGAACAAGTTGCCATGTTCTTAACCATTTTGGCACATCACACCAAGAATTCTGTTGTGAAGTTTGAATTCTTGAGGTCCGGCCAAACTGTGTCCCGTTACATGCACTTGGTCTTGAAAGCAGTTCTAAGGCTACATCACCTATTCTTGGTTAGGCCGACACCTATTCCAGATACCTCAACTGATCCAAGATGGAAATGGTTTAAGGTATTTTTTATCATTGTTGCTATTGTCGTACTCTATGTAAACAAGCTAATTTGTAAAAATAACAGGGATGTTTAGGTGCTTTGGACGGGACGTATATCGATCTCACTGTGCCCTCAGGTGATCGCGCTCGTTACAGGACTCGTAAGGGCCGTATATCCTCTAATGTCCTGGCAGTTTGTGATCCCCACATGAAGTTCGTTTATGTCCTTCCCGGATGGGAAGGCTCTGCAGCCGATTGTAGGGTGCTACGAGATTCTATTAACAGGCCGCAGGGGTTGAAAGTTCCAAAGGGTACTTCATTTACAACTCCCTATGATTTGGTTAATTTCATATCTCTTTTAGCTCACTAATTTCTTCTGGTGCCCACACTGTTTGTTAGGGAACTACTACTTGGGTGACAACGGCTATGCGAACAACGAAGGTTTCCTCGTCCCCTATCGCAATACTCGGTATCATTTGAGTGAATGGGGCCCACATTCTGGCCGACCAACAAATAAGCAGGAGCACTTCAACATGAGGCATACTAGAGCCCGAAATGTAATCGAGTGTGCTTTCGGTGTGTTGAAGAAACGCTTCGGGATCCTGAGTAGCCCATCGTTCTACCCACTAAAGGTTCAAATACGACTTATTATGGCCTGCTTTCTACTACACAATTTCATCCGGACGGAGATGCCCATCGACCCGCTTGAGCAAGATTTGGAACCTGCAATACCCGGAGTTGACTTTGAAGATAATGAGGTTGATCATGTTGAGTATATTGAGACGCTCGACTCAACTCCTGAGTTTAACCTCTGGCGTGAAGAGTTGGCAACGTCTATGTACAATGAGTGGAGATTCCCCCCACCCCATTGAGACAACCGTGGCTTTACAATTTTTTTCAGACATCCATATTGCTTTATGCCTTGCTTTATTGTGTCCCAATGTATAATTGGAACTGTTGCACGTTATTTATTACTTGTGTTGATTATGTGCTAGGACAATATCTATTTCCCAAACATTAGAGATGGGCACTTGGCTTTTTATAGTAGTGTTTTTTATTATTCTGTTATTCATTAAAAATTAGAATTTTAATGATGTATTTTTTACACATTTATGTCCATGAAGATTCTGCAAAAACTTATTAAATTGATGTGTTAAACATTGTAATAAATATAACTCCAACACAATTCTGAGAAAATTCAATTGGTATTTGATGACAGCGGACCCACGCATATTTAATTGATGGTGTAGTTGGTGTGATCAATCAATCACACCATATCAAAAGTTATTGAACTTGCAAATTAACTAAGGCATAAAAGGTGCGTTTACTTGATGGTGTCAAATCAGAGAAGAAGAGTTGATTGAACTTGCATATTAAAGTTTGACCATACAAGTTTCCATAAGTACTACTAGAGCTAACTTCTACCAACCAATATTTATTTGCGTACACAACAATAACTACATTGCCGAAATGCTCTATATATGTTGCTTGTCAACTATCAAATACATCCTAAACTCACTATCACAAACCAAAGAAATGAATCGTCCCATTATACCTCCTCAACATGAAATCTTGTATAATGGGGATTGGTCTTACGAAATAGATGGTTGTTTCCTTGGTACTCTACTCGATCAGAAAAAACGGGGCAACATTGCAGTACCCGTCGAGCGACACTTCCATGCAGTTTCCATCGCAATCGGGGCGGTCAATGAAATGTTTTGGATAAACTTGTCGTACGATGATGCTGTTAAAAGGATTGGTGAGCTACGCAAACGCCATGATATCTTCAAGCAGTTAATTTCAACTTCTGATGTGTGGTGGGACATGTCTTTGAACGTACTGCATGCATCTCACTCGTTCTGGATTCGCACATTCAAGGTTATTTGTCACCCAAATTTTGTTTGTCATTTTTTTGTACAGTTACCTCTTAACCATTCATCTTGTCGGTTAATTTTTTTGTGTTTTCAGCGTCAAGAGTTGGCTAGAGCTTATTTTCACGTAGGCGAACCGAAATGGGAAAAGCTTAAACAAATTTTCGGTGATGGGGGAGTAGATGAACCGGGTCAGCATCAAGAAGTAGACATCATCAACCTAAGCGACGGAACACAAACCTATGTGTCTGAGATGAATTTACGAGGGCCCGGAACTATTGTTATTTCGGACGACGACGAAGATGAGGTTATCTCTCCGGCTGTAAACAATCGTCGTAACTCTCGCATGAGATTGTTTGATGAGCCTTCTGATAACATTCTAGGAGACGAACCTATAGATGCGACGCCGTTGCAACAGTATAACTCTTCTCCTGAGTGGACAAATCGGGTCATAGCACGACCAACAACCGAGGCTTTACCTGGGGCCAGCTCAAGTGTCAGACCATCTACCAGCTCTGTTGATTCATGCAGTCCCATGAAGTGGTTTTGGTTTGCCAATAGAAACAACCGTTAAGGTACCACGTTGGATGTTGTTGTCCTAGGTTTATTTTACCGTTGTTTATGTGTATTGTATTTCTTATTTCGTACTATTCCACAATTTTGGATATTCAATGTTGTGTGTTGCACATGTGCGTGCACATGAACAAGTGGTAGTACGTATGTATTTATAGGGCATCTTAACTTGATTGTTGAATATATGTAATGTGGAATACTGTGTGGGTCTAAATGTGGGCAGAAATGTGGAACAAGTGGTAGACAACATTTTAAATATATCCATACACAACCACATTCAACAAAAGTAGTGTTGCGATACATTAAACAACCAAGATATAAAGTGTAACTAGATGCCCACACACGAGCTCATCCAAAACTAGTCACTAAAGTACACAAAATGCTAATCACTAATTGTCTTCCCTCCAATTAAGACGGGATAGATATCAAAATAGTAACACATAATGGACTTAGAGATTAATGTTTTCAGCCTTATATAGCTCAGTACAATAAACTTTCCTGAACTCGTCGCACCTTGTGGGGTCGATTTCTTCCAAGGGGGTATAGCATAGAAGACACTCTAGCGTCTTCATGCACAACACTCCACAATCGCTGCTATTTGTTTGTTGGGGGGAATCTACGCAAATCTGTACCGGTCACGGTGCACCATCATCAACCTGAGTAGCATCTCCAAAAGCCTCGTGAAATATACTACCCAAAACCTCAGCAAAACGTCTTAATGCAGCGTTGTGTTTCGCATTCATACGACCTTCTCCTCTCTGCGAATCGTACACAACAATGAGCTTCGTCTTTATCCGTAATTCATACAAGATCCAATGGCTTCCACCAACATTCCCCACCCCGTACACGAAATCAACTACAGACCATGGCTTGCCGTTAACAAGTCGAGGGAGGCGACCAAAAACATACTTCATAACAGTCTTTTCCCATTGGGCCCAATTAAACCGAACTTTTGCCTTTTTCGATTTGACCCAGTGGTCCCAACATCGGTTTGTTAGAAGCTCCTACGCACATCCAATTATGTAATTAGTATACGGTAAAAAACATTCTTGGCACTTACATACTAAAATAATGGGTTCATAAAATTTGCTATTCAATAAAATCTCACCCAAAACATAGTATCGACACACGTCCAGTTAGGTACGAAACTGTCCGGCCATCTCGCCACCTTAGTCAACAACAAATGCAGTAATGCATTTCTATGTTCTGGAAAAATACAGTGAGAATTTCATAGATGTAAATTTTCTGATTTGAATAATTCATTCAATTCATACAACGAGAATATTAAATATAATGGACATTTAATTACCTCTTCACTCAACCACCCATTTGATTCCCAAATATTGCTAAACCACTTTGCATCAACTTGTTTGAATGTCGACACTGAAGTGTCAATCTTGGTGTTTTCATCCTTCTCCGTACCCCACCACCTTGCAAAGTCGGCTACTTGTCTAGGTGTAACATGTGCCACCAAAGGCTTGTAAATTGGTAAAATATCTTCAGGTGGAATCTGATATTGGTGCAACACAATATCCGTACACACGACTCGGTCCTACAAGCTCATATTAATGGAGACTTACTATGCAACAGTATTACTTGACAAAAAATTGATATTTCAAGCTTTTATTATAATTTTAGTCGAAGAAAAAAGATATTTTTTTTACCTCATTTACTCCTTGGTTTTCTTCATGGGGTACCTCTTGGCCATGAGGTTTGTCGGTAGTTGGTGTGACATTCTCAAATGGTTTAGATTGCTCATCCCCAGTGCTTTTTGCAACGTCTGGATGTTTGTCACCTTGGCTACTAACATCGGCCTCTTCCTCGGGCTTAGTTCCCGTCGGTGTTTTGTCCGAGGATGGCTGATCATCACATTTGACCTCTGTATCCTCCTCATCGGCTTCCCCAGATGGCTGCTCCTCATTTCCAATTGGTATATCATCAACCGGGTCATCAGATGCGTGATCCTCAGACCCGACCTCGGCTCCAGTGTCTCCTTTTGGTTGTGCCTCATTCTTGTCCTTTAATCCATCACCGTCGACATCCGACTCCCTCAACTCTTCAACCTCCTCATCGCTTTCAGTTGAACACTCTAGTTTGAGCAGTATTCGCATAATGAATTTTTCAAGCCGCTCCTGTTTCTTCTCGATTGCACCCAACTTCTGCTCGACACGGCTCCTAAATGATTCATCACCTTCTTCGAATTTACTATCCTTGGATGAACCCTCCTTGGATGAACCCTCCTTATGAATCGGTGTCTTTCCTTTGCGTTCCTGCTTACGGGGTACTTCTTTGCATTCACTTGGACCACAACTTGCTTCTCTCTTCCGCTTACGTGTTTCTCGCACATCTGCCGGTGGTTCTGCCTCATTCTCCTTCTCGATTTCCTTCTCCCAATCAAGGATACTACGATAGTAGGTCGTGTTTACTTCAACCGATGTAGGAACTAATTTGGGACGGGGAATCATCTGTGAAAAATATAGAAGGATATTTGTACTAAATATCATAATTTCATACGCCAATAAAAAATTGCTACAATAAAAAGTCTGACCTCTGTGTTTCTCTGGTCTCCACCCTTCAAGGTCGGGAAACAATCCGTCCTTAATACATCCGATCTAGGACTTGACGTGGCTTTCCATCGCAGCATCCGAGGTGTGGCATTTCGTGATCGACCCGTTTGTTGGGCACATACGCGTGCCACAATAGGTATGGCCTCGTACGCCCACAGTTGTAATACAAAACCAAAACCGTATACATCGACGTGGTCTCTATTCTCTCGACCATTCAAAAAGTTATGAATATTATCACATACCATGTCGAATGCAACCCTACCCCATGGAAACTTATTGAAAGTTTCTAAGTCATCGACCAGATGAATGTAGCGAATATCAACCTTCTTAGATGTCCTTTTCCGTATGATTAACAATCCATACACAACCAACAGTAGGGCCAACTTGAGACTTACTTCTCCATCTCCTTTCTCCTTCTTTGCAATATTGGTGAACGTCTGTCGAATTGTGCTAACCATTATGTCTTTTTTTCCTTTGAATGTTTTCTTGTGAATTTTTGATTGAGGAGGAATGGCCGGTTTTGGACCGAAATGCAACCCAGTCAACAAGGCGAACTCTCTTTGTCCCAACTCGGTCTCACTGTTGTTAACATGAAAGACAATCTTATCATTGTACTGGACATGCGATTGTTTCAGCAGTAGTTGAAGATGTAGTTGTCCTTGGAATTATAGTTCATGTAAATCCAGGAATGCCCCAAAACATGACTCACGGAACCGTTTCAAGTTTTTCGAGGACAATGAATTCTTTATGTCCTGCAAAACGTCCAACATCGCCCGACAACTCAATCTCACCGGTCCCTCTTCTTCCATGCTCAACTGAGTACAATCCGTCCTTAAAACAAGGAAACTAGATCAATGAATGTATAATTACCACACAAAAATATTGCATCCCAAGCATTTGCCCACCTACTCGTGTTCGGCTATTTTAACAAATTGGTTGGCCGATGACAAACATTAGCATAATACCTTGGATAGTATTCATGATATATAAGATATCTTCAAGACTAGTGTAAGCTTATAAATCAATGTGATACACCCAAAAACCTTTATAATGGCCGAAGACATTAGTTTTTTTATTGAGACATTTCTTCGAACACTTACAATGCGACATTATTAACACAATAGCAATTCTAAATATCTTTCCTACACCGTTCTTTTTTTAATATTAACAAATCAAAGCAAGATGCAAAGCACTAATTCACCCAACAAAGAAGTCAATTACGAAAAAAATATTGGGTATAACCCATTGACAAACACAACTAAATATCGAATAGAGCGTCTTTTGAACTATACTATTTCAAAACCCAAATAGAACCAAAAAGAATTTGTGTACACTCTTACCTTATTACAAATGTTGCAATATTAGTCTTGCCTAAAGCCCTACACTCGCGTGCAACTCTCGATTGCGTTTACCGGATGGATAGCGTTCTTTTTCTCAATAAACCACATTGTATTGTATTAAAATGGGAAAACCGGTTATAGAAATGAAGACGTGGGATAACTTGTGTCGGGGTGGATGAAAAACTGCTACATTGAGTGGAAATGGTGGAGCCGATTTAGGAGGGAAGTGGGAAGCTGAACCTTCAAAACCACATTCTTGAGCATGGGCATGCGATTCGTGGGCAAGGAGGTGGGCTTTGGCGTCGGTGTTGTCAAGGAGGTGGGGTTTGGCGTCGGTCAATTTGTGGGCCTTTCGTGTTCGAACTTAACGGGCTTGGCTGAGCTTGGCTGCAAAGTTAATAATGTTAATCACAATTTTGGACCCTAATATGTCGGTAAGTACATTCCATAAACCATAAATTAAATTTCCAAATGGTAATTTAATACTCCTTCATGGACTGCACCAAAAGAAAGATAGTATGTATGCTATGACACACAAAAGCAGCTTCCAAAACCTGAACTCACTGTACTAATTTGTTTCTTCTATATATCACACTGAAGTGACCATACACACCCAATAAATCAAAATTTGACCATCACAATCCTATCTTTTGACCAAGTCATGCTAGCACCCTAAAGGCCTAAAGCCACCCACGCCCTTATGATCTATAAGTACATGGGCATTTATAAGAAACACAACACTTGAATTTTTCACTACATTTCCAAAAGAAAAAATATATTACTCAAAATATCACTCAATTCCATGCATATTCAAGATCGTTATTTTTATGAAAACTCTTCCTTCACCAAGGAGATCACTACCTTTCTAATTGAAGGACTTGTCGCGGAGAAGGCTGCGGGGAGATGGATTTGGAATGGTAGAAACACGGTTGCCATAGCCAAAATGAAGGACCAAATCAATGCTACGTTCCAAACAAATTGGAGCTATCAGCAGATTGCACATCAAGTTCGGTGTGTTCGGAACCGGTTCGGTTATTTCGAGGAGATCATTCAACATACGAGCGTCTATTATGACGAAGACGTGAACTTTGTTCATGCATCACGGGCCACATGGGAAGAACTCAAACGGGTAAAAAATTTATTGTCAGAAAAGATATGACCGATTTGATAATGCCTTGTATGCGAATTTGATATCGGTAAGTTTTTATATATTCATAATATTTCATATCTTGCTTTGTGATTGAAGGAATATCCTATAGCTAGAGCTTACATGTATCGAGGTGAGCCATTCTACGTCGAAATGAAGGCCCTATTCAAACCTCCGGAAGCACGTGAGTTCGAGGAAGATGAAAATCGGAATTTAAACTTACAACAACAATTGGCGGAATATTCGGAAAATTTGAGGAACACTATAGCAGCCCAAGCGTCGACTCCCACACCACCACCTGTGCCCACACCAGTGCCCACATCCTCACCCACAACCGTTCCTCCACCAACGTTATTCGTGCCTTCTCGATTTGATCATCACCGGACACCGATCTTGAACTTCTTCAGCGACGACAGTGGTAGCTCAACCTCTTCTTGAGATTCTAGTGGTTGGTTGGTTAAGTAGATGTCAGTTTGTAACTTCTTAAGATTTTCATGTTTTTCTTTAGTATTTGCATTGTTTCCGTTTTTTTTTATTATATAAAGGTCCAATGTGGCCGTTTTTCCATATTCGACCCTTTCTAAGAAACATGAGACAAAGAGAATTAGGGGACTCACATGAGAATTTCAAATGGAATTTAAACATCATGACAAAATATACCCTGGAATGCCCAAAATATATTAAAGAAACCATGGAATTTAAACATCATGACAAAATATACTAATCGTCAGCAATACAACAAAAGAGAGAATCTATCATCCAATCTACTGCTTAACAGTTTAATACCCATCGACTAGTGAAGTTCGATTAACAAAAATCATAATAATTCACATTCAAAAAGACGATGTCCACAACCAACGTCTATACCCCTCCATAAGCACCTGCTAGCATACGACGCACAAAATGTGGCCGAGCATCAATTGGGAACCCGACAAACATCTCCAAAAGGTCACTTTTCTGGGCGAGCATTGCCGCAGCATCAATGCGTTCATCCATAGAAATTTCTGGTACAGAACCCATCAATTGGAACAGCTCTTTCCTAGATTGGCCCAAGTCACGATGATACCCCATAACTTGTACCATGATATCCAGATGTTGTTCAGACGAGATACAAAACCTATCGAGAACTTCAACCAGTGCATCGCTTTGACTACTTCCTCTTTTTCTACTAGACGTTGCACGTGGATCAGGGGGTGCTTCAGCTGCAGTAGGAGCCTGACTATTGTCATCCATGTCGCAAGGTCCGTTGTCGGTCGATTCATCAACTTCTCCAGGGGCATCAGGTGCAGTACCAACATACTCAAAGGGAACATCGTCATCTATTATCTCATTTACAGCTTGCATAACATCCTCAGCCGTCTCGCCGGTTGCACGGTCCTTTCCAAACACCTCACACCAATCATTGTACATTGGCCACGACTTGAATTGCATGTGAATAGCAGACGGGTCTTTCTGCCAAAAATTCAAACCCAATTCAAATTCTCCAATAAACAGGAAACAAATCTGAACAAGTAGCAGGGAAACTACGTGCAAGTTAAATATTACCTTCACGACGGTATCCCAAGCCTCGTTATTGCACTCAACCATGTTTGTAACGGTATTGAAGCCTACCCCAGTACCATGCATTATCATCGTTTGAAGGGACCCGAGTGCTCTCTTCCAAATTGTTAGCCTGGACTTGATGTGTGGATATTCCCGAAGATCAGTCCCCGGAAATTGCACCAAAAGCTTCTCCTCAAGTTTCTTCATGAATCCAGGCCTGAATCCATTCTCTCCCTTCCAACCATCTTTGACGAGCTCCTTCATATTTTCTAGCAGTGCAGCATCTTCAACATCGGACCAAGTCCTCCTAGTTCGGTCAGTTTTCTTAGCTTTCCCTTTCGATTTCACACTCGTGTCCATGCTACTGCCACCTCCCTCCATCTGTTCAAAGTTTCACACCATTAGGGCGTATTAAATTTTAATAACACAATTTCATACGTAGAGGCACACCAATGCAAAATTTGTACCACAATAGATATATAACATCACCATCTTTCAACCGAAAAAACTGGTGAACAAACCATATTTCTTACAAGCAAACATACTCATTTAATTAACCGCATATGCAACATAGCGAGACTCTAAACAATCATAAGCACTCACATCAATATCGACTAATTTCATCACTCAATTAAGCATGCACCGTAAACCGAAAAAATTTAAAAACATCACAGAACCCATCGACATCGACTACTAGTTCGCAAATTCACGTTCACATTCACGATAACCAAATACCAGCAACCCTAGAAATGAAGAATATTTCACCAACGTCAAGACTTTCACCCCCTCTTCATCATTGTGCTGAAAGTAAATTGAAATTAACAGGAGGAAATCGTTCGAATAACTCAAAAATTAACAACACACCTTTCTTTCTCGATTAATGGACTTAACTGTGAATAGGTTGAACGGAATTATGGCGGCGACGACGGTGTGCTCGAATCAGCAGCAACGATGAGCTCCGTGCGAACAACGATCCATCGAACTGGTTTAACTTTTGGGAACGAAAGCCCTAGCTGGGTTTTTCTTTCTTCCCAATCTTGCAGAGGAAGAATCGGTGGTAGTTGTGTGTTTTATTTCCTTCATTAGTTGCTACTTTATTTTATTTTTAAAAATTGGAAATACTATATACCCTACCAAACAATTGAATAAAAATAATAGCAATTAAAGTATCTCCTACCAAACACTCAAAATAATATAGTACACAAGTTTTTATTTGTTACCAAACACATGTAAATAATACTTATCTCACTAATTATACATAGAAAATAAAGTTAGCTACTAATTTATTAACCCATACCAAAGGGAGCCTTATATTAATATTAATCACCAATACACACCCCAAAGCATCGACGTAAGTGCTGCAAATTTTAATGGCCTTAAATTTTCTCCATAGTTTTTACTTTTTAAAAAAAGATACAATTAATTACTTAAAGAATTTATATCGGCAATCATTCTTGATGTGGGTATTTTTTAAACCAATAAATTATTAACAATTTTAGTCTCCTTCCATTCTATTTGAATTTTGATGCAAACATTTCAAAACAAAATATGATGATATAATTGTGATTATATCCAAAATTGAAAGATTCAAAATAAGGTGTTTCAGGATGGATTTTGTTTTTGGCCAGAAGGTACGTAGTGAAAGATATGTGAATGTTTGATATCATATATTTGTGTGAATATAAGTATGTCTGTGACGGCGGTGGGATAACTGATAATTCTGTCTCCAAAACTAATTAGTAGTGTATATTAAATTCATCTAATTATTTCACTTCCAAATATTTAGAGCAGCAAAACCTTATTATAAAGATTTATATGTAATATTGTACTATTTAACATTTCGTAGATATAGAAAATAATAATTTCACAAGTAAAAATTGGGTCGGGTTGGGTGACGCGAATATACCAACTTCTACTAGTAGATTCCCCGCAAGAGTACGGATTTACTGTAATATGAGTAAGTATAATGACCAAGTATATCGAACCCAAGGGAAAGTGTGTATGCAAATAGATCCCTGAATATCTACGTGTCGTAGTTAATATGAGTGAAATGTTTTTGGATTTTTGAGAAGAATTAATTATAACTAAAATAAACTAATTAAACTAAGGTACTGAAGAAGACGAATTAACTAAGGTTTGTATTCAAATGAGTGATGGTGATGCTCAGGATAGGAATCCCTACGTATACTAACGGAGCAGGTACATAATCAAAATAACTGTGACGCGCAAGAAATAACCTAAGTAAAAGAATGCAAGATGAAAGCTCAAGATTTTAAACCCTAATATTGTTAGTATTAGTGTCCTAGAGACAATCCATCGAAAGGACATAATGCTAAGATAATATTCAAATTTGGTTTAATATTATTATTGATTTAATATTAAATGTATGGCGTTACACTTATCTGAATATGATGTTTGATTGTTTGCATATATTCTTATTTGTGTTCCCATGAATCACTACTGTCATTGAGTGAGTGAGAACTCAGATGACTTAAGTATGATTCTCAAATAGCCCCGATCAAGGATCATCAAGAATGTGATATTGATGATGCAATTGAGATTGGTGTGCGATCTGCATCATACTCTTAGAGAGTGTAATAAGATCTCACTTACTACGAGATACCGAGTATCTCATGATGGATGCACAGATACCTTAGAGGGTATTGGTATACCCATCCGAGAAACAGTTTGATGTAATTCCACATAATGTGTCTACAGGTGTCTCGGTTAGTGGGAGCGATGTGATACTCCTCTGACTTGAGGTCAATACGCACGACATGTGTGGAGTGGTGAACTTTGACCATGACCGACGCTTGCACCCTTCTACGGGTAGATATGGCATGGATTGGGTTCATCACGAAATGCATGTGCGTGGTAGTTGAGCCAAGAATAGGATTCATTCCTCAATGTGGATTTAGAGAGAATACTCGTCTTCTCATCATAATTGGATCTAAGTCGTCGGCCGACGCACATCAACTTAGACTTTGTGGCTAAGTGTGATATACTTGATCAATTAGTGATTGGAGATAATATGATTAAGTTATTTGAATAGACACTTCATCTTGTTCAAGGCTTAATCGGGTATTCGCGAATGAAAGAAAGATATCACAATAGCCTACAGTATTACAGGTAGTTGCAGATTTCCTCGCAACGTACCTCGTATATTGAGAATGTCTGATTTATTGTCTAGGGTTCAATTAAGACCGTTAGTTTGATTAATCGCTCGATATACGAGGGCCTATGGGTCACACAACAAGTAATGACAATCTACCAATTATAGTTGGTTGATTAAATATTGTATTGGATATAATATTTAATTTATGGAGAATATAATAATAATTATATTTGGAATTAATTATATTATTATTATTTAATTAAATTAGATTTAATTAAATATGAAATCTAAATAATAATATTTGGAATATTATTATACAAGAATAATAGATTTGGTAAATATATTATTCGTAGGAACATATCTAGGGAAATATAATCCGTAGAGATTATATTACGGGCTAGGCCCGATATCTTGCTTAGGAATTAAGCCAAGTTAATCCCTATAAATATGTGTCCTATGGGAATTCAGAAAGTGACACAAGAAATATAATTTCTCCATAAAATCTCCAGTCGGAATTTTCCTAGCAAATTCGTCTCGAGATTCAACGCTGGCATATCGGTGCGGGTTGGTAGAAAGCCGTTACGTGGATACCATAGTTGAGGATTCCGCATATAAATCGCTATAAGGATTTATATGTTATTATTTATCCTTTATTTATAATGTTATACAACCATGTTTAAGATTCGTTGTTGGTGAATCGTATTCTTCCGCTGCGCCGAACATGGTGTTCGTGCCTCTAAAATCTACAGTGGTATCAGAGCTTTAGGCTCGGTTGTATACATAATTTTGTGTATTAATTTGTGGGATAATTATGTGCATCTTTCAATGTCTGATTAAACCCATTCTCGACATCATCCAACTCATTAGTAATGTCCATTGGTTCTTTCCCTCCTCCGGCAGCATTCATCCTTCTTAAGAAGGCTCAGTTTCTTCTTGCTATTGTCTCAGGATCCAACGGTAATCTCTCTTCGCTCGTATTGCCTTGTGAGCGTGTTTTCATAAACCTGAAACACTAACAAAAGAATAAAAATGCAACTGCCGAATACGTACGAAATAAAACAGAAAAGTAAAGCACTCACTACTAACTACTAAGCTATCGATAAGTCCTATTCAAAAGACATACAATGCCATCCCCGGCAACGGCGCCATTGACTTGAAGCGAATATACCAACTTCTACTAGTAGATTCCCCGCAAGAGTACAAGTTCACTGTAATATGAGTAAGTATAATGACCAAGTATATCGAACCCAAAGGAAAGTGTGTATGCAAATAGATCCCTGAAGATCTACGCGTCGTAGTTAATATGAGTGAAATGTTTTTGGATTTTTGAGAAAATTAATTATAACTAAAATAAACTAATTAAACTAAGGTACTGAAGAAGACGAATTAACTAAAGTTTGTATTCAAATGAGTGATGGTGATGCTCAGGATAGGAATCCCTACGTATACTAACGGAGCAGGTACATAATCAAAATAACTGTGACGCGCAAGAGATAACCTAAGTAAAAGAATGCAAGATGAAAGCTCAAGATTTTAAACCCTAATACTTTATCCTAACATTCGACTTCACTAATCCACTAACAAGTTAATAGATTGTGCTTAATTAATGAGACCCTAATTTAAACTAAGGTGATGCGGTCATCCTCCTTAGATAAATCGGTAGATGAATTAACCCTTTCTAAACCTTCTCGATAAGTCTACTCATTGTTAAAGAGTGATAAGGTCGTCCTCTCTCTAACACTTTTCAAACGAATTTCAAAGGCAAAGTTAAGATTGATTTTAAGAATTCATTAATTAAGAGAATTAAAACCTAACATCACAAATTACCCTAATTACGTACCCACAACCTACTTCTACGAGTTCATCCTATCCCAAGCATGCAAGGGTTTTAGCTAGACATGGGTTTTACGTAAACAAGAACAATTGAATAAATAACGAACATGAACATAATGATTAGAACGAAGAAAAGATCAAACATAAACTAGGGTTTCAAGAAATAAAGGAATAAACTGAAATTAAATCAATAAAACGAAGTCTCAACGTGTTCAAGAACAAAGGTCTGAAGAAACGAAACTAAAAAGTAAAATCGGACTAAGAATCCGTAAAGAAAAACCTCAAAAACGTAAAAGTAAAGCTTGCTCGTTCCTTCTTCTCCAAAAACTAACTCAAAAAATGATCTCGCATCAAGTAGTATGTGGTGGTTGTCCCAAAAACGTATTCGGAAAGGTATATATAAGGATCGGGCCGAATCGGGATCTCATGGGCCGAAAATACGCATTCGGGGCCGCAACTTGGAAGCGCTCGAGCTGTCCAGCTCGAGCGGAGGCGCTCGAGCGTAGTGGTCGAGTGAGGCAAGTGGTCGAGCAGAAGCGCTCGAGCGTAGTGGTCGAGTGAGGCAAGTGGTCGAGCAGAGGCGCTCGAGGGGTTGTGCTCGAGCATAGAAAACGTTCTGTAAGTCAGAGGCGCTTGAGCTGATGAGCTCGAGCGGAGGCGCTCGAGGGCACTGGTCGAACGGAACACGAGGTCGAGCGGAGGCGCTCGAGGGGTCTTGCTCGAGCACTTTTCAGCAGCAGTACACTTGTTCGTAAAATCTTCATATCTCCTCAACCGGAAGTCCGTTTTGGCCGATTCAAAGTCCTACGAACTCTGTTTTTTGCCCTCGATTCACCTATGAGCATCAAAGAGACAATTTCATCAATGTATAAAAATCATGCTCAATTGACTCTAAATACTCAACAAATTCGACCAAAATTTGGACATTTCTAGCTACAAATCATGACAATTTCACGCCTAATTATTGGGGCATCAAGACGGTATTGCATGTTTTTCCATGTAGAATTTACTTTAACTAATACTCCCCTCCGATTCGATTTTGTTTGTTCATAAGAAAATAACACAGATTTTAATAAAAAGAGCTATTTATTAGTATTTGTGGGTATAAAGTAGTTTTTTAAAAGTTGTAAGAATTGTTTATTAGTATTTGTGGATATAAAGTTGATAAAGTAGTGGCATGAGTGTAAATAAATGATATTTTTAAAGGGTAAGTTAAAAGGGGTAGTGTTTGCTTTTTGCTATTCTGGGTAAGTGGAAAACAAAAAAAACATTCCTTTTATGATAAAACGGATAATCAAAATTGAATCGGAGGGAGTAATACAATATAAGCCACATAACTACTACTATCTCCATTCTACGGTTGTTCACGGACCAAAATGGATATTTGCAAATATTCGTGTCGTTCGGTTATTTTAAAATTTGTGTGTCTGTGTCCATACCGAATTTCGGTACGGTACGGTACAAATATTTTATTTTTCCGTACGGATTGGAGCAAATTTTCGGTTACAAACGGACCAGGTCGGATCTGTACGGAACAGAGCGGGGAAACGGATTTTTTTTACCCATTTTTTAGCATTCTCTCCGTTTTTAATCAATTTAAAAAAAAAATTGATGCATGTACACTCACACGCTCGGATATATATTATTACAAGCATGAATATAATATATTATATGATGATGGATGATTACAAAATTAACGCAAATCACCACCAATAGAATATTTAAAATACAGTATATAAAATATATATTAAATTTTTTTTTTTAAATATCTTGCGAATGGAAAGTGTAGTAATAAAATCACGTTGATCGTAATTCCTGACACAGGGTACAACATATCCAAGTTTTTATAAGAAATGAATATACATGAAAAATGAAATTAAAAGAATAAAAAAATTAAGTTAAATCATTTTGATATACACCTAAAAATAAGTTAAGGTTTTAAGAACTTAATAAGATAAATAATACTCCCTCCGTTCCAAAGTTGTCTGCTACATTGTCAAAAAAGTTTATCTCAAACTCAATTTCTACATCTATTTTTGGCAACAAAAAAAATATTTTATTCGCCTTACACTCTTAACTAAAAGCGACTACTTTATCACTTTAAATACTACTCCCTCCGTCCCAAACTTAAGTTTTCGTTTGTCAAAAAGGTCCGTACCATACTCATTTGCTACATCTACTTTTGGCAAAAAAGTAACAATACTTTTTAATATTATATTCTGCATACACTAATAACCAAAATATCTACTTTATCACTTTATCACTTTAAATACTAATAAACAATTCTTTTCTTAATAACCGTGCAAACAGTAAACGGGAACTTAAGTTTGGGACGGAGGGAGTAATAAACAACTTTTTTTAAATCTGTGCAAACAATAATGTAGAAAACAATTATGGGGCGGATGAAGTATAGTGTTTGTATTCTAAAAAATAGGAGAAATTATGATATCATATAGTTGTACTTGAATTCGATAACACAATAATAATGTCTGATAAATAAAAAATAATTAAATTTAACACATATTTAATTCGGTTATTCAGTTCGATTCAGTACGGTCACATTCGGTTTTTTGGTACGGTTAATTTGGTAATATCCATATCCGTACCAAAAAAATATTCGGTTCGGTTTCGGTACGGTTAAAATAAAAAAGTCAATAATTTTTTAGTTCGGTTCTTTCCCGGTGCGGATTTCGGTACGAGTTCGGTAATATCCGAACTCCTTGAACAGCCCTACTCCATTCACAAAAAAACAATTCTCTTTTTTTACACGTGATTTAATACGATACGTTGAGGATGAGGTATTGTGAGATTCGTTTTTAAATAAAATAATTATTTATAGAAAATATATTTTGCATAATTTTTATAAATAGGCTTGACAGCGGGATGGGAATCCCCAATTCCCACAGGGAGACGCCCGAACGGGACGAGAAATCCTCGAAAAAAATGGGGACGGAGAATTTTCTTGCCCCGTAGATGGGGACCCGATATTTTTAATATAATTAATATATTTATATGTATATAATATGTAAATTTAAAAATAAATTACAAATAAATATTTCATAATTTCCTACTCAATTGACTATTTATTTGAAATTACATCTATATTTTATTTAATGGTATATTCTTAGTTCCAAATTATATAATTTTTCACTTTATTATTTATGTTAACTAATAATATTATAATAAGAAGCTCTTCAAATTGCTTAATTTTTTTTTTTTGAACACCAACTTAAATTAATTGTTGTATATAATTTAAAATTTTAATTTAGATATAATTTTATATATTTTTTATATTTTAAAAATAAAATAAAAAAATAATGAGGCGGGGAATGAGAAATCCACGTGGGACGGGAATGAGGGAAATTTCTTCCCCATTTATTTCGCGGGGACAGGGATAGAGAACGATCCCCATCTCCATCCCGTCCCTTTGATATTTTTATCCATAAATAATAATTTTATTAAAAAACGGACGTCTTGTAATATCTTTCGACATATCGCATAAAACTGCGAGTAAAAGAATAAGATTAGGGATGGCAATGGGCCAGGTCGGGGCGGGTAGTTGATTACCCAGACCTGCCCCGTTTTTATTTACCCTGCCCCAGACCCGCCCCGCGACCCGCACGGGTCCTGAATAGCCGCCCCGTGACCTGCCCCGTATGGGTACGGGCCGACCCGCCCCGCCCCGTTTTCAAATTTACACTTTTTCTTTTTACTTTTTTTTTTAAATTTTGATAGTCTACTACCATACACTATATTATGATAAAATTAAGCTCGATTATCATATGGTTAAATCATAGACTGAAGACATGTGAGAGATAATAATTTGATTTATTATACAAAACTAGGAATGAATATTGACACAATTAAAGCTTAGAATGAATTGAAAAAATAATTAAAAACTAAAAAATGAAATATCGAGTTCGATCCCCTTAATCTATTTTTATTGTATTAAAATATACACATATAACATGTTAATATATCTATTTAATTATATATTAATATATATACATTAATATGTATATATATGTACAGGGCGGGTCGGGTCGGGGCGGGTACCCACGGGGCCATCATAATACCCAGACCCGCTCATTCTCAAAACGGGGCGGGGCTGGCCCGACCCATACTCAAAACGGGGCGGGTCTAACCTGGCCCAAATGCCTCGGGGCAGGGCGGGTACCCACGGGACGGGCCAATATTGCCATCCCTAAATAAGATACATTTTTTGGATAGAGATATTATTATATTGTTATTCATTTAACATCATTGGTTAGTATGTTTAACGTAAAACTAGATGGAAACCATTAATTGTTAAAGAGTAAATAACTAACAATGTCTTTACTACACCCCATTTCCCCCATATATTTTAGAACAGTCCAATGATGGACACAATCTAATATATTCATTGTGAATGTGATAATGACAAATAAATAGTGGGTCTATTATAATTTTAATTGATATATTTTATTTGTTTATATGTCATTAACACATTTACGATGGATATATTAATTTGTGCCCACAGGTGGACATGCGATCTTTTTCGTATTTTAAAATATTGCATGATGTAATACTAATTCCTCAAATTTTATGAATCAATAATGTAGAATTTAATTTGTATCTTTCTAATTTAAATTTGTTAATTAAAAGTGGCACCTTCTTATTTACTTGTGGGCCAACATTGCTACCACAATTTATTGCAAAAGAATTTGTCAAGTTAATGACATTATTGGCTACATCTAAACTTGTGAGGACGATTGACAATAGTAAATTAAAAGTCAATTATTATATCCACTAAATTATCTCAATTCTCAAAATTATAAGTGGGCCCGCCGCTATCATGCGCCGGAGAGTCACTATTTTTTTTTAATTTCTTTATCTTCATCTATTTCATCCCCATATATTCCGCTTTTGTTTACAATTTCGAATTTACTTCTTCACTTCATCTCTTCCACTCCCACAAATTCTCTTCCGCATTCGAATTAATACTTGTAAAGGATTTCATTTTCATTTTTACTCTCTCAATCTTCGAGCTCTAAGTTGAATTGTAATTCTCCAGCTTTAATTTCTACTGGTTCGAATTTTGTTTGCAATCGGAGATGCAGTTTGTTGTCCGGTGAATTGTCGCCGGATGTGGCTATCAGATCTGTATGTCTCTCCGCATATGCATATACGCATCTGTGTCTGCTGTATCTATATGCTCTATACTGTGTGTGCGAATTATAAATGCTTTTATTGTGTGTTTTCGTTGATTTGTTTTACCGAAGTATTTATTTAGTTACCATTTTTCACACTTCTGAGATCTTATCTAGACTTTCTTACTGCTGTAAGTGTGGTGATTCTTCAATATTTTCCATATCATTTACAGATTGTGTGATTTACTTGGAGGATTTTAGCTTCAGTAGCAGGTTTTTGGTGATAGTATGATTTCCTCCTTCCTATCCAGTCGAATTTCTCTACTTGTCTATTATTTTGAGGTCTTTCTAGTGGATCTTCAATCTCAATGCGATTTTGACCTGTGTTGTGATGTAAGTTAGTATTTTAGAACTAATTCCAATACCAATAGGGACTAGTTTTAAACTTTTACTGATTATTGAGAGCGCCAAGTTTTATTGAGTATTTGAGTAGCAAATCCATCTTGTTGCATGTTGATGAGACCTTTCCTTATGTGAACGACTAGATGTATGACAAGGTTTATTAAAGAAAGGAGGGAAATCAGGCATCTTGAATAAAAAAGATAATGGAGTATTTTACAGAATAATTAATTGAGCAATTCACTGGATAAATTGATGACTTTGCTGATTTCTTGATCTTTGCTTATTTCCATAAATGTAGAATAGAAGAAGGCCAGAGTTCTGTATATATACGTGTGTAATAAGGGCTAGGGGATTAGGCAGAAAGTTGATGCCTTTGATTGTATAGTCACAGCGCATTAAAGCTGATTACTAGGATAATCTTAGCATTGTGCTTGGGTTTTTAGGATTTATCAATAAATTTCAGTTATAGAGTTCATCACGTGTGTCCACGTTCCTTTATTTCTTGGTGATCAATTTGTGATATCCCACTGTGATGGATATGTAGTTCATTATAATGTTCTCTTCATGCTTTTGAGAATATATGTATATCCCTACGAGATATCTGAATATATTGCAGGATTTGCTCATTGTAGGTGAATCATATTGTTAAGTAGATGAATGACAGTAAAATGGTGGTGCTCAGATGAGAAGAACTGATGTTATTTGCAGTAGAAGGAGGAGGGTTTTTCTCTTCTTCAGCTTCTGGGTACAGTAAGGGCCTGACCCTTCTTTTATTGGGCCAGAAAAACGAAGAGAAACCCATGAGAGTGACGCCGTGGAATCAGTACCAGTTGGTGGCCCAAGAGACTGATCCTGATCTCCAGCTGGCTTCTGTGAAGAACCACCCTGTACGGGGGTGCGCCTCGTTTGTGTGTTTTGGTTGCACTGCTTCTGGACTCGAGAGCCCATCTTCTTTAAAAGTTGGACCAACTCAAAACAAAGAAGTCGTGCCTCCTCCAATTGTTAGTGAGAGTAAAGAGTCAAACAATTTGGATGGTTCTGTTGTTGTTGACAATGATGACAAGAGGAATATAGTTAATCTCAAGAGCAGCTTGAAAAAAACAGCAAATACTGCTGCAATTGCTACCACTGACGGTGACGGTGGCGCTGGGAAAAATGAGCCCAAAACATTATGTGAAAAGAATGGTGATGTTGCTTCTCAAATGGAAAGAAGGAAAGTGCAGTGGACAGATACAACTGGGGGAGAGCTATATGAGATCCGTGAATTTGAGATGAGGTAAGAACAGTTATAAAGTCACATTGCCTTATTAATACACATTTATTAATCATATTTGATTGACTGTTTTGATTGTTTACATGAATATTGACTTGCTTATATGCTTGTTTGTTTTGATTGTCTCATGTTATATTTGGACTACCAAAGATAATAATCTTGAAAACTCACCTGATGTCTCTGATAGCCTAAATGATATTGAAGTATTGACCGATTAGATGCTCACTTTAGCACTTCTCGTAAACTACCTCGTGTCAAATTCTTCATTCTGGACTTCCCATGCAGCATAATCTGTTTGGCCCATAATTGAAAGTATTATTGAGCTATCCTGATAATCTAAGCTGCTTTGTGGTGATTTATCCTATGAAAGACTGCTTTAAGGTTCCTAATTTGAACTTTCTGGTCAGTCTTATGGTCAAAGGCTCAAAGCCCATAGCTTTTCTTTTAGCCTTCAAAGGCAATTTAATTGATTTGGTTATAAAGGGTGTGAAGTTGGAAGACTGCTGGAATTTGATGAAAATATCAAGTATGAAGGGCTAAGTTAATTCTTAAAATGATGGCATAACGTGTTTTGAGTTGTGAACTGATGATGGGGGTTCCAGCATACTTTATTGGCGGTTTGAGGAATATAAAAATAACATATGATCCTTCTCCTGCCGTTCTATATTAATTTCTAGGGTTTTAAATCTTAAGTAGCAAAAGAAATAAAATGCCAAGAGTTGGAAGTGCAGGAATAAGGATGTGATGTCAAATTTGGTGCCTCAAGAGGTTAGCGGAGGATTTTTAGCTTTTTATGCCTTTCCTTCTGCTAGGCGCTAAAATTTGATGTTGGGAAGATTGTAAAAATGTCGTGTGGCTCACTTTTTCTTTTTGTGGGTCTTAATTCTTCTAGGGATGTAACATTCTTATACCCAGTAATGCTTGTCCTTGAATATATCGTAACTTTTTTTGGTTTGACCTTTTGTCTTCCTTAACACTTGTTAGGGCAGTGTAAAGTACTAGCATATTATTCTTGTGCTATTATTAGTTTTAGCTGCACAGGCAAATGGACTCGCTAGACATTTGGAAAGTTGAAACAGAATTGCGTTATTGTTAGCCATCACAAATTGGGTTATATGTTAGTTTGAATAACCAGTCTTAATCTGTAGGTGCTTTATGAGTTACACTTGACATAGAAATACTATTGTGTAAAATGTTTAAAAGAATCCATTTGGCGTATGACAATAAATATAATGCAAACTAAAACAGCAATCTTCAAATTCCACAATTGCATCCTTTAAAATGCACAATATACCCTCATTGATGAAATGTGGCTTAAATAAAGTGAAAATAATTGATGATTAACTGTGCTTTTGCTCGATATTACGTTGTACTTCTTGAGTAATTGTTCGCTTAGCTAATCGAACAATTTACATTATCTCAGTGAAAATGGATCAGACAGTGATTTCGACCATGGGAATGAAAAGACTTGTTTGTGCAACATAATGTAGCCCAAGCATTTTTTGGCTGTTCATTTCTCGCTCGATAATTACTTGACCAAAGCATGAGTTCTATCGGTTAGCTCTACCATCGGAGGCGTAAAAAGTAAATTTAGGCGATACGAAGGTGCTACGATATTGATTTGTTGTCTATATTTTGGCTTGTAATCCAATTTTGTTGCATTGGGTTATTATTTTTCTCTAGTTGATCTGTTGGGCAGTGACAATGCCTTGTGTACCAGTTATTTCAATTTGGAAGAGTCTCCATCTCTTCTGCTTTAGGAGAGAAATGAGGGGGGGATTCTTATTTGTATTTTAATAGTTGTCTATATGGATTAGAATTATTAGGTGAGATATATGTTGGTCGATTTGGGAGGCTTCAAAAATAGTACCCTTCGTCCCACACTCGTTCCACAATTGTTTGCACACTTGTCTCATTTGTTCATACCACACTTATTTGCGTACCAAAAAGAAATATTTTCGTGAACCCCATTTTCACAAAATCACATATTTATAGAAATTGTCATTATTTTTTTTTCTTTTTGGTGCATACATTCCATTTAACCATTTTTTCACTTTATATTCCTTAACATTCTACTCATTCCAATTTTTTTTCTTAAAAAATGTGTCTTTTTAATGGTGCAAATATTTGTAAATGAGCAATTCAATTATATTTTTTTTGACCTAGTGGACCCTGTGATACAAAGCTTTGTCTATTAAAAAACAGGAGTATTAATCTCATTATTTATCTATTAATTAATTTTGAATATTTTCCAAGTAATTGATTACTTCTGATTGATTTCGTATACCTCATTTCCTAATAATTTCACTTTTGGGGAAATTATGATCGTGCGAATGTTTGATGCAAGAATATAGATTTAGCTTGGTTGGCCAAATGACCAACATGGATCACTGGTGGACCTGCCAAAATTGGTTGATCAGTCGAATTGGTCAATCTTTTTTATTATTTATAAATTTAAACTAATATTTATTCTTTTATTTAACGTAGAAATTAATAGCTATAATTAAAAGAATTTGGGTTCCCAAAAGAGGCACGTTTAAATATAGAGTTAGATCTCCTGATTTTATTGTACTTAAGATAAAATATTTTCCTGAACAATATATAATTTATTATACACGTGAAATGTAAGAGATTAACGAATACAATCAACACACTATTTTTGCAACATAGTGAACAAGAAATAAATACTAGGAAAAAGATGTGATTATTTGTAGGCTGGGCAAAGTGTGTAGCAAGGGTCATTTGGAAGTGTCATTAGTTCCAAAGATGCTTCTTATTCAGCGGAAGAAGCTAAGTGTAAAAGAATAATTCAAACTAAGTATATCCCAAATGTATCCTATATTATAGTCCTAATGTTTCCATATTTTCAGCCGACTTGCCGGCCCCTATCACGTCATATCATTTAATTTAGCAAATCTACAAATGTCTTATTTCCCATTTTTCTCTCTCTCTTTTTTTTTTTTTTTTAACATCTTTGTCATAATCTCAATTTGAAGTCGGAGTCGATCATATATAATTTGCTATAATACACACTTAAACATGGGATCCTCTCAGAGTAGCAAACCACTGATGTTGTCTCCGAGGCGAGAGCTCGAAAAGCTGAAGCTGGAGAATGGAAACGGGAGAGACGAGCGTGGCAGGGCGATGAGGAGGCAAGAATCGAGTAACGGGGATGGAAAGGCGGGCGGATGGAATGTCGAAAATGGGAATGTGGTTGATATGGAAAGGGGGAGAAGGAAAGTAGTTGGCGATGGAAATGGTGTTTATGTAAAGAATGAGTTGAGAGAAGATGAGTTAGTGAATGGATGGCCAAGGTGGCTTGTTGAGAATGTTCCAACACATGTTTTGAAGAACATAGTTCCAAAGAGTGCTGATTCTTATTCCAAGATTGCCAAGGTTCATCCTCCCTCTTTCTATTTCTTGAATTTTCGAGTTCAAATGTTTGGGCATTGTTTGTTATTGTTAAGTATGTATAGAGTGAAATTGGTTCATATATGAATCATTCAAGGGTATTAATTGCTTCCACTAAAAGAAATATTAATTATTTTCACTGAAGAGACTTAGTTTGTTTTCATGTAAACAACTAAAACTTTTCAGTGAAGACAACTAATACTCTTCATTAAAAAGAACTAATAGTCTTTAGAGAAAACAACTAATACCTTGAACCATTTTTACTCTGTACTTTTGTCTTGTTTGTTGTAGTGTGATTGATAGCTTATTACTTTATGTTTTGGGAATATTTAGTTAAGAAGTTTGAAAGAATTTCATATCACTTAAAAATCCGAATTTATAGAAAGATGTGGAAATAATTCATTTATGTTATTTTCTTAACAAAGCTTTTTCTAGTAATATTGACGAAGAATTTGTCATGTTAATAGAAACATGATGATAGATTAGTCCCTTGATATTGTGGGGAAATAAGTTTGGGTTAAGGTGTCAAAAAAATGGGGTATCATATAGCCATGGTTTAGGATTGGTCGAGCTTCTTAAATATTGACAATATGTCTCGAGCTCATGCAATGAAATCGTGATTGGAGATATGGTCCTGGACTGACTAATGACAATTTCAACATTGATTATTATAATGGACTCATAATATTCATTGATCGAGCTTCATATGCTGGACAATTTGTCTCGAGCTTTTGCAATGATGCATTAGAAAAAAAACAAATCGTTAAACGAGAGTTGCTTATTTATGCATGTCGAGATTTATCAATACGAACCTTAATTATTTATTGATGTAAGTTATGATTTTAGATATATAGAAGAGTATATATAGAGTGAAATTGATTCATTCATAAATAATTAAAGAATATTAGTTATTTACACTAAATAGTATTAGGTGTTTTTATTGGAAAATATTAGTTGTTTTCACTAAAAAGAGTCTTACTTTATTTTCATTAAATCTCCAGCGAAAACAATTAATATTTTTTTAGTGAAAACAACTAATACTTTTAGTACTCTATATTTTGTGTATATAGAAACAACATAAAAATTCATTAAACTTTGGATTTGTTGCAGGTAGGACAGGGAACATACAGTAATGTGTACAAAGCAAGAGACAAGGAAACGGGAAAAATAGTGGCGTTGAAAAAAGTCCGGTTCGACACATCTGAAGCGGAGAGTGTGAAATTCATGGCAAGGGAGATCATGATCTTACAGAAATTAGATCATCCTAATATTGTAAAGCTTTTAGGATTAGCCACCTCAAGAATGCAGTACAGCATCTACTTGGTTCTGGATTTCATGCATTCCGATTTATCCCGGATTCTGTCACGTCCAAACGAGGCGCTAACGGAACCGCAGATCAAATGCTACATGCAGCAGCTGCTTTCAGGGCTGCAGCATTGCCATGATAAGGGTATTTTGCATAGAGATCTAAAGGGCTCTAATTTGCTGATTGATCGAAATGGGATGCTACAGATTGCCGATTTTGGGCTGGCCAACTTCTATAAGCCGGAGAGAAGGCGGCCTCTCACTAGTCGAGTCGTTACACTTTGGTATAGAGCCCCGGAGCTTCTTCTAGGCTCGACTGATTATGGTGTCGGAATTGATCTCTGGAGCGTCGGCTGTCTTATGGCGGAGATGTATGCCGGCCGCCCTATTATGCCCGCCCCAACAGAGGTATTTTCACCTTTAATTGCAGAATTCAGTGTCACATAATTTACATTGTTATGTGTTTAATATATGTAGGACTAAAATTGCGTCATATCAAATGTTATGAAACTTAATTGAGAAAGTGAATGCCAAAAATAGTGTATTTGTTTTCTACATTGTTATGTGTTTGATCATCAGTTGTTATGATGCATTCAGGTTGAACAACTACATAGGATTTTCAAACTGTGTGGCACACCGTCAGATGATTATTATACAAGACATAAACTATCGAGAGCGATGAAGCCGCCACAAGCTTTCAAGTCGACTCTTAGGGACACTTTCAGGAAATTCCCTCCATGTTCATTGGATCTTCTCGCCATTCTTCTTTCGCTCGACCCTCAAACCCGTGGATCTGCAACCTCTGCTCTTCAAAACAAGGTTATAATTCTACTGCATAACTTCTTACTTCTGTTTTGATCGTATCTTCAAATGTTAACGTAAATGTAGTTTTTGGTTGCAGTTCTTTGAGACGAGCCCGGTAGCTTGTGGCATTTCGGGTTTGCCAAAAATCCATATTGAAGAAGAAGAAGAAGAACAAGAACGGCGGATGTAAGTTAATGTTCGTGTATCCTTGCTACTTAGAGTGAATTAGGCGGTGTTTGGAAACTCTACAAAGTGAAACAAAATCACTCTTTCTTTTTGTTCAAAAGCTAATTTTCAAAATGGTTTTAAAAGTTGTTAGCAGAATTTGCAAACACTCGCTAAGGTGGTGTCCGGAAACTGAAAAAGGAATAGTTAGGATCACTTTATTTTAAGATGGTGTGACCCTACTTTGAAAAAAAAAAAAAGTGATTCTAATTATTCCTATTGAGTTTCACAACAAGCCTTAACAATTTTTAAAATCACTTGCTTGAAAAAGAAAAGTGATTAAGGTCCTCTCTATTGAGTTTGCAAACACCAAATAATTCTTACAGAGTAATTCTGGAAGCTGTTATTATTCCATTTCTCACAGAAAGTGTGATGAATAGGCACAGAACGACGTCTAAATTAAGGCGTCGTTCTCAATCACAGAGAGAGCTAAGGAAGAAGTCAGCGAATGCAGATTATAACAAAGGAGGCCCTAAGGAGGTACGATAACACTCCATTTTAATCAACATAACTAGCCATTTCCCTAAAGAGCTAACTTTCTAAGCATCATTCGACGTATTCAGAATGTTCAAACGAGCACAGATTTATCGGTGTTTAGCTTGGAACGGGGAAGCAGTTCAACGAGCAGTTCGTCCACGAGTACAAAAGCACTCGAGGGTCCATTTTTCAGTTCCACTGTTGTTCCGGATCATGATGTGTCTCCAAGAACGGAAGCTTCGTCTAATGTTGCCAAAAATATAAAAAATCGTCCCCCTATACCGACTACTAAAGGGCGTACGGGCGGTCATGGTTTGAACAGATTTGGTGTGGTACAGAGGTCAGTGTCAAGTAGAGAGTTTCCAAGTTTGGAAAATAAAAACAAGCTTAAGCTGCATTCTCTTGATTATTAGGAGGCCTATTCCCAGTCCTAATGATATAAATTATGTTATCACATTTTCCTGTTTAAATGACCAGCAATAGGTAGTCTAATACTTTTAATACGTGCTTGCAATTGTAACACGAATCCTCTGTTCTACCAAATGTGACATCAACGAGTTAAAACGTTTTTTGGCCCACAAAAATTTGTGTGGACCCGAATTCACATGAACTTTATTTTTTCAAAATATTACAAACTATCACTTTTATTCATATCCCCTATTACTGTTATGCATATCCTCTATCACTCTTATGTATACGCACTATGACATTCTAAAAAATCAAGTATTTTTTAAACCGTGATATTGATATGCATAACAATGACAGTGCGCATACATAACAATGATACTTAAGAAAGAAATTTCAAGTAAACTCGAATTCACAAGAGACCTATACTAACTTGTATACTATTCCAAATTTTTTTATTATTTCAGTTTAGTCATAATACAAATTGTTTTGTTCAATTAGATCCAAAATAATTGAATAAACTAGCATCATTTTATATCATGTGTGAATGTCCAATTTTGATTCCATAATTTTGCGCTGTTCAACTTTGGCGCCACAAATTAAATACTCACGCGATATAAAATAACACTATTTTCAATTTTGCGCCAATTTTAAAACAAAAACTAGTCAATTTTTTTAAATATTGGGACTAAATTGAAATAATTAATGTTTCGGACTAAAATTGAACCAGGGATAAATTATGAGACTTAAAAACTTTCTAACTGGCGACACCAATAAAGTTGTGACGTGTGTCATTTGCAACAGAGGAATACAATTCGACGACTTTAATTAATACGCATGTTATTAAATAGTAAGCCTCTTTAATCTGGGTTTACACGCAAACTCTTCTTTTTAAAATATTATTATTATGTGTATATATAATTATTGTTATGTATTTAGTATCATTATTTAAAAAATATTTTTAATTATTTAAATATCGATAGTGTTTATGCATAATAATAATAATAATTGATATGCATAATAAATTAAAATAGTATTTAATTATATATAAGAGTGATTCTTGAAGAAATTGAGTTGACGTGAATTTGAGTCCAAGCTTTTATCATTTGGAAATACCAGATGAGTTTTAAAGAATTATTAATTTAGAATAGAAGTTAAATGCATTTTTCTAAACAGTATTAGCTTTTTTAATTTAAAGGTGCACAATATCGGTCAACCATAGACCTCCCGTTACTGGATCTAATCCTCTGTGAAACGTAAGAAATTCCGCATATTTGGACCAATTCAAGGTGAAAAACTGTTTGGATTGTTTTCACCTGCACTTTATAGCCAAAACAACGGGTACAGTTAAAATTTACTGTTGGAATAGTTGTCTTATATATATTTCCTTGAAATTATATGGACTGGTTTTCAAGAAAACTATTACTAAAAACACCTTATAACTATCCCACTAACAAGAAACATATACAAGACCAGAATTAATCAAGATCGAAGTTATAACAAGTGATTATTACGAGATTATTACACAAGAGTAGAGAATTAAAAAAAAAAAAGGGTGGTTACAGATTGTAACGAAAATCATTGATTTTGGTTTTGATCCACTTGAAACTGTCCCTCACAGATGCTTTCACCTTACCTTCAGTGCTGAACATGTTATAAGCAGCAATCCTCTTTTTCCTCTTCATCTCCGGATCGTTCGGCGCCCCGAACCCGTGATTGTTTCCGCTCGGCCCGTTGAACGAGTACGGGTTTGGTCCGTTTTCGCACCCGAATTCGGACCTGTATTCCGGAAACGACCTGCTCTTCTCCATCTTGATATCTATGTACGTGATAAAAATGGTCCCCTAGCCGGCCCTTTTAATACATCATTTATATATATGCTTGAAATCACAAAGCAAGGGAAAAGCCAATTTTTGCGTTGCATGCCCATGAAAAGGATAATTTCCATCTCTTTTTTCAAGAGAAAAGGGTGGTCTTTTTTGGGTAGGTGGGGCCCATGGGAGTGTAATGTATGTAGACACGAAAAAATGCTTTCGGCACTCACGCTGGGAATCATGAAACCCAGTTGAAGAAAGGTTGTGGTAGGGTTTGTTTGTCTCGTGTATGATCATAGTGCATGGTGGACCCATTGTGACTTCAATTGCCAATTATGCTATTCAATGCATGTATGGGCTTTCAAGGATAAGATTTTCTGTTACGCTATTTATAAATGAGGCTTATGCCGTCTAATTAATCACGTTTATTATTTTACACTTCGTTTTTATTTACTCTCTTTCTATGTTGCACAAGTGTGAACCGTGTGGGAGCTGTATAATAGTGGTTCATACATAAAATTTAAAAAAAAAAAAATGTTAAGGATGCGGATGTTTATCCATATATAAATTTGTAAATCAAATGTATATAAATCACATTTCTCTCACCCAAAATTTAAACATTTTCAATAATTTAATATAATTAATCAAGTAACAAAACTCAATTTAAGTTCTTTGAGTTCAATACATAAATCATATATATAATAATGAATTCAATTTAAAACGAGTATCACATTGTCAATTTAAATTACATTAATTTCATAATAAAATTCAATCAAAATAACATTAATTAGCATGACCATGTCTAATGATCACCAAGTTGGATTCATGTAGCAGATTCGAGAATTCGTTTATTGGATTCGCCAAGTGGCAGTAGAATTCCTCAAGTGGGAAATTGGATTCACGAATCGCACCGTTTAGAAGGTGGGTGCGAATGCGATACTATATCATGATATTTTTAAAAGAATTCATGCATTATATCTATGTGTATGTGTAGATAATGTAATATTGATTATATATTATTGTGTAATATGAGATTCGATTATTTTAGGACCTTTCTTCTGGTTATTGAAGCGATCGATTGATAATCGAATTGATCATATTAGTGGTTCAACTAGTCGAATCAATTCCAAGATTCAGCCATTCTTTTACAAGGTTGGTTGCATATTTTAAGTTCGGTGCTTCTTAATTAACTTTTCATGTGAAGAATCCAACAAAATTTGTCAGCTAAAAATATTTTAACAAGATTAAGTATAAATATCCAATGTCTTTTTATCCCAATGCCATGTTTAATGCAAATTTGGAGGTTTTGTTATAAGTGCAAGGGAAATAATCAGATTTTCATGGCAGGGACGGAGGCAAGAATTGTTTTCAGTAGAGGCAAAAAAAAAAATTTTTAGCATATACTAATGATCTAATTCTACCCCAAATTTTCATTTCCAACAGTATAAGTTCCAAAGTATACCAAGCTAAGAATTCAAATTTATAAGCTTTGTTCCAAAAAAGACATGTTATGCAAAACAAAAATACTGAAATTTATACTAAATTACTAACACACTTTTTCAAACATGGGACTAAGTAACATTAATTAAATCAAACAAAGAAGTATGCATTCTTCAAACAAACACTACAAAAAAGACGGAGATTAGCGACGGCAATTTTGCGACGGCCAGAATATCCGTCACAAATACAGTGAATTTGCGACGGATTTTTGTAAGTCGTCGCAAAAAATATCAATTTGCGACGACTAAGGAAGTCCGTCGCAAATGATAGTAATTTGCGACGGATACGTAGTCGCAAACACTAGGGCCCACCGACTTCGTCTTGAACCGGCTACATTTGCGACGGAAAAGTCGTCGCAAATTTCAACTTTGTATTTGCGACGGTCCATTCCGTCGCAAAATATACCCGTTTAAAGGTGACCGTTCATGAAGCGACCCGTTTGACTGATTTGCGACGGAATTTGCCGTCGCAATTTTTAACTTTGTATTTGCGACGGACCTAAGCCGTCGCAAATATTACATTTATATTCGCGACCTTTCGGGAAACGGCCCATTGACTGATTTGCGACGGAATTTCCGTCGCAAATCCGAACCGTTTTACGCGTCTTATCGGGAAACGGTGCGTTGACTGATTTGCGACGGAAAAGCCGTCGCAAATCAGTAAAAAACGGCGTCGTTTTGCTTTTGACGGACAAAATTTGCAACGGACAGGCGTCCGTCGCAAAATTTTTTCCACTTATATATACAGACCCGCCGAATTGCAGACGGAGAAAGAGAGAAAAGAAGAAGAAGAAGAAGAAGAAGAAGAAGAAGAAGAAGAAGAAGAAGAAGAAGAAGAAGAAGAAGAAGAAGAAGAAGAAGAAGAAGAAGAAGAAGAAGAAGAAGAAGAAGAAGAAGAAGAAGAAGAAGAAGAAGAAGAAGAAGAAGAAGAAGAAGAGAGGAAAAGGAAGGAGAAGTCGGGTGCCGTCACTGTAGAGCCAATCCGTCCCCACCGAGTTCTCGTTTCGTCATCTTCTACAAATAAACCGTAAGTTTTCTTCATTTTTACCGTTTAAAATTTAATTTTAAAGCATGTTTAGAGAATTGATTTTAGATGAATTATTTGAATTATATTAGTAATGAATTGATTTTAGTTGATTTAGTTGATCGAATTTTAATTTAAAGCATGTTTAATTTTTGTTAAGTTTAGAATTGAATTAGTTGAATTGTTTGAATTATATTAGAAATGAATTGATTTTAGTTGAATTAGTTGAATTATAATTTAATTAGTTGATCGAATTTTAATTTAAAGCATGTTTAATTTTTGTTAAGTTTAGAATTGAATTAGTTGAATTGTTTGAATTATATTAGAAATGAATTGATTTTAGTTGAATTAGTTGAATTATAATTTAATTAGTTGATCGAATTTTAATTTAAAGCATGTTTAATTTTTTTTAAGTTTAGAATTGAATTAGTTGAATTATTTGAATTATATTAGAAATGAATTGATTTTAGTTGAATTTTAATTTAATTAGTTGATCGAATTTTAATTTAAAGCATGTTTAAATTTTGTTAAGTTTAGAATTGAATTAGTTGAATTGTTTGAATTATATTAGAAATGAATTGATTTTAGTTGAATTAGTTGAATTATAATTTAATTAGTTGATCGAATTTTAATTTAAAGCATGTTTAATTTTTGTTAAGTTTAGAATTGAATTAGTTGAATTGTTTGAATTATATTAGAAATGAATTGATTTTAGTTGAATTAGTTGAATTATAATTTAATTAGTTGATCGAATTTTAATTTAAAGCATGTTTAATTTTTGTTAAGTTTAGAATTGATTTAGTTGAATTGTTTGAATTATAATTTAATTTTAAAGCATGTTTAGAAATAGTTGAATTTGTTAAGTTTAGAATTGATTTTAGTTGAATTGTTTGAATTTTAATTTAATTTTAAAGCATGTTTAGAAATAGTTGAATTTGTTAAGTTTAGAATTGATTTTAGTTGAATTAGATTAGTTGATCGAATTTTAATTTAATTTTAAAGCATGTTCAGAAATAGTTGAATTGTAGAGCCGAATTGATTTTTTTTTCGAATTATGTTATAGATTTTTAAAGCATGTTTATTTTCATTGATTTTAATTTAATATTTCGAATTTTGTTATAGATGAGCGGACAAGGCAGTGGCAGACAGGAGCCTCCGAGGGATGAGGAGGTTCGTCGAGGAGAGCGAGGAGGGAGGAGACGACGGGCCTCACTAAGACCCGTGGTTCCACCTATTTTCAGACCGAGGTCTCAATCAGAGACCTCTTCACAGCCTGGTGCGGGCTCCTCCTCCTCACAGCAGACTGCTGAGGGCTCATCCTCCTCCCGACAGCATCCGATTGTTCAAGCACGGATGACTGTTCAGCCATATGGTTCAATGTAAGTTTTAATATTTTATACCAAATTTTTTTATTAATTAAAACCTAATTATTTTACTAACTTTGAAGTTTTAATTTTACAGTTGGATTCCTGGTCATGAGGCTACTAATCAGGTTTCCCGGTCCATCCTTGGATGTGGATTCGAGCCCACCACTTACAGTTGGAGGCTAGTGTCCGATGCAAAGAAAAAGACATACTTCGAGGAGTTTAAGGTATTAATTTAATTTATTAATTCACCGTTTATTAATATCAAATATATAAACAGATATTTACATTTAAATTGTAATTGCAGAAAGAATGTGTCTGGGCACCGGAGCACGATGACCAGATGTGGAAGAATTTCGAAAAATATGCGGCGAAAAGGTACAAAGACCTCCTTTTTAGAATGAGGGAGAAGTGGTACAAGAAGGGAGAGGCCACAGACCAGGGGACTGACAGTGAAAACCAGCCGATTTGAGATCAATTCCTCCGCTACTGGGATTCCGCTGAATTCAAAGAGAAGTCGGCGAAAAACAAGGCGAATCGGTGTAGTGACCCTGATGGAGAAGGGATGGCGAGACATCGGGCCGGTTCTCGGTCCATTTATGAGCACGGGTTGAGATTTGTAAGTTTCGTCTTTAATTTTGTAGTTTTTGAATTTATATTATTTTTTTCCTAATTTTTTATGAGTGGTATTAATTTTTACTATCTTTTTTTTCTAATTAGGCGGCGGAGCAAGGACGCGAGCCCTCTCATTTTGAGAGATTGCAGCTCGCCCACCCACTCGTCGAGGAGACTGGGAAGTCTACCTACGGCCGTACCACCGAGATCCACGTAAGTATTATTTAAATATTAATAGTATTATTTTAATTTTAAAAATTAAATGTATTATTTTATATTTTGTGTTTAATTTATTTAATTTTTTTTATAATTAATTTGCAGAGAAAAATGCTCGAGGACCTTGCCTCCCAGCCTCAGCCTGAGGAAACGGCAGAGGGATCGGGGTCGATGCCCCCCCCCCCCCCCCCACAGCATTCTGTTGACGTTCAAAATGAATTGTACTTCAAGAACGTCAAGGCTAAAAAGGGGCGGTTCGCTGGATTGGGTGGCTTCGGAAAGAACTTTTTCCGACCTCGTGGCTCGGGCTCATCCTCCTCTCAGTCTTCCATCAACTCTCATCCCAGTGAGGTCGGGAGGCAGCTTGCCCGGTGGTGGGGCAGATGAACAACATGCAGAGGCAACATCGAGAGAAGGAAGAGCCTGAGAGGCAGAACAATCTCCAAATGCAGCAGTATACAACCGCCATGCAGAAGTGGTGGCGGTTGTTCACCTCTGATGTGCCACGAGAGCTCATGCCTGCGCCACCGATGCCGCCGATCCCGCCGTCGATGCCACTGATGCCCCCGATGCAGCCGATTGTTAACCTGGGCGAGGATGAGGAGGAAGAGGAAGCCGGATTTAATTCCGACGAGTAGAAAAATTTTAATTTTAATAAATGTGAAATACAATTTTTTTTTTTTAGTTTGAATTGATGTTATTTTTATTTAATTTTTTGTGAAGTACTACAATTTATTTACTTTTAGTTCAAAATAAATAATTTTACCAAAATAATAATTGCGTACAAATGAACGAATATTTTTATAAACAAATTAGATACGAAAAGAAATTAATTTGGTGAATTATGGAAAAAAAATGAATCAATTTGAATACATATACAATTAATTGCATACAAATGAACGAATTATAAATTTAAGCGGGAGTCGAAATAAATAATTTTACCAAAATAATAAAAAATAAATGGCCCCAATTTTATAAAAACAAGTGAGAAACGAAAATGAATTAATTTGGTGAATTATGGAAAAACAACGAGTCAATTTGGATACATATACAATTAATTGCGTACAAATGAACGAATTATAAATTTAAGCGGGAGTCGAAATAAATAATTTTACCAAAATAATAAAAATTAAATGGCCCCAACATTTATATAAACATGTGAGAAACGAAAATGAATTAATTTGGTGAATTATGGAAAAAAAACGAGTCAATTTGGATACATATACAATTAATTGCGTACAAATGAACGAATTATAGTTTAATTATGCATTGTCGAAATAAAAAATTTTACAAAATAAAAAAAATAGTTGGGCAAAATATTTTTATAAACAACTTAGATACGAAAAGAAATTAATTTGGTGAAATATAAAAAAAATGACTTAATTTGAATACATATACAATTAATTGCATAAAAATGAACGAAAGTAGCTTGTGCCCTAGTGGCGCGCGTCCCCTCCTCTTGCTCAAGAGGTCCCGTGTTCGATTCCCCTTGGACGCAAAAATGGATTAATTGTTCAAGGTCTAATAAGACTAATATAGAAGGTGGACCACATATATTAAGCAATGGGCCGAGTGGCCCAGTGGTCCGCGCCCGCCCCGGGTGCCCGGGCTCGAACCACGCGAGCCACTTTTTTTTTTGTATAGGCTCGGTAATTTGCGACGGCCAAATTCTGTCGCAAATCTTTAATTTTGCGACGGAAAACAGTCCGTCGCAAATTATAACAGAAAAAAATAAAAAATAAAATATATAAAAACATTTGCGACGGAAGATGACCGTCGCAAATGTTTTTGACCCGATCGGGTCTAACCCGAAAGATTTGCGACGGAATATTGTCCGTCGCAAAATCTCTGCGACCCGGCCGGGTCTGACCCGCCATTTTTGCGACGGATTTATCCGTCGTTAATTTGCGACGGACCTTCAAAATCCGTCGCAAAAATTAGCTACGACTGTTTTAAAAACGGACACGTGTCCGTCGCAAATTCCGTCGCAAAGAACTGTTTGCGACGGAAATTCCGTCGCAAATTCCGTCGCAAAATAGTGTTTTTTTGTAGTGAAATTTCTTTATTTCATTTTCTCAAGTCTTAAAATATGTCTTATGTCTACCATCATCTAAATCCAATGTGCAATTACCGGTAGGCTTTCACTTCGCGTTTGTGCCTGTTTTTCAAATTGGGGAAAATGATTGCAGAATGGAGGAAATAACTTGTATTATTTATTTTTTAACATTAATTTTGGAATTACAAATTTTTTTAAGAGGTATATATATGGTATTTCACATTAAAAGTCAGGTGTGACAATTGCCATGTCTTGCCTGTATGTACCTCCGGCCCTGGTCATGGGTAGGGCTGTAAATGAGTCGAGCCGAACGCACTAGTGTTCAAGCTTGTTTGAAAATTTATCGAGATTTGATATTCATGTTTGAGCTTGTTTGATAATTACTCGAGTCGAGCTCAAACGAGTTTTAATCGATCCGAACACGAGTTGAGCTCGAGTAGTTTGACATTTTTACATATGTTTTATCTTTTATTAGTTACCGAGCTCGAGTTTGAGCCGAGCTTTAAACTATTTCGAACGTAAAAATGTGTTCAAGCTTGTTTGATTTCTATTTCGAACCGAGCTCAAACGAGCTTTTATCGAACGATCTCGAATCGAGTATCGAATAACTTGGTTTAATTTTCAGCCCTAGTCATGGGCATTCTCCAATGGCTGGTTTATTAGCTTGTTAAATGATTTGATGGATGCAGTAGGCTGCTCATAGCCATTGTGCAATTAAAATATCGTTTTGTATTTCATTATGTGCAAACAAAATGACATGTGTTGTTACTTATAATTTTTTATGTAATATATTACACGTATTATTATTATTACAAAGTATTAAAACGGAATAGGAGATATGTGTCGACTATTGTTGCCTTCGATCAGAGAGAAGGTACTAGTATTAGATCAAACTTTTGAACAGGACGGGAGAGAGTATGGGTGGCAGAGTGGCAGGTTATTGTGCTTTTCTTTTTTTTGGCTTTTTTGTTTTGTTTGGTTTTGTTTATTCTAATAATTATTTTTCAATATTATTAATATTACCTTTTGAGGCGAGTGTTGGAGATAGTTTGCGGTGGGTTTTATTTTTATATAATATAATCAATGAACTTGAGAGAGTACGGGTATATATATATTGAGTATGCATGTTTCAATATGAATAATGTATGATATGTTTGTATTCTTTTTAGTTATCAGTACAATATTTATTTTAATATCATTAGTAAATTAGTATTATTATTGAAACATTTTTATTATTTAAAATGAAATATATGAAAATGAAGTAGATAAATTTTATTGCGAGATCCATAAATAGTATATACAAATGTAGGAACTATTTAGAGGCCAGGTTTGCTCTAGTTATTCAAGAAAGAAAAAGAAATGTATAAAACCATTAAGTTATTATTATTAAAATCCTCAATTTAATTTCTACTTTGTAATTTGATTTCTGAATTAATTAATTATATCAATAAATATACTATATCATTTTATTTTTTGACGGGATACTATATCAAATCATTTCACTAATCAAGAGAAAATATCAAAGTTAAAAATAAAACGGAGAATAAAAAAAAAATAAAAAATTCTGATGCATTATGCAGACGCTTTAAGGGACAATGTGCTTTTCAGTAGAATTCTTAATTTGTTGGTGTGAGTTGAAGAATTGTCATTTTTGGTAGTAGAAGAATGATTCTATGGAGGCATCTACAATGAATAGAATCCAAAGAATATGTCTTAGAAAACCAGGTGGCTTAGCCCACCTGGCCACTGGGTTCCTCACTCTAGTGAGCGACCCGGGTTCGATTCCCTTTGAGAACGAATCATGAGAGTTATAAGGTGGTCTTGGAGATTTCTTGGAGTGTTTGGAGACTTGGTGAACTAATCTAACTACTAACAACTAACAATTAACGATCAAAAAAAAAAAATTTGTCTTAGGAGACGCTTGGTTAGCAATTTCTCAATGGTAATGGGAATAAAATTAATTTTCATCTATGCCCATACTAAAAATGATATGTTGGGAGAAGACTTGTTACAATTGTGGCACAATTGCTAGTGTCATGCCCCAATTTTGGAATAGGAGTGGACAACAAATGGTTGTTGTTGTTAGGATTAAACTCACGCACGCAATCACGAAATAGAACACGAGATTTGTTTACCCAGTTCGTCTCACGACTACGTCTGGGGACGATGCCAAGCCAGGGGTTTTCACTATTTTTCTTATACCGAATACAAGGAGAAAACGTGTATATATAACAAACGAACCCTAACCCTAAAATTAGGGCCGAAGAAAGTGGGCCGGTATTGGGCCCAAGTGTACAGTCCATTCAGCCTCCACACTCCAACAATCTCCCACTTGGAGACTGAATTCTACATGTAACCATATCTTCTTGTCTCTCCTCCCTCATCCACCTGCCATCGCCAAGCCTTATCTTCAAGTTCCAAGGCCAATTGAAACTTTGCATAGCTTCAATTTCTCTAAGGTTACCACCTTAGTAAACATGTCTGCTGGATTCTCACTTCCTAGGATCTTCATAAGCTGCAAGACCTTCTTCTCCAAAAGGTGACGAATGTAGTGATACTTCAACTCAATATGCTTTGTCCTTGAATGAAACGCCGGATTCTTCGCAAAAAATATAGCACTTTGACTATCACAGAAAAGAGTGTTATTCCCGTGCTCCTTCCCAAGTTCACCCAAGAAATTATGCAACCACACCATCTCCTTACTTGCCTCCGTCACAGCTACATATTCTGCCTCCGTAGTGGACAACGCAACAATCTTCTGCAACTTAGAAGTCCAAGATATAGCAGTACCACCATAAGTAAAAACATACCCGGTTGTACTTCTTCTTCCATCAAGATCATTTGATGCCAAGTCTGAATCCACATAACCCACCAGCTCCATACTCTTGCCATTGAAACACAATGCCTTGTCTGTGGTACCTCTCAAGTAACGTAGGACCCACTTTACCGCTTCCCAATGTTGCTCGCCCGGATCACCCATGAATCGGCTCACTACTCCCACTGTGTGAGCAATATCTGGTCTTGTACATCATGGCATACATGATGCTGCCAATTGCTGAAGCATATGGTACTTTCATCATTTGGAAACGTTCCTCCTTACTCTTTGGCGACTCCTTCCTCGAAAGCTTGAAGTGACTGCCCAAGGGGACACTAACGGGCTTCGACTCCGTCATGTTAAATCTTTCCAAGATCTTCTGAATATAATTCGACTGTGAAAGATACACATTTCCCGTCACCTTATCACGCTCAATTCTCATGCCCAAAATCTGTTTTGCCTCTGCAAGATCCTTCATAGAAAACCGTTCTGACAATTGCTCCTTCAACTTATTCACTTCACTTGCATCAGCTCCTGCAATCAACATATCATCAACATATAGCAAGAGAATAAGAAAGGCATTGTCAAACCTCTTGTAGTAACAACAATGATCAGCGTGGCATCTCAGGTAACCAATCTCCATCATGAAACTGTCAAACTTTTTGTACCACTGATAGGGAGCTTGTTTCAAGCCATACAAGCTCTTCTTCAACTTGCACACAAGTTTCTCCTTTCCCTTCACTACGAACCCCTCAAGCTGTGTCATGTGCAACTCATGCACCAAGTCACCGTGAAGGAATGCCGTCTTCACATCCATCTGTTGTAACAACAAGTTCTCTGCAGCTACCATACTCAACACCATTCGAATAGTGGTCAGTTTCACAACAGGAGTAAAAACATCAGTATAATCAACACCATATTGTTGCTCAAACCCTTTGACAACCAGCCGGGCTTTGTAACGTTTGCTCCCATCAGCTTCATTCTTGATTCGGTAGACCCACTTGCAGTGCAAAGCCTTCTTGCCTTTTGGGAGCTCAACAAGTTCCCAAGTGTCGTTCACCAGAAGAGATGCTAACTCATCATCCATAGCAACTCTCCATTTTCATTTATCTACAACCTGCTCTGCCTCTGCATAACATTCAGGTTCACCACCATCAGTAAGTAACAAGTAGTAGTTAGAGGGCGAATACCTATCAGGTGCACGTCGCTCTCTAGTTGGTCTCTGCAGCGGATTCTCTAATGGTGGGGTCCGTGGTTCTTCAATAAGAACCTCTTCTTCATTCTGGCTCTCCTTACTCCCACTCGAGTTTGAGATGTCTAACTCGACCTCTCGGGTATCAATCTTGCCAGAATCTGATGCCTCCAATCTGTCCTTGTACATAACCTGTTCATTGAAAACCACATCTCTAATGCGAATAATCTTTCTGTTATTCTCATCCCATAGTCTATAACCGAACTCATCACCACCATAACCGGACATCTCCTTTTCCCACAATCTTCAGGGGCTCATCATCAGCAAGGTACACTTGTCCGAATTCGCCAGACACATAGTTCTCCATGATTTCAGCATCACTACACACTACTACATTTTTGGACTTGGACAACTCTTTTTCATAACCGCTGTCCAAGTTAAGCTTTGAACAACGGTTATACAATAAATATAAAAAAAAAGATAAAATGGCTTAAACAGCGGTTTCATCTAAAGATTTCTTTGGATAGCGGTTGAAAACCGCTTCGTACGTGAGTTTGGACAGCGGTTGTAAATCGCATTCCAAGTGTATTCTTGGAGTGCGGTCATCAACCACACTCTAAGTGCCAAACGCCTTTTTTTTTACTCAATTGCATATATCTTGCACTCATACGCATTCCCTTCCAAAATTAACCTGTAGCCTTCAAATTGCATCTTAACCCTAAGTGCTAAACCGCCGACTGCCGCCGCATCGCCCATCTCCTCATTCGAACGACTGCCGCCGCCTTCGAACAACACCGCCGACCGCGCAGCCTCTCATGGCTGCACCCTCCCACTGCCGCCGCCGTTGACCTCGACCACAGCACCGCCGCGAAGCCGCCACTCCTACCGCGACGCCGCCTCTCCTGCCGTGACGCCGCCTCTAGGTTCGGTACTCCCTGTCCCTTTCTCTCTCGTCTCTAGTTTAAGTTTCACACACCATGAATACTCAAGCCCTAGAATTTAATCCTCTGTCCCACATTTAGCGTCGCACAGAGCAGTAGTCTCTGCGACCCACAACAATCCCCAATTTGTACTTGTTTGCAAGGGTTTTACCCGCGCAATACTCGGGAATGGGATTCAGGGAATTGGAGCAGTGGGTGCTTGAGGATGGTGGATTTGAATTGCGTACAAGTTGGGAATAACGGGAGTAGAAGCGACGATGTGTTTCTGGCCTTTGAGATTACCATGTACACGGGCTCTTCGGAGCGCTCTTTTGAAATCGATGAAAATCCGTGTGGAAATCGATACTTGAGGAACTGTTCCTGCTTAGCCTATGGTTTTCAAGCCGATTCTGGGTGTATGCTTTGGAGTGGGAAAATATTGCAGGATAGTTCCTAATTTTGCTATCAAGAAGATTTTATCTCGAGAAAATAATAAGGCCCACATTCTTCAGGTAAAAATATCATTTTCCAGTGTTAATTGTTAATCATACTTGGTATGTGAATGGTTTAAGAATCTGTTCCTGTAAAAAAAATTAGAAATATAGGCTTGAATATTAACCTGGATGGTCTATTACAGTTTCTCAAACTGATGTTCTTCAGAGCAGAACATGAAAACAAAAGAATTAATTTAGTACATGAAGGATACAAAGGTCTGTTGTATATTATGAAAACAAAAATTATTGCTTATGTATCATTAGTTTGTTGAGTCTGTATGTGCATGGTTTATATAATCTGTTAGTCCATTTAAACGTATTATAACATTGCTTTTGTTTAGTTGATTTTGTGTTTTGAGATTAATGCATTAATGAGTTGGAAGGAATTCTGATTTGGGATTGTTAGCTGATTTAAGAATGCTTTTCTTTAGCTAATTAGTGGTCAATGATCCCTCTTTTTCAGTTAAAAAGAATGCTACATTGAGTGTTTAGGATTATGTTTTTGTGGCAGATAATGCTTTGATTGTTTGTAGATTTAAATGATAGTTTGTGTGTCTAGTTGATTATCTCTTACAACCTGATGTCAAAAGCTTAACAATGGAATTTGTAGCTTAAATGGATACCCCTTTGAGAGAATTCACTAATGTTCTTGATCATATTATATATAAGTTCCAGCTATATAGAATTGATAATGCATCACACTTCCTTGTTTTTTTAATTTTTCTGAACAAGATGCAATGGCTTCTGTTCTGGACAAAATAATTGATTGTAATGGTGATGGAGGTCTTCTTATTGTTTCTCCTTTACTGTTTAATTATTTGATTGTGGAGAAGTATATAATTGATTGTCTATTGTTGGAATTTTTTTAATACGAATTGTGGGTGTTTGTACTTGAATATATAGAGTTGAAAGTTGGGAGAAATGATTGGAAAACAAATAACTTTGTGGTATTTGGATTTTTGCAGATAGTTGAAATGTGACTCGAGGTATAGCGAACTTATTTTAATTTTGTAAAGAATGAGAAGATCTATTAGATAGTTGATATATATATGGTCTAATAATGGTCTCTCCTGATAATATTTCTTGTCAATTACTTCTTGAGCTGTGACAGATTGAGCAGTTCACTTTTGAAGGTGTAGATGAAGGTGAGGAGCCAAAACAACCACGGTAAGTCGATTTCCCGATTTATTTAAATTATTATTGATTGAATAAAATTTCGTATTATTTTATTAAATATTCAATGTAATTTGCAGTTTGTGTATCAGCGTCCGGTCGCTTCTTACAACAACGAAAGAATGGACAAATGGATTGGATGAAATATTTTTACAATCGATTCTTGTATTTTTGTAACTTGTAAGACATTATTATAACTTTTGGTTGCAATGTAATTTATATATTAATTTGTAATGATATATATTTCATGTTTTTTGTGTATTTAATTGATGTGTATGTTTATTTATTTGATGTTTTGGTGTTGGACTTATAAATATTAGTATAGATTTTGGTAATTTTGTATAAACATGATTATGAAAATATAAAAAAATCATAAAAAATATTAAATATAAAAAAATATATTAAAAAAATCATAAAAAAATTATACATAAAAAATTATATAAAAAAATCGGGTAAATAAAAAAGAAATATATATATATATATATATATAATAGACAGCGGTTAATATAACCGCTGTCTAAGTGTTTACTTTGGACAGCGGTTTTTAACCGCTATCTAAGTGGTTACTTTAGATAGCGGTTTATAACCGCTATCTAAGTGATTACTTTAGACAACGGTTTTGAACCGCTGTCTAAGTGTTTCTGAGCTTAGATAGCTGTCACTTAGACAGCCCTTATAACCGCTGTTTAAGGGCGAAAATAACCGCTTTCTAAAGCCAAATTTGTACTAGTGACATGAATGGAATGAGGTGAGTGATTGAGGATGAGTATAAGCACCTGATTGGGTGAGGTGAAAATTGTTTTTACTTATTTTCAATATATTTTAAAAAATATATACTTCAGATATTAAATCGTAAGAATTATTATATTTATATCTTAATAATTGATTTTAAAATTTTAAATAAGCGTTACCTTTTAAGTTTTAGTTAAATTGAATTAATTATTAATTAGGGTTAGTGACATAGAGGCCCAATTGGGAGGGTCTAATTGCATTAAAGCCCACTACTTTCCCTACATTACAAGAAACCACAAATTGTGGGGCCCACAGCCAAAAAATCAGTAAATTCCTCTGTTTTTTGTCAGATTGTTGCAGGTTCTGTCTTTTTTTTTTTTTTTTAAATTTTCTGACACATTTTCAAATTTTCTTTTTTTATTTTTCCTTTTGTTTTTAATTTCGAATTTCAAATATTGGGATCTTTTCAAATTTCAGATTTCTTTTTTTATTTCAGATTTCAGATTTGATTTTTTATTTCGAATTTCAGATTTGTTTTTTTTATTTCGGATATCTTTTTCAAATTTTAGCAGAAAATATTTTTTAGTATGAACTAACACTAATAAAAATAAAAAATAAATGCACCAACCACAATTTTATTACCAACAATTTGAAAACTACATATTTAAAAACTAAAATTACATCCACTGTATCTTCTATACTTCAAATCATCCACAATTTCTGCAGTAATGTAGAAAAACATATTTGCATATATAGTTGCAGAAATGCAAAATTTATTTGAATATATGGTTGCAGAAATGCAAAATTTATTTGAATATATGGTTGAATATATTCAAAAATTATTTGAATATATGGTTGCATATATTCAAAATTTATTTGAATATATGATTGTCTTAGTATGCCATCTTTGCTCCAGTATGCCATCTTCTCTTCTCTTTGCTCCACCAGTTGAAAATCTCCCCAACATGAAAACAATAACAGTTGAACATTATAAACAACAAATTCGGTCAAAACAATCCAAAAAACTAATAGGCCAAATCAATTCAGCTCCATTCCTATTAAAATGTCTGTGAATCAAAACTCAAAACTCAAACATCACATTCCAAATAATAAATATTGAACCCAAAAAAAACATAGAAATCATAGAGAAATATGCCTCAAATAATTCCAACAGCCTGTTAAATCAAATATCCCAAATAATATCCTCTCTTGCAATCGTAGATCAATATTTTCTTAATTAGAAACTCATACATAGTCATATGCATATATTTAGGAAAAGTTTAAACGTAGTCCACAAATTGTAAGCTGCATATTATAAAATAATCAAGGAAGACATAAACTAACCTGCTCGAGTTCCAGAAGCCCCTGCCCTCTTTAATCAATATTTTTGCAAATAATCTCTTGTTTATTCTTAGCAATAAAAAACAAAAACTCCAAATGTGCAGCACTATTTGGGGCGGATTGATTTAAAAAAAAAACAGAAATAAAATAAGCATTATTTCCCGAATAGATCGGCGAATGCACAAATTGGGGCTGCGGCGGCGGTGCTCGAATAGATCGGCGAATGCATAAATTGAGATCGGAAGCCATGGTGCACAGATCGAGATCGGAAGCCATCGTGTGCAGGGTTTTGGCGGTGACGGTGGCGGCTCGAATAGATAGGCCATGGTGGTGGTCGATGGTGGTCGGTGGTGCTTGGTAGTGTGGAAGATGGTTGAGCGGCGGTTGTGGCACTGTTGTGGCGGTGGGAAAGGAGATAGAGAGAGTGGAGAGAAGGGAGAGAGAGAGAGGAGAAAAATGGGGGTTGCCGATGGTGGGGAACCAGATCTCTGAGCTTCGAAGAAGAGAAACCAGATCGGGGCGGCCACCGCCACTCGTGCAGATCGTGGCTTGGAGGTGCAGATCGGGGCAGGGCGCGACGTGGGGAGTCAATCGGCCATGGCGTGCGGGGTTCGCCGCCCTCGATCTCGCCTTTTTCTCCACCACCGCCGTCAATCTGGCGAGGCGGTGGTGGTGGATGTGGGAAGGGACAGTGTGGGCTGGGGCGGTGGGGACTGTGGGCTGGGATTGGGGGCTGGGGATGGGTGGGGTTTGGGGGGTTTGAGGATTATGCAGAAAGAGAGATGGTGAAATGAATTGGGGGGTGGGGGGTTATGCGGGAGATGGAGGGGGGGGTATGCGGGGTATATGAGAGGGAGAGAGAAAAAATGAGGGGGGTATTGGGTTGAACGAGGGGATATAAAGAGGAGAGGAGAGGAGAGGAGAGAGAGGGGAGATATAAAAAAAAAAAGGTGGGACCACTAGAAAAAGAAAAAGAAAAAGTGTGGTTTTTTGAAATAAAATGAGGTATTTGGCAATGTAGGATTTTTGGGGTGGTTTAATGCAATTAGGGCTCAAAAAATGGGGCTTGAAGCAATTAATCCTATTAATTATTAGTAAGATTTGACATGTATTGTAGAGAGAATATAGGGATGTCTCTAACCATAGTTAATTTGGTCAAGTTAATTTCAATTAATTTATGACATGTGGCAAAAATCTACTGGTGTAATAGAAGATGTTACACCATTGTGTAACAGGAGATCTTGTCCGCTTAACTATCTTTGTTCGATACAATATCACTAAACACGAACACACGCGATAAGATATTGTGCTAATACAATATGATCACAAATTCATTTTGTCAACACATAATGATATATGATACAAATAAAGATTTTTTTTTTTTTACATATAATGTTGCACAATAATACATGTGTCAACACAACATGATATATGATACAAATATAGAAAAAAAAATAGAATTTACATATAATGTTGCACAATAATACATGTTACATGCATGATATGGCATGATAAACACGATAAGAAAAATATAAAATTTTAATAAAATTACAAAATATTAAATTATATATATATTGTTAATATATATTTTTGAATGATATTAATTGTTTAATTAAAGAGTATTGATTGTTCTTAATTACTATAGAGTATAGTTGAAGGATATGAATGGTTTCACTAAATGATATTAATTATTCTACTAAATAGTATTAGTTGCAAACCAATTTCATTATATACAAGTTTCACACCACATCACTACAAGAAAATAAAAAAATTGACTATGAAATTTGTCAATTTGGCTACAAAATTTCCAACAATTTTTTTTTTAAAAGGAAATTGTCTACAAAATTTTCTAATTATATAGGAAATTTTCAATTCTTATTTATAAAGAATTTGACAAACAGAATTTTCGCAGACAAATTATTTGAAGGCAAATTGATTACCTAAGATTTATTTCGTAGGCAAATTGATTGTTGGTTGAGGAATTAAGAAGTCTATATAATTATAAAGAGTAACTCGTTTGCGCACTTGGTGCATGGTGTACTCTTTGAACAGTTGAGACTGCTTACATAGAAAAATATAATTTGATTACACTGCAAAATTTACATTGAAAATTAATTTTCAGCGTACTCAGTCTATACTTTTTAGTGTAAATAATATTAACTGTTGAGTGAATGCACCGTACACCTGGTGCATATGAGAATGTGCGAATTATAAAATTTGTAGGCAAGTTGTAGACAATTCTACTTCGAATTTTTTTTTATAGAAGTTTCATAGGTATTTCTACTTTTTCTTTTTGAGAGTGTATACACTCTAAAATTTAAAGAAATTTATCAAAATAAATACTCCCATTCTAAATTTATCAATAAAGTGTATAGTGGAAGGATATGAGTGGTTTTACTAAATGATATTAACTGTTCTATTAAAGAGTATTAGTTGCAAATTAATTTCATTATAAACAAGTTTCACACTATATCACTACAAGAAAATAAAAAATTATCTACCAAATTTGTCATTTTTTTTAAAGGAGAAATTTGTCAATATAGCTACAATGTTTCAATAAAAAAATTCGTAAAGGGAATTGCCTAAAAATTTTCCTAATTATATAGGAAATTTTCATTCCTTATCTATATATAATTTGACATGCGAAATTTTCGTAGACAAATTATTTGTAGGTAATTAATTATCTAAAATTTTACTTTCGTAGACAAATTGTTTGTTGGTTAAGGAATGAAATAGTCTATATAATTATAAAATTGGTAGGTTAGTCGTAGACAATTCTTGTTCGAATTTAAAAAAAAAAAAATTGTAGGTAATACTACTTTTTTTTTTGGGAGTGTATACACTTTAAAATTTACAAAAATTTATCAAAACAAGTTGTATTTTAGAGTTAAGATTGCTTCTTAACAACACCTCATGAAATAAGCTACTTATAAAATAAATAAAAAATCAGTCGACTCCACTGAGTCACTGACCATCCGGCTCATGTTTATATAATTCAACTAGTATAGCGTCTGCATATTACGTGGAATTTTTATACAGTATTATTCTATTTAAAATTATTATTATTTAAACTATAATATATATATATATATATATATAATATTTGACTATTAAATATTAGATAGTTATCTATCAATTATATATTAAATTTTACATAATTAGAATTTTAAAATTTCAATTAATAAATTCATTAATATAATACATATATTTAATTTTCATATTTAAAATAATCATTAATTAATTTTTTTCTAAATATATGATCATCTCAAATATAGTAAAATAGAACACAAGTTGATACACTAAACAATCATCATAAGATATACACATTTGAAAATCGAATTAGGACAAAATGTTATATATATAAAAAAAATTAATACGTACATATAAGTGTTCAATAAAATAGATATTTAAATTATTTATAAATCTATAGATTGAATTAAGTGGTAAGTACCATAAAACAATGTAAGAGGTACAAGAATCAAACCTTTGTTAATAATAAACACAAATCAATAGAAAAATAACATATAAATACAAGAAATAACTACACACATATATATTGGAACATGTCTCTTGTGAAACTTGTTTTACAAGTTTAATGATATCATTGAATATTGTAATGATATCAGATAATATATCTAATGATATTAATTTTATACTATGAAATTTGTTCATATGAGAATTTGTGATGCATGACACATATTCTAAATCAATCACAAAATGATAAATCATCATATCAAACTTCCTAGAATTATTGTTATAAATTCCGCAGATTTATTATACCAAATCTAGAAGATTTGATGTGGACATTACTAATGGACTTATAACCTAAACGGACTTTAGTTTTAGACTAGGTTTTATCTATTATAAATAGATCCTTATACTCAATATTGTATACACACATACACACAAATATTAGTGAAGCTCCTGGCTTGGTACACCCTAGACGTAGTCGTTATAGACGAACTGGGTGAACAAATTCGCGTCTCTATTTTACACTTACGATTTATAACACGTTATCAGCACGAGTCTCTGCCAGAAGCTAATCGGTACTGATCTAAATTAATTTTCTCTATTGCATGATTATTAATTATTGTATCGAATTTTTGATCCATATGTGCTATATTTTTATGTGCACTTAAAATATTTTATTGTATCGATAATTATTGTGTTTGCAATTTAATTGGATCGAATCGAATAAAAAAAAATATAATAATTATAATATGTAATCGGACCCTACCGCCGCACACCGGGCACCGCCACACGCCCGCTGTCGTGCGCGCGACCGCTGCCGCCTCACGTCTGCTACTGTTCTCGGCCATGCCGCCATCGCCACCTGTCACCAGGCTGTCGCGTGCAACACGGCTCCGATCCCCTCCCATGACCACCGCGTGCCTCCGCCATCGAGAGTCGAGGCATCGCCGCGTGCTTCCGCCTCTGTGCGACGAAGCAACGCCGCCTCCACCGCCATGCGTAGAGGCACCACCGCGCGCCTCCGTCTCCGAAAAACGAGCAGTGGCCGAAAGCCGCATCGCCACGCGATGGAGCGGCGTGCGCCTCACGTCGCCGCCTGAAATCCACCGCGGCCGTTCCAGCCTTCCGCACCCGTCCCTGCGTCGCCCTTCTCCTCTTAGGCCTAATTGGCCCAATTCGTAACAAACAAACAAAAATGAGGAATTTTTTATTTTGGGCCGGAAGCCCAATTCTAAGGACTGATTTTTTTTATTTTGGACTGATTCCTTTTAATTCTTTGGGCCTGAAGCCCTCCTCATGGGCTGGAATAATTTTAATTATTGGGCAATTAAATTTTTTTTTTTTTGGGCCTCATATAAATTTGATAGTATTTTTGTGCCCTCAAATTAATTTATCAAGTCTTGAATAATACTTGAAAATTTAAAAAGTAATAACTCTTGCATATTAATTAAACCCGAATTTTTTTTGGAATTAATTTTAATATTAGTTCTCAATAAATTTATAATTCTATGTGCTTATTATTATATGCGCATGCTTTTATGATTAAATTATCTTGCATGCATTATTACTTTTGCACATAATCCACATTTCATAGTCCGCATATATTGTCTGGGTAGGCGGCGCCCAATACTTGTCGGACTGTAAATTATGTTTTGGGTAGACGGCGCCCAATTATTACTTCTATGTGCTTGAAAGTGATCAAATAAATCCTTATTTCTCCGTTGTCAATAAATTGGTCACAACACTCACCATGTCACTTTGAAAATTGTAGTGAATAATGTTTGATATTATTAAAAGAGAATTTGCTGAGCTTGCTCTTGATGGTAGTAATTACCTGACATGAACGTTAGATGTTGAGATTCATCTAACCTCAACTAATTTAAGCGGGGCTATTGTCGATGATTCAAAATCAACTGACGCCCAGAAGGCGAAAGCTTTGATTTTCCCCAGACATCATCTTAATCAGGACCTGAAAAAATAAATACCTCACTGAGAGAGACCCCAGAACGTTGTGGAAGTCTCTGAAGGACCGTTTCCAACAACAAAATGATATACTCCTCCCTCAGGCACAATACAATTGGTTGAACCTTCGTTTCCAGGACTTAATGTCTGACGGAGTACAACTCAGCCCTACATCGTATTGTATCTCAGTTAAAGCTATGCAAGCAAGCTATTACTGAAGCCGAGTTGATCCAGAAGACTCTATCAATTTTCCACGCTAGCAACCTTGTACTCCAGCAGCAGTATAGGGCTAAGAATTACACTGTACACTCTGAGCTAATTTCTGCACTTCTAGTGGCAGAAAAGCACAACCAACTCTTTATGAAATATCATAACTCGAGACTGGTTTACTCTTAAGCAGTGCCCGAAGCACATGCTAAGCTCAAGGCAGTATAAGTGGTCGCAAGCGTGGAAGGGGGAGAGGAAGTAAACGAACTCATAGCAAAGCCCGAGGTTGTAGTAAATCCGATGGTCCAGGTACCTCGAAAGACAATCAGGCTCAGGCTCGTGAAAATGCTGCATCTAACACGAATCCCGCTCCAAAAAAATCTGGCACTCAAGATAAGGTTGAGCAGTCCTGCTACAGATGCGGATGCAAACGTTATTGGTCTCACACGTATCGTACTCCCAAACATTTGGTTGAGGCTTATCAAAAGCAGCAGAAGGACGACAAAGGGAAGACCCCTAAAGTCGAATTTCACCATGCCAGTCTGCCTGAAGCAGAATTCAACCATGGTAACGATGATCTCTTGGGCTTGGAGCTCAAAGACTATGGAGACAATGAGTGATTTGAGTATTTGATCATTTTATTACTTTGTTTTGGTTAAGACCATTTATTTTTTGATCCTGTCATTCTGATATTTTATTTTCATATTTTACATGACATTTATTATTAAGCTTTGATATGTTTACCATAATATATGCTATCTGTTTAATTTATTTGGATATTGTTTTTCTTATACATGGCTTGTGAATATATCAGTTATTAGGTTTGAGCTTTTTTCTCTGGCATGATGGATACAAATAGTGACTTATGTTTGGTAGATAGCGCCACCACACATACAATCTTAAGAGATAGGAAGTATTTTCATAACTTGGTAGAGAGAAAGGGGAGTGTAACCACGATAGTCAATGATAAAATTATGATAGTGGGCTCCGGAAGAGCTTCCATCGTCCTCCCCATGGGTATCGAACTCATAATCGATAATGTTTTATTGTTTCCACAATCTAAGCATACCCTACTCAGTTTTAAAGATATAAGATCTAATGGCTATCACATAGAAACTGAAACTGAGAATAATAACGAATACCTTTTGATGACTATTACTCGAGGTAGCCGTAAACAAGTTATTGAAAAACCTCCCTCCTTCTCTTCCGAATTGTACTATTCCTACATCCGGCCGTCCAATCTCCATCTTGCCATGAGTATGAAATTTCACGACTCGAACTCTTTTAAATTATGGCATCAGCGGTTAGGTCATCCAGGGCAAACTATGATACGTAGGATTTTATCTAATTTCATTGGTCATAATATTTTGAATAATAGAATCCCTCCTGTTGATGAATTTATATGTGATGCATGTTCTAAGGGTAAATTAATTGTGCGCCCGTCGTGCACCAATGTGGGACTAAAGTCTCCAGTTTTCCTTGAATGGATTCAGGGAGATATTTTTAGACCGATTCATCCAGTATCAGGACCATTTCGGTATTTCATGGTCCTAATTGATGCCTCCACTAGGTGGACATATGCATGTTTGTTGTCTACCCGCAATCAAGCTTTTCAAAAGCTCATTACGAAAACTATCGAGCTTCGAGCTCAGTTCCCAGATTATCCAATAAAATCTATTCGCATGGTTAATATTGTTGAGTTTACCTCAAAAGCCTTTACAGATTACTGTATGGCTCTGGGAATTAAAGTGGAGCAATTGGTCCCCTACATCCACACCCACAATGGTATTGCTGAAGTGCTAATAAAACGTATCAAACTTATCGCTAGACCATTACTTATGAACGTTCGATGAAGATCAATTCCCGGCATTAGGGGGAGATTCATATTCAAAATTGAATGAATGTCGGGAGCTTATGTGGAACGTAAGTAATCTTCAGTATCTAGATCCACGCACTAGTCAATCTGAACTGGAAGTTCAGAAGATCATTAACTTGCCAAATTTAGCAAACAATCTGCCAGACGCATTCACTGACCATAGAGGTGTAACTAAATCGCATATACCAGTAGTAAATGCACCCCAAAGGGTTGAGGTCCCAAGTAAATCAAATATACATGCCCCCACACGCCAAAAGTGTAAAGGACCTACAATCGATACAAGTACACATAAAAGAAAAGCTAGCAAGACTGATCAGTCAAATGTGAAATCTCTAGAAGAGATTCATCTAGAAACATTAAAGTCTCCAGAAGAGATTTGTCCAGAAGACGAGCGTCCTATTAATGAAGCACGTGCACAAAATATTCAACGCACTAGGACCGCGGAACAACCAGACCTAGATACACTGGGAAATGAAGAAGGTCTGGATGACATAAACGTTGAAGTCTCTATGAATTTCATAGGTACGGGAGAAACATATAATAGAAATATTACTGTCATCAATGACACATTTGCAGCGATAATTGCTCTTTCCGTTATAAATAACGATCTAGATCCAGAATCCAAAACTATCGCTGAATGCCGGAAGTGCTCTGATTGGGTAAAATGGAAAAATGCTATTGAAGTAGAGCTCGCATCGTTAAATAAAAGAAAAGTATTTGGCTATATCGTTCGTACACCCGAGCGAGCTATCCCTGTAGGATATAAATGAGTTTTTATACGAAAACGAAATGAGAACAATACTGTGTAGAGATACAAAGTGAGGCTAGTATCTTAAGGGTTTTCGCAGAGACCCGATATTGATTTCGATCAAACCTAGTCTCTCGTAATGGACGCAATAACGTTCTGCTACTTAATATCTTTGACAGTTAAACTAAATCTCCAGATGAGATTGATGGACGTCGTAACCGCATATTTATACGGATCACTAGATGCCGACATCTATATGAAAATCCCTGATGGATTCAAGATTCCCAGATGAGGAATGGTGAAAATTGCAGTATGTATAGCATAAAACTGTAGAAGTCGTTATACGACCTAAAGCAATCAGGTCTTATGTGGTACAATCGACTTAGTGAATTCCTCCAGAAGACGAGATACACAATTGATATAACTTTCCCATGCGTATTCTCGAAGAAATCACAAAGTGATTTTTGCATCATATCCGTATATGTTGATGATCTAAACATAATCGGAACATGCAAAGAGATTGAAGAAGTTAGTTCAATCTTGAAAACTGAATTTGAAATAAAAGTCTTGGGTAAAACCAAGTATTTCCTCGGCCTGCAGATCGAGCATCTCCCAAAAAGAATTCTTATATATCAGTCAACCTACGTGAAGAAGGTATTGGAGAGATTTCACATGGATAGATCTTATCCACTAAGCACACCTATGGTTGTTCAATCCCTCGAAGTGGATAAGGACCCATTTAGACCAAGAGAAGATACAGAAGAATTTTTGGGACCAGAAGTTCCTTATCTTAACGTTGTTGGAGCATTACTCTATCTCGCAAATTGCACTAGACCAGACATTGCATTTGCAGTTAATTTGCTTGCGAGATATAACGCTTCTCCTACAAGGAGACATTGAAATGGTGTTAAATATGTTCTACGGTATCTCCAAGGGTCTCAAGATCTTGGACTATTTTACCATAAAAACCAAGACAAAACCTTGGTAGGTTATGCGGATGCTGGCTATTTGTCTAATCCCCACAGTGTCATATCTCAGACTGATTACGTTTTTCTCTGTGGTGGTATCGCAATCTTATGGAGATCGGTTAAACAAACTATGGTTACCACATCTTCAAACCACTCGGAGATTATAACTTTGTTTGAAGCCGCACGAGAATGTGTTTGGTTGAGATCCTTGGTAAGACATATTGGTGACTCGTGTAGTATCGATAAAGACGATACATCCCCTACTGTTATATTTGAAGACAACGCAGCTTGCATCATATAAATGAGTAATGGGTTCGTTAAGGGAAACTTGACGAAACATATTTCACCTAAGTTTTTCTACCCATACGAACTCCAGAAGAGTGGCATGATTACCATTCAAAAGGTGCAATCTAATGACAATCTACCAGATCTGTTCATTATATCCCTACCCACATCTACTTTTGAAAAGTACATTCATGGTATCGGGATGCGAAAGCTCAAAGGGTTGTTGTCTTCAGGGGGAGCGGTAACCCCGAAGTAAATCCAGAAGATTAGATCCGGAAGATCAATAAATTACATTCCTCCCTAACTAAATATTTTGGTCGCTACCTAGCATGTGGAGTTTTTATTACAAGACATATATGTTATGTCGTAATGTCCAAGAGGGAGTGTTATAAATCCAGCAGATTTATTATACCAAATCTAGAAGATTTGATGTGGACATTACTAATGGACTTATAACCTAAACAGGTTTTAGGTTTAGACTAGGTTTTATCTATTATAAATAGATCCTTGTACTCAATATTGTATACACGCATACACACAAATATTAGTGAAACTCCTGGCTTGGTACGTCTCCAGACGTAGTCGTTATCGACGAATTGGGTGAACAAACTCGTGTCTCTATTTTACGCTTACAATTTACAACAATTATAATAGTGGATTCCCAAATGCCTACCGAAAATGTATTTCCAAAAAAAAATCCCTATTAAATTTTATACCATTTATGCACGCTTGTTTTTGTTGGAACATTTCACTATTACTCTGTACATCAAAGATAACAAAAAAAAAAAAAAAAATCAGATCAAATGAGTGTGAATTCCTCTCCTGTCAAGAGTTTTAACCTTTCAGGGACAAATGATCAGTTGAGAGAAACAAATTCAGATAAAAAAAGTGTCCAATTATAATATCTTTGAGAAAATAGGATGAATTGAAATATAGTTGTTATACCAAAACTAGTGCAAAGAATAAACCAGACTATTCCAATAGATAAAACAAAAATATATAAATCAAAACAACAATTGCACAAAAGAATGCAATTGCATTATAAAGTCGCAACTGGACAGATTGAACAAGCTTAAATTGACGTAACATGAAAACTATTAAGACGAATGCACTAGGGGCGGAGCTATTCAAGGGCTGCACTGGGCTTGATCCCAGTGTAAGCCCAAACTGCTTCTTATATATTATATACTCCACATGTCTAATTCTATTATATATTATATACTCCACTTGTCTAATTCTATTATTTGAGCTAGCTAACATATACCCAGCCAACCCCAAATAAAACCAACTGAATTGTACTACTAGTAGTGCGTGAATTATTAATTATATCTTCCCTAGTTCTACAATGCAAATTTGGTCCATTATTCAAGGTTTTTAAATTCATTCAACATTTTTTTTTTGTATTTTCTTGCTATTATTTAGTGTTTAAATTCTACTATTAACCTACTTAGACATTTTAGTGTTTAAAATATGAGTTATTCGAATTGATTAATTATCATTAATTAACCAACACTAGCCTTCGTTTTCTATAATGGAAAATTGGGTATATAATTAAACTTGTTTGTTAATTAATTATATTATATAAATAATATAAATAAACTTGATCAATAAATAATTATCTCTAAACATGATTTGTTGGTTGAGTCCATTTGTAGTTGGGGGATTTCTATAAGGCTTAATTGCACTAAATCATCAAACTATTGACGATTTTACACCTAAACCACAAAACTATATTTTTTAGCTTTATTACATACAAACTAATAAATTTTGGCATATAAACCACTAAACTTAATTTTCAACAAAAAGACTCTCCAATTTCAACTTATGAAGGGTATTTTTGTTAAAAGAAAAAAGAGTTCAATTGATGGCAAACAATACAAGAAGGTGGCACATGAGACGGAGAACGACGTCAAGGGATGAATGCACGAGGTTGTGTATGGCGGAGCGAAGACACAAAGTGATAGACGGTGAAAGTGATGATGAGTTTTGTGTATTTTTCGTTCCAATTGGAATGAAATTATGAAGACTTATGAGAAAAATATCATTTTCTAAGGCACGTGTGCGATAATATATACTCCCTCCGTCCACGAAAATTTTACCCGGTTACTGTAGAGCACAGTTTTTAATGAAAATTGGTATTTTATTGAAAAATTGAATAAAGTAGATAAAGTAAGAGTATTGTGGTGGGTATTGTGGGACCCATTTTTTGTTTGTGAGTGTAGTTTATTTCCAAAAAAGGAATGGGTAAAAATTTGGTGGACGGACCAAAAAGGAAAGCGGGTAAAAATTTGGTGGACGGAGGGAGTATATTTTTTTGGAAAAAATTGATCAAAAATAAGTATAATGTTTTAAGTGTCAAAATTTGATAGTTTGTATATTAGTGCCAAGAAATATAGTTTGATTATTTAAGTACAAAATCCCCAATAGTTTTGTGAGTTTAGTGCAATTAAGCCTTTCTATTTATTTTTCAGCCCACACCACTCTTAATTTTTGGATCCGTCCCTGAAAAACACCATGCAGAACAACAAAAGTTCATAGACTGTTTTATCTACAATAATGAATAAAATCTCCCCCATATCTTCATATTTAAACAAAATACTATCATAAATCAATCCAATAAAATAAAAAATGTTTTTTTGCAGTAAAATTATTCCACACCAATCAATCCACAAATATAAAATTTTATTTTCTTATTTCGTTTGAACCGCAAAGAATCTAGGATGGGGGAAAATATTCGTAGGATTTGCTCAGAAATTCTCGATTACCAAGTCAAATTTTGCAGAAAAAGTTTGGTTTTGTTGTCAAATTCTAATTGCTGCACCACTGAAATTATGACTGGGAGATCCTGAAGATATTTTATTTCGTCTAAATGGTTGGCAATGTTCTGGTTTTGAATTTGGTGTTAACCCGGGTAAGGGCTTTTTTGGTAAGACATTTTATACAATTTGGTGGTTTATCTAATTATCTTGTGTACTTTTAATAACCAATGAAAGTGGGTGTTCATATTTTTTTATACAAAGCCGTCAAATATGAAATTGTGTTTTTTTTTAAAGGTATGAAAATAGAGTTGGAACGGATTAAAATATAAAGTTTAAAGATAATCACAAGACAGTATTTTTTTTTTTATAACTTTTTAAGACAAAGTATAGATTGAAATTGGTTCATATATGAATCATTGAAGAGTATCAGTTGTTTTCACTAAAAAATATCAGTTGTTTTTATTGAAGAGTTTTACTTATTTACACATAAGGGTCTTAATTGTTCAGTGAAATCAAACTAAAACTCTTCATGGAAAACAACTAATGCCCTTCAATGAAACCAACTAACATTTTTTAGTAAAAACAACTGATACCCTTCAATACTTTTTTAATACTCTTTTAATACACAACCTATCTTAATTGATAATAGTTGATAAGAGTTAATTTCAATATAAATCACATCATTTCACATTTTTTAATTATATTATATGAATTTTAAATTTGCAATTTGATACCCGAACTTTCAACACGACTATTTTCCCGTAAGTGTAAAAAATCAGAAAAAATATATTATAAATTGTGATTAAATTGAAACAATAAAAACAAATTATGAGAATTTATTTGCATTTAAAAAAATCCACATGTCTCCTCTGTATAAGAGCTCAAAAAAAAAATGGTCATAGGGTTGTCTCGCATGTGATTTTCTTGCGGATTTTATACCGTGAAGTGGGATTAAATTTGACCTACTTAAGGTTCAAACTAACCTAATCCATTTATGTTCTTTGATAATATTGGTTAAATGAAGTTCATTTCGCACAAGTCTTTGCTATAGTCATATATATGATATATTACAAAATTTAAAAAGAATGTGTATCGAATTGTAAATTTTGAAAAGATGCTTTAATTGAAAAGGTGAAACGATCATGACTTTTTATGCAATAAACCTAATATTATTTAATATCAAGTAATAAAACACAATATGAAATATCAAAGTAGAATAATTATTTTATCCCAAATTTTATGGCATCTGTTAGTACAAGAAGAATGGAGAAGGAACCCGATAAAAACAAATCTTCCTCCCTAGAGGAGCTGCAGAGTTTCTTTCTCTGGGTCCCTACCTTTTCCGTTGTATTCCAAAGTCCAATCTATTTTTCTCTATACCACAATTAAATGTGCTATTTCATTTTCATTTTTGCCAAAATTTATATCTACATGGTTATATTACCAAAGCTCTCCCTAGTTGAGAGCATTTGATTTTCACTCCTAGGTTAACAGCCTCTAATTTGTCTCTTGAGTCGTTTTGTCATGTGGAGATCCCAGCGAGTAGTCCTAGTTGGCTTTAGTGAAGATAGGGTGGAGTCAGATTCTACTTTTACAAACCAAGGAGTTAACGCAACAAGAAAGAAGCACTTACACGTGGGGGCGAGAGATCCCGGATGTTCCTATTCCATGATGATCGACATCATTTTTCAATTATTTACTCCCTCCGTCCCCAAATAATCTTTTTTTTTAATGATTTAAGAAAGTGTATTTGTTTATTAATATATGGTGGGTCACATGTTGACTTTTGAGATAAAGTAATGAATAGTGTTGAAAAATTAATTGAATGAGTGTCACTTTTGATAATATTGTGTGAATTTGAAGGTTAAAGTTTAGATATAATAGAGTGTTTTTTTTTTCCATTTATGGAATAAGAAACTTATTGGGGGACGATGTGAAAAGGAAAGTGAGAAGTTTATTCAGAGACGGAGGGAGTACTTTGTTTGAAGATCTTAGAAATTACATATCTAACCCTTTTTTAGGCACACAAAAGAAAGAGAAAAATTGAGTAGCCTATTGTTTTCCCGACTAGCAAAACTATATTCCGGCTAGTCATTGTTTGATTCGTTTTGTTCGTAGAAAAATTAATAATTTCACTCATCATTTTGCTAGGGCGTTCCTCATTGTTGGATGGAGCCTCAACTATTGTGTATGTCTTCTGATAGCTCATGTTCTTAATTTTATAAGTATATGTAAAATTTCGGGATTTAAACCAAAATCGTCCTGTAACTTTTAACCTTTATTGAAATGGTCCTGTATCTATTTGCTTTATTGATTTAGTCATGTATGTTTTTAAAATTTGCCAATTTCGTCCTAATTGCCCGAAAAAGGCATAAAACTGTGTCATTTCGGCCACGTGATCGCGTTTTCCGGCGAGAATGTATAATGTGGCATTATTTTACGACGTGGCACGCTGAGTGGGAAATTTTCCAATTAAAATAATAATAATAATAAAAATAATAAGTTAAAAATTTCAACTCATTTATTTTAATAAAAATTAACATAAAATAAAATAGTTAAAATAAATTTAAAATCCTTATAAATTAGATTAGAAGTTAAAACCAAATAAATGAAAAAATTAGAGTTAGAAAAGTGGAAACATTTACCAAAAATTTCTTGTAAATTAGCGTTATCTAAAATTGGTTGTAAATTAGCATTACTCGATTTCTCTATCAATTTGATCTCCGGCGAACTCCCGGAATACCTCGCCGGAAGCCTCCATCTTCTCAACCTCTCCGACAATGCTCTCGCCGAAACCTTAGCGGAAAGCTTCTCCACCCTTCCGAATTTAACCGTAGTTTCGATGAAGAATAATTACTTCTCTGTCTCACTTCCTAAACGGGTCAATTCGATTGGATTCCTCAATCTGTCTTCCAATTTGATCAACAGATCACTGCCGCTGGGCTTCGACGGCGCTAATTTATCATACCTAAATATTTCCTACAACAGACTCTCCGGCCAAATCCCGCCGAAATGCGCTTCCAAAATACCCACAAACGCCACCGTAGATCTCTCGTTCAACAATTGGACCGGCCCAATCCCCGAATCAATCTCCTTCCTTAATCAAAACAAAGAGTCATTCTCCGGGAACTCCGATTTATGCAATAAACCGCTGAAAACCCTCTGCCCAATTCTTTGTAACGCTAATTTCCAATTTCCACTGAAAAACACATGATTTTTTTCCACTTTCCTAACGCTAATTTTTTCATTTCATTGGTATTAACTTCTAATCTAATTTCTAAGGATTTTAAAATTTAAATTTATTTTAACTCTTTTATTTTATATTAATTTTTATTCAAATAAATGAGTTGGAATATTTAACTTATTATTATTATTATTTTAATTGCCAAAATTTCCCACTCAGCGTGTCACGTCGTAAAATAATGTCACATCATACATTCTCGCCGGAAAACGTGATCATCTGGCCTGCACATGATCAAAACGACACAATTTTATGCCTTTTCCGGTCAATTAGGACGAAATTGACGAATTTTGAAAACATACAGGACTAAATCAATAAAGCAAATAAATACAGGACCATTTCAATAAAGGTAAAAAGTTATATGACGATTTTGATTTAAATCCCTAAAATCTCCATTCCCACGAGGATTCATCTTGAATGGGACAGAAAATCCATGATTATTTTTCTCTAGGACTAAGATCATATTTATGTCCAGTTCCCCCCTAAGAACTCATTACATAATTGCTTATATATATTATATTTATTATTTTAATATATGATATAATTATATATATATATATATATATATATATATATATATATATATATATATATATATATATATATATATATATATATATATATATATATATATATATATATATATATATGGTATAATTGTTTTAAGGAAAATCGTCTCTTGATTACACAACTTTTTGTTTTGAACAATCATTAACTTTTAAATAATTTATCCTAAGGTAAAAAAAATTCAATTTTTATGTTGAATTTATGTAGTGTTAAAATTGAATTTACATATATTATTATTGAATTTTATATTCAAGGGTAATTATAAATTTGAACTTCTCTCCCCCAACAATATTTTAGTTCAATTTTATACTCATTAACAACGCACCCTTGTTTTAATGCTAGTAAGGAAAACCCTTCATCGCGACAATTTCACCAACTTACCGTCATTGGCTCCTCTTTTTTTCAAGTATGGGGAATTTCAATAAAGTGAGGACATAGTCAATTTTCCGGTTCACTTCATTGAAAAGAGAGTGAGAATTCTTCTTCCGTCGTTGCCCACGCCCTCGCTCCTATTAGGATTTGATATATATATTTTTTGTTTGACATAGTAGGGTTTAATATAGTTATGTTTATATGTTTATATATTTACTTAGAGGCTGTTTGGCTGAACTTATAAATTTTTTAAAACAACTTATAAACGGTCTAAGATCTTTGTAGCACTATTAATGTATTTAGTAAAATAAGATGTTTAATAATTTATAAAATCATAAAATAAGTTTCTAACAATATATAAGCTTTAAAAAATAAATTGAAAATTTTCAACTTATTTTCTTACAACATCCATCCCAACCACCCACCCCACTCTGGAACCACCCCACCCCCACCCATCTCTACTTCAACATAAAAAAATATAAATAATTATTTTATATTAAAAAATATTTATTATAATTTGTCAAAGATCTTATAAGTTGTAATAGTCATACACTTTAACAATTTATAAGTTACTTAAAAATTATATTTTATAAACTCTTAAAATAACTTATAAGATATTTCAAATAAGCTTAGCCAAAATGAGTCCTAGTTACTTGCTTAGAGAACTAAGTCACTAACTCACTCAATTAGTAACCTAATTGACTACTATTAGTGTTCGAGCTATCTAATATATCTATATTTTAAACGAGACTATGCCCCAAAATATAAGTGAAGCATTGTTTCTAGGGATCTTTACATGTAGGTTCAAAATAGTGTCATTTATTAGCAATTGGTTCTAAACTATTTCATAAATACAAGTTGGTGCAAAAAGTGGAACCCTCCCCCCACTTTTTCTCTGAATGCTGTCTGCAGACTGCACTGATGGGACATGAGTTTTTCTGTGCATGATTAATTTTAATTTGTACATATACTTTGATCCATTTTTACACTCAATTTTTAGTTTTAATTTTTATTTTAATAATTTGTTCAGTTTTTTCGGTAACCTTTTTAATTCAATTTCAAATTCAGAAACTTGTGCATAAAAAAAAAAATGCACAGGTTTCATTTAATTTGAAACTTGTGCATAAAAATAAAAAAAAGCACAGGTTTCATTTTATCAGATTCAAACCCCGAACAAAAATTTAAAATAATTTGCACAGATCAAAATTCAAGAAACAATTGGATTACTAGTATATAAACCTTCTAAAGTTACATATTTAAATATAAAATTCACAAATTTATAACAAAAATTACAAGTTTATATCTATGTGCAAACAATTAAAAAAAAATGCACTCATCCTCATCTTCAAATCTTCATCTTCAAAATTATATCTTCATCTTCAAATCTACTCCAAGTTCAACCTAATAATATAGATCCAAATGTAATACTTTATAGATATAATTATAATTTTATTGAAATTTGCAGTCAAAATCACCCCCAAAATAAATACACACAAACACACACCCACACATAAACACACGCACACCCACACCCACACATAAACACACGCACACACACCACCATAACCCACTGCACACATGAACACACCCACCCACATCACAGTAGACACACAAACACACAATGCAACACACCCACCAACATCACAGTAGACACACAAACACACACACACCACCACACATAAACACAATGCACACACATAAAGAACGCCACTCACACTTAACACAAAACACACACAATGCACACCACGCATCCCACACACACCTGCACATACACAAATACACCCATAAACACACAAAAATCACCCCAAATATTATCTCATTCACCCAAAAATGTATTGTACCTTAGATCAATGAATCTTAAAATTTAGATGCGGATCGGCGATGTCTATTTCAGATCGAGATGAGGAATGCTCGGTGGAGGTGAATATTTGGTCGGTGGCGGCGTAGCTTGGTCGGTGCAGCTCTCTTGGCGGTGGGGGTTTGTTTGCACCGCCGTTCACCCACCTTTGGAAGCGGTGCCACTTGATTCACGCACGACGGCGGTGGCGCGAAGCCTTGCAGATCCGACGCCGCTCTAGCTCAGATCCACCGTGGGCGAAGATTGGCATCGTGCCCAGATTTTTATGAGAGGGGAGCGCCCAGGTCCATTGGGTGGCGCCCGGATTTGGGCCGTGGACGATTCCAGATCTGCCACCACAGCCACCTCCACCGCTAGGATTTGTATGAGAGAGAGGCAGTTTGGTCGAAGGCGGCGGAGTGACTGTGTTAGCAGGTCGGCGACGGCTTTATGGTTGTTTCTTCCATGGTTGTCGATTGAACGACGGCGGAACTTTCTTCGAGACGCGCCGCTGGGTGGGGCTGCGGCGGTGGAGGGCGCGCCGCTGGGTGGGGCGGTGGGCGTGAGTTATTTGCAGAGAGAGAAAAGGGGTAATTGTTTGGAGAGAAAGAGAGAGGGGGGGGTGGAGAGAGAAATAGAAAAATAAGAAATGAGAGAGAGAGGAATGATCGTGGGGTTTTGTGGTGGGGGTGGGGTGAGATGCTGGTTAAACTAGAAAATGGGTGGGCTGGGCCCCATGTTTTGAACCATAAGGTATTTTAGAAAAAAAATTGAACTAAAGACTAAATACTCTAATAACCTTGAACCTATATGTAATAATTCCTTGTTTCTATGGAACTGTCTTAGATAATAGCGTCTCATTGAAAATTAAATCAAGAAATATGGGCCTATTGGGCCGGTGATCCGATCTGAAATGGTCAAGGTTATATACAATCCTATCTTTTGTTAATAAACCCCACCAAAAAATGTTCCGAAAAAATTCCGAAAATTCTGAAAATGTAAAAATAAAAAACACTAAATATATGAATTTTCGGAATTTTTTTCTGAAAATTGTTATATTTTTCGGAAAAAAATTCCGAATATTTTTTGGGTGGGGTATATTCACATAACATAAGACTGTATTTAACCTGTGCCATCTGAAATTTATCTGTTGCTGACTTGCAGTAAAATCGTTACCTCTAAGCCCATTCCCATTGGGTAATGTATCTCAATGTTTGCCATCTTTGTATAACTACTACTCCCTCCGTCCACGAAATACGGTCCTGTTACTTTTTGCACGGTTATTAAGAAAGTTGATATAATATGTAAAAAGTAAGAATATTGTGTCAAATCAAGTACTAAATAAATTATTTTAAAAATGTTATGTGTGTATGTTGAAAAAGTAGATAAAGTTTATGTTTTTCATTTTAGACAACAAGACTATTTTTCGTGGACAGCCAAATAAGACAACCAGGACTATATTTCATGGACGGAGGGAGTACTTACTAGCTTCATCAGTTATAATTTTTCCCATCTCATTTACATTTCTAAGGGTTCGATTGGTTGGGAATGATAATTATAGAATAATGAGAATTAAAGTGATTGAGAAGTCATTCAAGTAGAATAATGAATGAGGAGTCATTTGATAGATAGATTATAACTTATTTGATAGTTAGGGATAAAATCTTTTTTACCCTTAATTTAACATACAAACTCTTTTTTACCAAACAATTTATAAAAACTCTTTTTTTTACCCATTTTACTAGATGAAATGTCTCATATACCCTTTAATTCATATTACTACTATTTTATTCATTTCTCTCTTCCCACTCATATTTATTTCCCTATTCCTACTCTCATTCCTTTCCATATATCTTATTCCTGTAAACAATATTATATTAATTCCAAAAATAAAAAGAATTTAGAAATATAATATTATATTAATTCCAAAAAGAAATAAATTTAGAAATATAATATTATATAATTTTACCATTGATAATGAAAATAATTTTTTTCAATATATATGTTTCTCAATAAATATTAGTTATTAATATTTTTATGAAATAATATTATTTTTATTATAATAAAATAAAATATTTTTCGTGTTATTATAAACACCGATAAAAAACACTTTGTATTATTAATATTAATTAATAAATGGGCATTGTCCATTTTTTAATTTTTATTAAATTTCAACAAGTATTCTTGAAATATCGGAGACCTGCCGGAGATTTACTAAAACGACATTCTCAAATATAATTTCGTGACTGAATCGGGTCGAAACCACTTTTTAAGTCGTTTTACACTAGAAAAGACGAAAAAATGACAATTTAAGTGATATTCAAATATTTAATTTCTAATAAGTTTCAACAAATCCTATTGAAAGGTTGGAGCAAGGTTGGAGACAGGACAAAGATTTGCTAAAATGGAATTTTCATTCAAATTTTTGCGACGGAGCTGTGTCGGAATCGATTTTTAGGTCGTTTTACCCTAGGAACGACTAAAATGATACATGACTTTGAGTTAAATCAATTTTTTAAATTTTAATCGAGTTTTAACAAGTACTCTAAAAGAGTCGGAGCATGGTAGGAGATAATACGAATATTTGATAAAATGATATTTTCAATCATAATTTTGTGACGGAGTTGTGTCAGATTCATTTTTTTTATCGTTTTACCTTATGAACGACGAAAAAGATACATGGATTGAGTGACATGAACTATTTAAATTTTATATAGCTTTGAAAAGTACTATTGAAAGGCCGGAGCATGGTTGGAGATAGGACGGAGATTTACTAAAATGGAATTTTCATTCAAAATTTTGCGGCGGAGCTGTGCCATAATCGATTTTTAGGACGTTTTACCATAGAAATGACTAAACAAATTCATGAATTTGAGTGACATCTATTTTTCAAATTTTAATCAAGGTTTAACAAATAATCTACAAGAGTTAGGAGCATGGTTGGAGACATGATGGAAATTTACTAAAATAATATATTTAATCATATTTTTGTGATGGAGTTGTTGCGGAATCGCTTTTTAGGTTGTTTTACCTAAAGAACGACGAAAATTATACATGAATTGAGTGACGTCCATTTTTCAAACTCTTATTGAGCAAACCAGTATTATTGAAATGTAGGAGCACGGTAAATCTTTAGGTCCTTTTACCTTATGAACGACTATACAAATACATGAATTTGAGTGACATCTATTTTTTAACTTTTAATTGAGTTTTAATAAGTAATCTAGAATAGTCTGAGCATGGTTAGAGACAGAATGAAGACTTGCTAAAATGATATTTTTAATTATGATTTTGTGACGGAGCTGTAGCGGAATCACTTTTTAGTCTGTTTTACCTTGAGAATGAAGAAAATTATACATGAATTGATTGACGTCCATTTTTCAAACTTTTATTGAGCTTTGACAAGTACTATTAAAATGTTGGAGCTCAGTTGGAGACACGATGGAGATTTGTTAAAATGAGATTTTCATTCAAATATTTGCGACGGAGCTGTGTCTGATCGATTTTTAGGTCTTTTTACCCTAGGAACGACTAAAAATAAATGAATTTGAGTGATATTTTTTTAGTTTTAATCGAGTTTTAACAAGTAATATAAAAGAGGCGGAGCATGGTTGGAGACAGGTGGAAGAGTTGCTAAAATGACATTTTCATCATAATTTGTGACGGAGTTGTAGCGGAATCACTTTTTAGGTCGTTTACCTTAAGAACGATGAATATTATACATGAATTGAATGTCGTCCATTTTTTAAAATTTTATTGAGTTTTATTTGTATTTCTAATTAAATAGCAGATTTTTTTTAATAATAATAAAATATGAAAGATATAATTTTAGTAAATCTCGGTCTGGCGGATGGGATCTTCTGTTACATAAGAGTGTAACATCTCATGTTACACGATAATCTAACTTGTCAAAGCTCAATAAAATTTTAAAAACTGGATGTCACTCAATTCACATATAATTTCATCGTTCTTAAGGTAAACGACCTAAAAAGCGATTTCGCTACAACCCCGTCACAAAATTATGATAAAAATACCATTTTAGAAAATTGTCATCCTGTCTTCAACCATGCTCCGACTCTTCAAGATTACGTGTTAAAATGCCATTAAAATTTAAAAAATAGATATCACTCAAACTCTTGTATTTGTTTAGTCGTTCATAGGCTAAAACGGCCTAAAAATCGATTCTGACACAGCTCCGTCGTAAAAAATTGAATGAAAATTCTATTATGGCAAACCTCCGTCCTGTCTCCTACCGTGCTCTGACATTTCAATAGTACTTGTCAAAGCTCAATAGAAGTTTGAAAAATAGATGTCACTCAATTCACGTATAATTTTTATTGTTCTTAAGGAAAAACGACCTAAAAAGCGATTTCACAACAGCTCCGTCACAAAAGTATGATTAAAAATATTGCATTAGCAAATCTCCATCCAGTCTCCAACCATGCTCCGACTCTCTAGCTTACTTATTAAAACTCGATTAAAATTTAAAAAATAGATGTTATTCAAATTCATGTGTTTTTGTCGCCCCTAGACTAAAAAGACCTAAAAATCAATTTGGACAAAGCTCCGTCGAAAAAATTTGAATGAAAATTCTATTTTAGCAAACCTTCATCCTGTCTCCGATCATGCTCTGACATTTCAATAGTACTTGTCAAAGCTCAACAAAAGTTTAAAAAATAGACGTCACCTAATTTATGTATAATTCTCATCGTTCTTAAGGTAAAATGACCTAAAGAGTGATTCCGCAACATCTCCGTCACAAAATTATGATAGAAAATATCGTTTTAGCAAATCTCCATCTAGTCTCCAACCATGCTTCGACTCTTCTAGATTACTTTTTAAAACTCGATTAAAATTTAAAAAATAGATATCACTCAAATTCATGTATTTGTTTAGTCGTTCCTAGGGTAAAACGACCTAGCAGTCAATTTTGACACAGCTCCATCGTAAAAATTTGAATGAAAATTTCATTTAAACAAATCTTCGTCCTGTCTCCGAACGTGCTCCGACATTTCAATAGTACTTGTCAAAAATCAATAAAAATTTGAAAAATGGACGTCACTCAATTCGTTTATAATTTTCATCGTTCTTAAGGTAAAACGACCTAAAAAGTAATTCCGCTACAACTCTGTTACAAAGTTATGATTAAAAATATCGGCTTAGCAAATCTCTGTATTATCTCCAACCATACTCCGACTCTTGTAGATTACTTGTTAAAACTCAATTAAAATTTAAAAAATAGATGTCACTCAAATACATGTATTTTTTTAGTCGTTCCTGGGATAAAACAACCAAAAAAATGATTCTGACACATCTCCGTCGCAAAAAATTGAATAAAAATTCCATTTTAGCAAATCTCTGTCCTGTCTCCAACCGTACTCCGACATTTCAATAGTACTGGTTAAAACTCAATAAGAGTTTAAAAAATGGACGTCACTCAATTCATGTATAATTTTAGTTGTTCTTTAGGTAAAACGACCCAAAAAGCAATTCAGCAACTACTCCGTCACAAAATTATGATTGAAAAAAATATTTTAGTAAATCTCCATCATGTCTCCAACCATACTCCGACTCTTGTAGATTACTTGTTAAAACTTGATTAAAATTTGAAAAATAGATGTCACTCAAATTCATGTATTTGTTTAGTCATTTCTAGGGTAAAACATCCTAAAATTGATTCTAGCACAGCTCCACCGCAAAAATTTGAATGAAAATTCCATTTTAGCAAATCTCCGTCCTGTCTTCAACCATGCTCCGACCTTTCAATAGTACTTTTAAAAGCTATATAAAATTTAAAAAGTTCATGCCACTCAATCCATGTATCTTTTTCGTCGTTCCTAAGGTAAAAACAACCTAAAAAGTGAATCTGACACAAAATTATGATTGAAAAAGTCATTTTAGCAAATCTCCGTATTATCTCCTACCATGCTCTAATTCTTCTAGTACTTGTTAAAACTCGATTAAAATCTAAAAAATAGATTTAACTCAAATCCATGTACCATTTTAGTCGTTTCTATGGTAAAACGGCCTAAAAATTGATTTCGACACAGCTCCGTCGCAAAAATTTGAATGAAAATTCCAATTTAGCAAATTTGTGTCCTGTCTCCAACTTTGCTCCGACCTTTCAATAGTATTTGTTGAAACTTATTAGAAATTAAATATTTGAATATCACTTAAATTAATTTTTTTCGTCTTTTCTAGTGTAAAATGACTTAAAAAGTAGTTTGGACCCGGCTCCATCACGAAATTATGTTTGAGAATGTCGTTTTAGTAAATCTCCGTCAGGTCTTCGATATTTCAAGAATACTTGTTGAAATTCAATAAAAATTAAAAAATGGACAATATCAATTTATTAATATTAATAATATAAAGTGTTTTTAATAGGTGTTTATAATAACATGAAAAATATTTAATTTTATTATAATTAAAATAATATTATATTTCATAAAAATATTAATAACTAATATTTATTGCGAAACATATATATTGAAAAAAAATTATTTTCATTATAATGGTAAAATTATATACATAATTTATATTTCTAAATTTATTTCTTTTTGAAATTAATATAATATTATATTATATTTTTAATTTTTATTTTATTTTTGGAATTAATATAATATTATTTATAGGAATAAGATATATGGAAAGGAATGGGAGTAGGAATAGGGAAAGGAATAGGAATAGGAATATGAATAGGAATTAAAGGGTATATGAGACATTTCATCTAGTAAAATGGGTAAAAAAGAGTTTTTATAAATTGTTTGGTAAAAAAGAGTTTGTATATTAAATTTTGGGCATTTTTTATAATTTAGTGATCTTATTACAATGTATTGATAATATCATGCTCTACTAGTGTAATCATTCTCATTACCCTATAATCATCACCCCCAACCAAGCAAACCCTAAACTTATTTCTATTTTGGGATAACTTCTAAAATATTTCTGCAAATTTCCAATTTAGGGGGCGCTTGGTTAACAATTTTTCAATGGTAATGAGAATGAAAATTTATTTCCATCTATACCCTCATAAGAAAAATGATATGTTAGGGGAGGAAGTGTTCCAATGGTGACACCATTGTTAGTGTCATGCCCCAATTTTGGAATAGAAGTTGACAACAAATGGTTGTTGGTGGAGGAATGGGGGAGTGATTGAGGAGGATGATTGTAGGAAGAGAATAGGGTAATTATAGTGGAGTAGTGATTACCTTATTTAGGAGGAGAGGTAGTGATTTTGTTCTCATGAACCATGCTAATTACACTAATTTTCAATCTCATTCTCATTACCATTACCATTGAAGAGTTGTTAACCAAGCGCCTCCTTAATCTTCGGCTGTGCTCGTTTTCTTTTTCAGCATTTATGTCTTCTGTTAAGACATTTTGGTAAACACAAAGGTTGCGTTTACTTTTAGAGTTAAAGGCCAATTACAATTTTAAAATACCTTTATCAGGCGTTTCCTTTGGAAATCAAGGGTCCCGGGTAATCTGTCTGACCCGGGTGAAAGGCCTCTTAATTCACCATTTTTAATCAGGATGAATTGGGCGGTTTATTTTTGTCTCGAGATTTAGAGGGGGGCGCACTTACCATATTATCCTCAGTACCCCTGCTAACAAACCTAGGGCGCCGCTCAAGGAGAGAGAAAGGGAATTGAACAGGAGAACGGAGAACGACGGCAAGGTCGCCGTCATCGTGTCCGCGATTAAGGTTTTTTTTTGGTGTTTTTGAATGTCGTAAACAGTCCACTCGTTTCCCAGCATATAAATCAAATTAAAATCTTATTCCGCCATTTTCCTTTTGGATTTCAGAGAAGCTCTCATGATCTTTCTTATCTTCAACTATATACACTCTCAGTGGCCGGCTCTGTTTCTTCTTCCATCAAACCTCTATATTTTCCTTTTCAAGAACTTTTAATTTGTTGATTATTATATACATACAACACACATTAGATCATTGTGCTTGTTTGATTTTCTCCAATTAGATATATTAATTTGTTTATATATGTGTGCTGATTATTTTTTGTTCAACCCATCGCTGGATTTCATTGGCCGGCTGCTTCGTGGTGGGAGAAAGGTATCAGTCGAGGATTTTAGTGGGTGAAAAAGAGGGGTATTTTAGTAAATTAAAATCTTATCTATACATAATGTTGGAAAGTAAACAAATGTGTACTATTTTAAACCAAATGCATATCCTACAAAGTAAACAATTGATATCTTGAGATAACTTAAACAACTCCTACTATTTAACTTTATCAGTAATATCTCAACCTGAGTAAACATAGCCAAAAAAGCTGCACCCCTTTTGCCATTTCTTCAAAGAACTACACAGCAACTTGTACACCTCATAAATAAAAAATCATTCTTAAACCCCACTTTTACGTTTTATACAAAATATCATCATATTTTGGACTAGAAATACACAAAATACAATCTACCTCTTTTCTTCATGCACAAAAAATTACGAAATTATCCCCGAGTCATTACTCCAGTTTCTCAGTGCAAATTAATTTGTTGCATTTGGCTTTTCATTTAAAAACAGATTTACGGAAGAACATTAATACGTGTGCTTCCATTTCTGATTTTGGAAAAGTATTTTTGTTATCAAGAATAAAATCAAGAGGTAGAGACTAAATTACCACTTCTTCTTTCTTCATAAATACAAGGATTCCAGATTTGGGCAGAAAAAAAAAATAAAAAAAAAAGGTAGTGAAGTTAATCGGAAAAAGGGGGCGATTAGAGCATAAAGCCGAAGAGAGGCTTTTTTGCGGCGCGAAATAGACCGGTGATAAAACTCCAAATATATCTTACCGATTTTCGTCGTCTTGTTCTTGAATAGATGAGTATTAAGGCCGTGTTGATCTTACCGATCAGTGTTGAGAGTCAATGTCGGCAAGTTGATGTTTCGTGAGGATCATATTTTTGGGCGGAATAATATTGTGAGCTCCCTTAAATCCAACAAAGTAGTGTATAGCGGACATTTACAGAGAAAGGTGCGTGTATGCGTGAGAAGAAAGGGCAGCTCAGGTGTGTTTGCGAATGTATCCTACTACAGCCTACAGGTGCAGACTGCAGCAGCGTAGTCCTTTTATTATGCAGCCCCTACTGAAGTTACCATCATACCCTCCCTCGATCACACATCTCATGTTCCATTTTCGGGAATTTTGTATTTGATGATCATGGAAGATTGATTCAGAAAAAACATTAGTATTTTATAAAAGCAAAACAATATTTACTAGGTCATTTCAGGACCATCAAATTAATCTCTCCTGCCCTGCCCTGCCCTGCCCTCAACTTAATTTTTGTCATCTTAGCAAACGATTGTCAGAAGATGATAATAATTCATTTCGTATATATGGATCAATATTTCATATTTCATGATATTAATGGTTTTGATGGGCGTTGATAAGCGAACAACTAATTAAATTGTGCAAACAACATTTAGGCACATCACCAGGATTAATTTCGTAATCGGGATCAAAGTGGATATGACAAAAAAGTATGACGCATGAGTGACTAGGGATGACCATCTCAACAAGAAATATTTCAGATTGAAGCACAAATCCGTCTAACGAACAATTTTATAGGTGCGAATAACTCTACAAGGGTGATCAGATTAAAGTCAAGAGCTTAACGAACATAATGAAGATAAACTACAAGAAAGTCGAACAACTTATCAAAGAGCCAAGATGGATAACATCAAGATGCTCCAGGTCGAACAACCCCACAAACGAGCACATCCTACTAAGAAGACTTTATAACTAAGCAAAGGTTTAGATAAGGTCAAATTAGTCAAGCATGCAAGCATAGAATCTCAAAGGGCAATCCACCACCTATTTGGTGGAGTTTATAAATACCTTAAATTAAAAGAAATAAAATAAGTAAAAATTCATAAATACCTAGAAAATACATTTACACACACTCATACACAAAAAATGCACACATATATGAGAAAAATACGCAATTAATACACGTATTCACTCGTTTCTACCCCCAATCTTACGTATTTACCATTTACGGTGGTAATCAATCACAAGTAAGTATTTGATGATCCTCTTAAATGATTACAAAACAGTTACTAATCCTCACAATTAGAATTGGTCATCAATAAATTGGCGCTAGAAGGAGGGTCAAACCTTCGATTGCCAACAAATCTTCAAGGAATTCAAGAGAAAACTTGAAGATTCAAAGGTGTTCTTGAACTTTTATTCAAAAACTCAAGTAAAAGTGTTCTTGGTGTTCTTCATTTGAAGATTTAAACATTTGAAGATTCAAACAAACTCTGACCAAGATGCTTCAATCAAGAGAGACTCAACTCTCCCACTACCCTACAAGAACCTCGCCAACCAGAGTTTCATCAGCTGATCGATGAGCTCAAAATCCACAACCGGCGAATATAAATGCCTCCTGAACTGGAGGTATTGGCCCGTAATCCTAAAGATCTTGCTCGCACTATTGCTATATTGCAAGCACTACAGAAACAACATGAGGGACCTGGTTCCTCCCAAACAAGAGTCAAAATGACAAGGAAAGGTCAGGGACGAACAACCCAATGAGTCTGATAGTGCACAAGCCCAGAGGGTCAAGGGCAAGGCCAAAATGAGCGAGCGGCTGGAAAGCCATGGTGAATCAACTCCCAACCGAGCAGCAGAGTCCAACCATGGGGATTTATGTCCCAGTGTGTTGAAGAGGCTAGGTAGGCCCCGGGCGAACAGGGATGATGCTCGCCCAAGAGCAATCGAAGGGCGAGCAACCCCTAATGTTGCTCGCCTCTCGATCCATGAAAGATTATCCAGATCAGCCTTTGGCACCTAGTTTCAGATGGGGCGAGCAACCCAAGAAACCCAGCTCATGAGATGCCCCCTCCAGGTGAGGAACTGTGATGAGCAGTTGGTCACGAACCTCTGCTCGTGCGCCGAACAACCTCCAAGTCAGTGGACATCCGTGGACGAGTTGGTAGACATGAGGAAGACCATTGAGAGTATGCATAGTCAACTAGACTCTCAAAGAGGTATCGGGGCGACCACCTTACCTTCCTCGCCATTATCATCAATATTCTAAAGACCCCGATTAAAAAGAAGATTCAATTTCCTGCAAGTATCCAATACGAAGGGATGACGGATCCCCGAGGCCATCTGACCAAATATTCCAATTATATGTCATGCAACCGGCGTTCATTCATTCTTTTGCTCAACTGGAAAAAGAGTTTCTCTCTCACTTCTCTACAGTCGGGTCATATCTTTCACAAAACATCGGTAGAATTTTGATTTGGGGATACGAAAAATAATAACTGCAATATTATTTTAAAAATATAAATATATCTAAAATTTTTGGGGGTACATATAATATTTTTTGCATAGGAAATTGATTGAAAATTTTCAAGTTGGGGGTACAAGTGTACCCCCATGTCCCCTTCTGCATCCGCCACTGTGTTGGCCGACCTAAAACAGATAGATGATGAATCAGACCGATCATTTTTAGGAAAGATTCGACAAAGTGTTTTATTTCGAAAGATTCTTAAATTATTTTCTTGTTTTAAAATGTCCCTGAACTATTGATTCGTAATTTACGAGATTTCTAAACTATTAAATTTTATTTCAAAAAGTCCTTAAATATTTGTTTTATAAAGTCCTTAAACTATTGAATTTTTGTTTCACGAGGTCCCTAGGGATAAAGATTGACGGAATGTTTTGGCTTACCCTAATAGAACCGTTAAGTGATATACACTTTATTTTTTATTAATTTTATTAGTATTTACACATGATATTTTTCAGTCTTTTAAATGTCATTTTCAATTTTCCTATTTTAAAAGGTAAGTTTCATTTCGAGGGCCTCGTGAAACAAGAATCGATAGTTTAAAGATTTTTTTAAAACTAACAAATAGTTTAAGGACCTTTCGAAATAAAAGTTAACTTGTAAAACAAAAATCAATAATTCAAAGATTTTTTAAAACAAACATAGTTTAAAAATCTTTTAAAACAAAAATTAATAGTTTAGAAGTCTATGAAGCCCCATCTTATAAATTCATTCCTTTTCTTATTAAAACTCAAATCCAATTTCAATTATCTTTTTTAATACTCCCTCCGTCCCTAAGTAAACTTCTCACTTTCCTTTTCGGGCCGTCCCTCAGTAAACTTCTCATTCCAAAAATGGCAAAAACAACACTTTAACCTTCAAATTCATACAATATTACCGAAGTGTCACTCATTCAATTCACTTTTCAATACTATTCATTACTTTATCCCAAAAGTCAACATGTGACCCACCATATATTAATAAACAAATATACTTTTTTAAATCATTCAATAAAAAGAAGTGGGAAGATTACTTGGGGAGGGAGTATTAGTTAAGTAAAATATCATCTCATAAATTCATTGCATGAGACGGTTTGACACAAATCTTTACTGTAAAAAATTTAGAAAATTTATTATTTGATACATTTATTTTAAGAAATAACAAACACGTACAAAACTCTTATTTGTGACTCTATATATATATATATATCACAACAACATAAGTGATATTATGTAACACACAAAAAATAGGGATTTAAACCAAATCCGTCCTCTATCTTTTCACCTTTATCAAAATAGTCCTCTATTTATTTGCTTTATCAATTTAGTCCTGTATCTATTCAAGTTTCGCCAAAATGATCCTAATTGGCCTAAAAATGTACAAAACCTCACCGTTTTGGTCCTATATTTATTTTCTTTACCAATTTAGTCATGTATCAATTCATATTCTCCAATTAGGTCCTAATTGAACGCATAAAGCATAAAACCATTTTTCACCAAATTAGGACCAATTTGGCGAAACTTGAAGAAATACAAGACTAAATTGATAAAAAAAAAATTAATAAATGACTATTTAGATAAAGGTGAAAAGATAGATGATGAATTTGGTTTAAATCCCATCAAAATAATATGGGAGTTTCTTGGGGTTTATAAGGATGAACAAGTTCCCCATTGGTAAGATATATTTTTAGGAAGACCCAAAAATAAATTTGTGCAGGCTAGCTTGTTTCAAAGAGGACAATATCATATCAATGCAGAGGTGCATGTTTATCGGGGGCCCTAATTATGTTATCAGAACCATGTTCCCAGGTGAATCGGTGTGGAGAAGTTTTCCGGTGTCAAATGAAAAAAAAAATGTGAACCTAGTTAAACGACTGGGTCTATATGCAAAGCTGGCCACCGCTAGTGCCACATTGAAAAAAAACCACATCATAGGCTTCCCCCAAAAAAACTAGTGCGCATGACTAAAAATGTGGCATTTTATGTTTTATACGTTCAATTAGGACCTAATTGGAGAAATGTGAATTGATACATGACTAAATTGGTAAAGAAAATAAATATATGACCAAAACGGTGAGGTTTTGTACATTTTTAGGCCAATTAGGATCATTTTGGCAAAACTTGAATAGATACATGACTAAATTGATAAAGCAAATAAATAGAGGACCATTTTGATAAAGGTGAAAAGATAGAGGACGGATTTGGTTTAAATCCCCAAAAAATATTACATAATATGTATAAAGTGTTACCTATGAACAATAAGTAACACTTTTAAGGGCGTTGCAGTTGCTGGCGTAGCCTAAAGTCTAATGCAACACTTTTTATAATATATGTAAATATGTAACACCTATATAAAAACTTTAGGTAACACTTGTTGAAATAAATAAATAATGAACAAAAGGAAAAAAATGCAGTCTCTAGGTATTGAATTTGGACCTCTTCAATAGAAAACCTGCTAATTTCCATCTTGGCTAATTATAATACTTTACACATTTTGGACTTTAATATTATTTAACTTATTAACATTTTTTTTGTTTATACTTTTTTTTATGTAATAATTAAAATTACTAATTCTTAATGGACCAAATAATTTTCTACCTACTTTATAATATAATATATGTGTATATATAAATATATTTGTGTGTGTGCTTGTATACATATAATATAAATTCATAAATAGTATAATTGTATTATTTAATAATTTTAAATGAAAAATATAAATTATTCTGTACGTATATAATAAACATATTTTTTAATTAATAAATTGATTTTAAAAATAAATAATTTTTTTGCATATGAAAAATCATTTCTTTTTAAATCATATGCATATTATATATAATATATATGGAATTAATAATTATATACTCCCTCTGTTTCAAAATAAGTGTCGTTCTAGAGATTTTAGGACAAATTAAGAATTATAAAATTTGACATATATACCCCCATATAATCTCTAAAAGATCTATAATATTTTGATAATCTTTAATAGATTTGTTATATTTTAATATAATCCCCAAAATATCTCTTATATTTTGAATTTGAATTCGGGGTAAATTAGGAAAAAATGTGAAAAAATAGCTAAAACGACACTTATTTTGAAACAAACTTTAACCTCTAAAACGACACTTATTTTGAATCGGAGGGAGTATATATATATATATATATATATATATCGAATTAATAATATTATTATATGTATTATAGATAATGTATGATTATATATATATGTTGAATTTAAATATTTATTATAAAGTGTTACCAAAATATGTTACCTATATAAAAGTGTTACCTGAAAGGTGTTACTTATGTTAAAGTGTTATCATTGTAAAAGCGTTACCAAAAAAACGTTACATATATAAAAGTGTTGCCTAAAAAGCGTTATCTACTATAAAGTGTTACCTAAAAGTGTTACTTATTTAAAAGTGTTACATATAAGTGTTGCATATTAATAAAGTGTTACATAAAATGTTACATAATATATAAACTAAAAGAAGTGTTACCATAATGTGTTACATAAACTAAATGTGTTACAATAAAATGTTACTTAAAGTCAATTATGTTGTAGTGATATATAATGTCATCTTATCATCTTACTCAGTTTTGATCATGTTTGTGTTATTCTTTTTAGGTTTTTCTATAATTCAGGGAATTTTTTAATATAAAAAAATAATTTAAGGATCTTTAAAAATAAAAATTAATAATTTAAGGACCTATAAATATATCATGAAAAAAAAAAAAAAAAGGTCAATAAGCCAAATCCGTGAGATGGTTAAGAGACGACCCCTATCTCGACCGTGCATCCCCAAATGTGAGATACTTTTACTTATTAATAATACAATTAATTATGAAAATAATATAAGGATGAGTAGATAGGAGTGAATAAATATGGACTCTTAATTTAGATCCGTTCACGACCTCCTCTCCAAAATTGGACCAAAAAATATATGAAGAGTACCACTATTCCAACCTCAAAATCCTTTAAATCTACACTACCTACTAAACATACTTCATTAAAATAAAATTTAAAAATCAACATATATTACTAAACATACTCCATTTCATTCCTATAATATCCTTCCTCCATTAATATTCCCCCAATTCCATAAAATCCACATCACTTATTAAAAATTCTCACCATTCCATATTCTCATTAAAATCTTTCTTTTAATTTTTTTATTCTTTCATATTCTTTGATTCTAATCAAAATAAAAAAAATATTAAAAATTAAATATAATTTGAATTTTTTTATAAATAATTAACTAAATCTTCTAAATAAGTATTTATCAAAATAAATATCTTCAAAAATATCAAAAAATAAAATAAATAAAAAGACAATTTTAATAATCAATTAAATTGTATAATATATTTAAATAAAAAATTAATAGTAAATTTGACGATTATTTTAAATAATTCAGAAAATAAAATAATTTAAAAAAAAGTTTAGTTAATTTTTTTAAATCAATTAAACCTAAATAATTAATTAAAATTTTATTTTTATTTAGCTTAAATATTTTCTTAATTTAGTTATTTTTTAATATTTAATTGATCTATTTAACTATTTTTTAGTTTATTTTTTTTTTAAAAAAAATTGGATTTATTTTAATTAAATTATTTTGAAGATTTAGTTGATTTATTTTTATTTTTTTACAAATTTTTAAGGATTTTATAATTTCATTTTAATTTGATTATTTAAATATTTAATACATTTTTAAACATACTTTTTTAGATATTTTAGGGTTTAAAGTTTAAGTAGTGGGACTCAATATATGAATATATCTCTGGTGAACTCGTGTTAGTGTGAACTCTCATTTTAAAATATTAATGTTATGCATATACACTATCACTAACCACTGTTATTTATATTAATTATTATTATTATTTAAAAAATATTTTTTTTTTTTAACAATAATAGTATGTATGCATAATATTGATATTTAAGGGAAACGAATTCAAGTGAGAAAAGGTCGGTTCACATAAACTTTTCTCAAAATATATAATGGCAATGTACACGAGGGGATAATATTTGACTTGGCGATACGGGTTTTAGTTTGGTACAAAAGTCTTATCACAAATTGCAACAATATCGCTGACGACATAAGTCGATATTCAACTTCCACACCAAGTATTAAAAAAAAAAAAAAAAAAGGCATATAAGGCGGTGTGGAAAGAACAAAAGTTGGTAGCTAAACACACGTTTTTTGTTAGCCCTCTTACTTTCATCCTATCTAGAGATTGCCCTTTTGGAATATTGATATTAAAGCCTCTTGTATTATTATGTGAAACTTGTGCACCTCTCATCTTGGCGCGTGAGATTACACACGTTGCACTTTTCACAAATATATTGTACTATTATAATTGTTGTATTAGGTAGTGTATTTTTCTAAAAGAAAATATAGTCCAAGTGATTGACCATAACTAATTTTATGTATTTTATCATATTGAACGTAATGTCTAATTAACAGTTATAAAACTACCCACTGGGAACTGGTCTAAAATGTACTGCTTTAAAAATCAGCTGCTGATCACAACCATCTTTGATTTATTTCGTCAAAATATATATGCTCTGTATCTTAATCCCAATATTGAGATATATCATACAAATAAAAATTCAGAACTCATAAACTAGTCTATAAAATATATATTTCAATTCAATATTAAGTGAGTAATGGAAACTTAATATGAGAATTTTTGTCACATTCCTAATTCAATTCAATTAAAAATAGTATTAATATTGTGAAATTTTATTCATACATAAACCAATTTGTAATATTTTTTAGTAGAACAATTGATACTTTTATTTTAAACAATTAATACTCTTAGTGAAAAAACTCATATTTTATTAGGGAAAATGATTTTTTTGGTCCTGTAACTTTACCTCTTTTTTATTTTCGTCCTACTAACTTTCAAATTTTAATTTTAGTCCTATAAATTTACCATTTTTTTTTTCGTCCTGCTAACTTTCAAATTTTAATTTTAGTCCTGCTACTTTACCATTTTTTTTTTTAATTTTAGTCCTATATGGGTTAGTAGGTAGTATGACAAAAAAAAAATATATATATGTAAGTTACAGGACGAAAATCAAAATTTGAAAGTCAGTAGAACGAAAATCAAAACGAGGTAAAGTTATATGACTAAAATCGAAATTTGAAAGTCAGCAGGATGAAAATAAAAAAATGGTAAAGTTATAGGACAAAAAATAATTTTCCCTATTTTTTTAATCAAACAACTTGTATCCTCCTAAACTAATACTCCCTCCGTCTCAATTTTGTTTTCCCGTTTGGCTTTACACGGAGTTTAATACGAGAGTTGAAATGTAGTATTTAAATGAATAAAATAGTTTTGAGAATGATAATGGTGAATAAAGTACTACTTAAATGAATAAAGTAGTTGAACTGTAGGGGTGTAGTTTAAAATGATGAATCACTTTATTTATATTTTGAGAATGCGAAAATAAAATTGGGATTGACCTTTTTAGCAAATGGAAAAACAAAATTGGGACGGAGGGCGTACTATTTAGTTATAACAATTAATATCCTTTAAAAAAATTCATACTCTTTAAAGTAATTCATCTATAAACTTGTGTCACTCTATACATTGTCATTAAAAATAGGCATAGTATACAGTGACTTTGAATCAATTTTATAATAACACAATGTATATTTTGTATATATTTTTAATAATATTAGTCGTTTTATTATCATATATTAATTTGATATAAATATTATATAATGAAGACAATTAAACTATTGTGAACTCCACAATAAAATTAATTTACAAATATAAACGTGTATATTTCTTTTATCATTGAAAAAAAAATACAGGAAAAACACATGTTAGTAGAATTAGGATGAGGAGTGAGGATAATGCCCCGATGCCCACGGCCGTGCCGGAAAATCTTCGCCGCCGCCGTCACCACCGAAATGCAGAGTTTGGCCACTGGAGAATAGCTGGGGATATGCAGAATTTGGAGAAGGAACAAATGGCGGCTGATGAGTGAGAGAAGGCTGAGTAGAAAAAGCGTGTGACTGGTTTGAATTATATAAACCCGCTAACGAAGAAGCGTAAAACATGTGTTCAAAAAGCGTGTTCGACTCTTGAGAAACAGAGTTGCCATTGCTCTGAAGCAACTGCGAGTATTCCCAATAGTCCCTTCCGGTGGTCTGGAAGAACGACTGCGGCGATACGGCGGCGGGAGGCGGCGGAGGGGCCGAGACGGTGAACTGAGGTGGCGGCGGCAACACTTTAACATTTTCGGGGAAGTTGAGTTTGGCGCGGCTGCCCCTGAAGCGAAGCGCCGCCTCGTCGTAGGCTCGGGCGGCGGCCTCCGCCGTGTCGAAGGTGCCAAGCCAAACTCTGGCGGCTTTGTGTGGGTCCCTTATTTCCGCCGCCCATTTGCCCCACGGCCGTTGCCGGACTCCTCTGTATTTTCGTCTTTCTCCGGGTTGTTGATATGACGTGGCAGCAATGGGAATGGCTGTCTTTGGCTCTGGAGATACCAAGAATTTGATTAGATTTTAATTCTCAAAGTAACATTAATATGTCCTTAAAATTTGATTAAGTAAATGGAAGTAGATGCAACAATACCAGAAGTTTTCATATATGGTTTAATCGAATATATGTACAAATTGAAATATTTGTCTTTTTAGATAAAAAAAAATTTTATCCAAATAATTATCATTTTGCATTAATCTAAAAAAACAAAATATCAAATTATAATTTTATTATTTTCATTGTTTTTGTGATAATATACATAAATGCTCATATATAAGTAATAAAATTATCACAATACATAAAATTTTATTTTTTTCATTGTTTTTGTGATAATATACATTAATGCTCATATATAAGTAAAAAAAAGTAAAATTATCACAATACAAATATATTTATTATTATTATTATTATTATTATTATTTAATGACTTTCTCAATTCATGTAAAATATTTTTAAACAATACTCCCTCCATTTCAAAATAAATGTTTTTTTAGCATTTTTCATCTTTTACAAAATAAATATCTTCTTAGCCTTTGCAATACTTTCCGAGACATATAAAGTAGTCTATAGGCTGTTTTAAACCAATGAAATCAATTTTTTTTTTAAAAAGTAATATTTATATAGTGGTAATAATGATAAATATTAGGTGTCTTAATATATGTGAAGAAAACTAAAATGACATTTATTTTAAAATGGAGGGAGTAAATAAAATTGAATGGGAGGAGTAGAAATAGAAAATTGATCTTTTATGAGTAAATCATACTCCCTCCGATTCAAAATAAATGTCGTTTTAGAGTTTAAATTTTATTTTAAAATAAGTGTAGTTTTAACTATTTTTTCCCGTTTTTCTTCTAATTTACCCCGAATTCAAATTTATATTTATTCAAATTTAAAATATAAGCAAGAGATATTTTAGGAATTATATTAAAAAAATAAAATTTATAATTCTTATTCTATTTTAAAATCTCTAGAACGACATTTGAATAGTAGGGAGTAGGGAGTATCATTTATAATTTCTCTAATAAACAAATTATGAATGGTTCATAGGTGAGAAACAGAGGAGTTGCATGCTAATCCAATTAATTTAAGTTTTGTAAAGTTACGAGAAGAAAATAAACAAATCCTAACCTGATTTAATAGAATCATCGTAACCACGGTATGCCCTCTGAACATGTTCGGAAAATTCCGTGACATTATGTTCCTGATCATGTGTTCTTTTCTGGCCACATGAATAAACAGGGGAGGAAGAATTAAAGGAGCTTTGGATGAAATTGTTTGATCCACCGCCAATATCAGAAGACGGCGCAGATCCGGCGTTGTGACTCTGACCGGACCCCACGTGAGTCAGCGCCGTTATCATCGCTGACATTTCTGGCGATTGACTGTACCCAGATGACGGCGGCGCCGCCAGCATATCGGTGAGGAGGTAATTATGTGGGTGTTCTTTTTGCTGCATGTGAAAGTACGGAATTGGAAGACTTGTGTCGGCGGCGGCGGAGTTGGTGGTGGTGGAAGTTATGTTTTTTCTACTTCTTATCCTATCGATGGAAAACTACCGTTGTTTCTTGAGTTCGCCACCTTTTATAGGGAGATGTTTTATTTATAATTGTGATTTTTTATTTTCTTTTTTGGTGGGGAAGTTGTAATATGCGGCTAGATCAGAAGAAGACTAGGTTCGGATGACTAAGATGTATGTATGCCGCCGGAGGAACAGTGTTTTTGTTATACATGTGATGAAATTGTAGTATTTCAATTTTTGTTCTTTTATTCTAAAATAGATGTACGGTCAAATGAGTTATCACAACAACTTAAGTTAACACAAAAATCTATATTAACTCATATTATGTGAATTATTTTCCTTAAAATTTAATACTCTTTAATTTTTTTTAGTATAAATAACTACATAAATTAATAATTATATGGACAATAATCAACATATATAAACTATTCGTTTGATGTTGTTTTGGGGAAGTGAATGTCGCGTTAATGACCTTTTCTTCTCTCTCAATTTGAACAAGTTTGATTTTGTTTCTACCTCGTATATTAAATTTTAATTTAGTTAATTTAAAATAAATTATAATAAGACAACATTGTTTCAAGTAAAATTTTAAAAATCGACTAGCAATTTAACCTGGTCTGGCCGCACCGCTTATGCGGCGACTGATGTCCAAACCACCTAATATCAACTATATACCATGAACTCGTGTGGGTTGATAACCGCATAACACAACTTCTTATCTATATTACTTAATATTTAAAGTAGCACATTTTAATGATTTTTATAATCAAAATATAAAATTAAATATATTTTGTTATAATGATATTTTATATGTTAAAACATAGAAATTTCAAGAAAGTTCACCTATTCACAGGGGACATATCCCTGAATTAAATGCAAGATGCATCATATTACCCAATTACAATCAACTTGTAATTTTCTTTTAAACTGTTTAATAAACTTTGATCTATATATTATTGGGACTAAAATTTCTTTTTAATATAATTAGTTATTACCTTTATCTCTAAATGTTTTGTATAGTTCACTGTACATCTCTCTACAATTTTTTTTTAAATTATATCTCAATTTACTAATAATTACACACAAAAATATTATTCTATTTTTTTATTCCATTAAATTAAACAATACATCTTCATAAATAAAAATATTTTAACTATTTAAATATTACAAATCAATTTTCATACTAAATTTTTTTGAAAGATCAATTAAGTAAAGTGTTTAAAAATGAACAAAATATAAAGGGGTTTAATGTTTAACACGTGTACGGTTAAATATAGAAAAGTATAGTGATGTGTAACATAGGATCATGAGTTTACACCGTTTAACACTCTATGGCATGGCATCTTTCTAACCTCACAATTGAGGTCGGTCTTTCGATTACTGTGGGCGTGGGTGGGGTATAATAACTTAATAAAGTGGGTGAATGAGAGAAAGACAAGGCATCACACGTGGAATTGCATTCTTTGGACGTTTATGGAAAAAATTACATAATTTTTAAACAACTTTCATTTTTACGACTATTAAACTTTCATATTTTCTTTGTATTTTATTAAGGTATTAATAGAACTCTAAATATAGAGTGAAAATAGTTTATACATTGACTATTTAAAGAATATTAAATTTTTTACCATTAAAAAGTATTAATAGTTATTTTTACTGAATGATATTCCCTTTGTCCATTTTTGTTTTTCCATGTGTAAAAAAGATTAGTCAGAATTTTTTTTTTTCCATTCCCAAAATACTAAAAAAACTACTTTCACCTTTTTAAACTTTTCATTTAAATATTACTCCATTTACCATTTTCAAGACTATTTTATTCATTTAAATATTACATTTCAACTCTCCCATTAAACTCTGTGTAAAGTCAAACGGGAAAATAAAATTGGGACGGAGGGAGTATTAGTTCTGGAGGATATTAGTAGTTTTCACTAAAGGGTATTAATTGAAGGGTATGAATACTATTAATTATTTAACTAAATAGTATATTAGTTAGTGACACTAAAATGTATTAATTGGTTACACTACAAAGTATTGAAAAGTGGTTCATGTATCTATACATACTCCTAAATAATACACCCAACTTTAATTTTTTCGAATATTAAATTTTTGTTATTTTATTTTTTATTAAGGTATAAATTAACTCTAAATAATATTCCCGTCCAGAACAAATGATATTATAATAAATAATTACATTTTTATATTAAATGATATTTTGTAATTTTCAATATAAAGTACCTGTATCTCTTCGAAACTTTATCCTTAAATTATTTAAATATTAGAAAGATAAATATTTATTAAAAATATATTAGAAGATCGATTTTTTTAAATAGATTTTCATTTATTACAAAATAACATAAATTTTGATTGGAGGATGGAGGGAGTACTTATTTTGGTGTTCTTTGAACTTTTATTTTTACTCGTTTTCAATCCACATGAAGAGTTTGGTTTATGGGATATGATTAGATTAGTTAGTATTGGATTAGAACGATTATCGAAAAACGGATAGACTAGAACAAGAAAATTTTGGACAAGAATCAAATTTTTTGGATCGAATTGTACACGAGATAGTCGTTCTAGTCTATCCAGAGTCATGGTTCTGTGCAATTCCTCAAACCAAATACGAGATTACCTGGGATTATAAAAACAATTCCAGACAATCCCTCAAACCAAACGGCTACAAGAACTCTCGATGGAACAGAACACGGACATTTAGAGGCTTAAAACTTATAATCGTTATTTATCACTTGTTAACTTATTAGTTTGTATAGTATGTATAATTATGTTATCATATTAAAATATCATGAGGTGGTCTTGTGTAATATAGTCTCACAAATTTTATTTCATGAGACCAAAAAGTTAACATATTTAACTCATATAAGACCCAATCTTAATCAATCCATTCTTTTTTTTTTTAACATAAAGGTTAATAAGATTTCATCTCAAGACGTTTGAAGGTTTCACACAATTTTTTATTAAATACTACCTATTATTAAAATAATGTACGAGATAGTTAATTAATAATGATAACCCATTGATCATGATCGATATATATGTATAACAACAAAAAATTACTCTGTATTTAGAGATATTTTATTAATAGATAAATACTCCCTCCGTCCACGAGTAAGTTTCTCGCTTCTTTTTGTTAAATGGTTTAAGAAAGGGTATTTGTTTATAAATATATGATGGACCACATGTTGACTTTTGAGATAAAGTAATGAATAATGTTGAAAAGTAAATTAAATGAGTGACACTTTTGATAATATTGTGTGAGTTTGAAGGTTAAAGTTTATATATAGTGGAGTGTTGTTTTTCCATTTATGGAATGGGAAACTTATTGGGGAAATGCCCGAAAAGGAAAGTGAGAAGTTTACTCAGGGACGGAGGGAGTACTTTATATGTGTAATGTGATGCAATATACAATAAGTATTACAGAGAAAGAATAAACGCAATAAGGAAAGAGAATTAAACTAATTAATTAAGTAAAGCAAGGTTCAAGAGCTGATTTTGACTCTTTGTACCTTTGGTGGTTAATTACTTCGTTTCTGTCTGTTGAGTAAAATTGTTCATGTAAAAACAAACACTAATATACTTGGATTAAAATGTCATGTCGTAACAAACTTGGTAACAATAACTGTTAATTAATCAAAGAATACATTAATTAATAGTTTTTTAATTCAATGGTCAACCATTGGAATTTCCTGGTGATGTTTGAGTGTGAATTTGACTCGTTAAGATTTATGACATGCAAATCTTAACGGATAAGAATTACTCTTGCTACAAATGCAAATGATATATGTAGTTTAATCGTATATTTAAGCCAACCTAACAACTAGCAAGTGGATTAGTAAACATTCATAGAAAAATGAATAACATTAATAATTTGGTATTTTTACTTATAACCGGACGAAAATAGTTCATTCCACTACTAGAATTAATTAAGTGATTATATTTCAAATAATCAACCCTTTAAAAAACACCAAACTGGGATTGATATGGGAGAAAATATAGAGTGAAAATGATTCATATATGAATCATTGAAAAATATTAGTTATTTTTAATAAAGAGTACTAGTTGTTATTACTAAAGATTATTAGTTGTTTACTAAAAATAAACTTAGACTTTTCAGTGAAAACAACTAATACCCTTTAATGATTTACGTATGAACCAATTTCACTTATTTTTTTATTACACTTACTATTCAATTTTGTATTTGGACTCTTTTAATACATCATGAACATATCTGTGACATTTTTTGTATTCAATTGATCTCTATTTCATAGTATATGTAAGAGAAATAATTAAATTAATTAATTTCATATCTTTCTACAAATTCGAACTTTTAGAAGAGACGAAATTATTTCCGTTTAAATATATAATGTGTAATATTAAAAATATCCAACGAATTATCGTAACATAAAAATTAAGGTGATAACATATACTCCATATATTAAAACATAAAAATTGATACAGAAAAATAGAAATAGTACTGTTAATCGTTTTGGATTCACAAGAAAACTTGTTTCCGGGAATCGGAATATGAAAGCAATAAGAACGAAATTGAAAATCAACAAGAACACCAGTTTACGTGGTTCGGAGATAAAGCTCCTACGTCCACGAGATCCGAGAGGATAGAGTTTTCACTAAGAAAAGAATTGGAAGTTACAAGTTACAATCACACAATCTCACAGTGTTTGCGCTCAAAATGATGTAGTTATTTCTCTCAGCTGAGAAGCCCCTTTTATAGATACAGAGATTGGAAACGAACCCTAGATTCGATTCAGTTGTAACAAACTCAATGTAAGCAGTTATCCAGCTGGCTAACGACTTCAATAACCGCCATAGTTGATTCAGTTAGAACCGCCTTCGAATTAGCTTCAATTTGGTGTATTTCGCGAATAACGGACTTTAGGATCAGATGACAGAACCTCCTCTGGCTCTGGTCACTTACACCAGATGACCTCTGGTCCCAGACCTCCTCTGATAGACCTCCTCTGATGTCTCATCTACCAGACTCGTCTGACCAGACCTCACCTGATGGACCTCCTCTGATAGCACTCCTGTCTGGCTTCCCTGGTCAGGCTTCTCTGGTCAACCTCATCTGGTCCATCTCCTCTGGTACCCCAAATTTACCAATTCTCACGGCTAACACTTTCCCAACTTAGCCTCCTATTGAATTAAGCTCAGCAGACTACATACTTCACATATGACCCTTCACAAGTACGATATGATATTTCTTTGTTTCTGTTACAATAACAGTCCATTATATATATATATATATATATATATATATATATATATATATATATATATATCGTCAATGCTATTAAACAACATGGATTCATGGGATGTATATAATTATTGGGTGCATAATTAAAAAATCACCAAACGTTCATTGTATTGTTATTCTTTTATTACGTCCATACTCCTTCAACAAATACTCCCTCCAAGACTCCATCCCACAAGTATAAACAACCCTTTTTATATACAAATAAAAAAAAAATTATTATAATTAAGACATCAATATTTTTACTTTATTTTCTCATTTAACTCCAAAATTACTCATTTTTAAGATAATTACTAATAACAAAATAGATGGTCAAATATGAATATACAGATATATATAATATATTAAATATAATAAGTAACCTATCTTTATGAAATAAATTAAATGCATACTTTTGTGGAACAATGATAAGTATTTAAACATATTTCACAGGGTCGCGGCACAATATACAAGTCTGCAAAGACGTCCCTTTTCAGTCTTCCGTGACATAGCCAACACCCATACTTAGAGAATTTATTTGATCCCACCTCAATTGAATTGAATGATGCAGTTGGCTTAATAGAAGTGTTTGCATCACTTATTAGTTGATTTAAAATAGGACTCCGGCTCCTTGCTTCAAACTAGTTCTAATTTTCTAGGATAGAAATAGAAAAGTACATGAACTACCGATATACCCTAATACATAAAAATTTTAAGAACCACATTTGCAACTAATTTTTTTGTGCAAGTTCAAGCTCAACGATAGTTTAATTCACCCAATTGCCTCCAGCATGTTCACCCCTCAATATGAAAATTTTCGTCTTTTCAGAAATATTCATTGAACCCTATAACCACTTATGAGAAATATAACCAAACAAAGTTGAATTTTGTTAGTTCTTTTATCCATTTGCAACATTGAAATTAAAATGATTTAAAGAAATTTTAGTGATTAATATTTTGTATGTGACATGAATTCAACAAGTATATATATATATATATTTAAGGTTGTACGTCGAGTTTGCTGATATTTTAGTAATGATTATAGTATGTTTCGTGTTTGTAGCAATAGTTCTCAGAGCCCAAATTTTTACATGGTTCGTCAATTTCATTGCCCATTTTCAATTAAGTTAACCGAGAATGGTATATGCTCTCAATTAGAGTGGCCGAAAATTGTGTCACGTGACTCACGTCCATCTCAATTAATAGAAATAAAATAAATGATTAACTTTTCATATTTTTTTATAATTAAAGTATATTTTGAAGTACTTGCTGAAATTTATGTTAATTGAGGTGCATGTGACGATATGGTATCTAATGTGACATATGCGACTTACTCTGATTGCCACGTGATCATAAGTCATAACATAATCATCATATATCAATTTTTTTTAAATAAAATAAAAATCATATCCTGAATTATAAAAAATTAAAATTAAGTGTAAAAAATCGTAATTTATTCGTAATTAATTAAAAATAAATTAAATGGGAAAATCATACGTACAATGTTATCCACATCAACTAAATTGTTAAAATAATGAAATAGATGATGTTGAAGTTGAAATTTGTCTTCTTTGTAATTACATTTGAGGTGATTAAGATGGTCTGTGAGAAAAAAAGAGAGTATGAAAACGATAAGTCGATAAGGATTAGATTTGGATTTGGATGTAGGTGAATTGTGAAAGGTGGGACTAGGGTCAACTTGGCTCAATCCACACGTGGGTAAAATAAGGATGGCTAGATCCACTGGATGAGCCTCTATACTTTATTATTATATATAATCAAAATCTAAAATGTGTAGATGTCGGTCGAAAATGACCAGCACAAGGACAAAGATTTTATTCAAAGCTGAATTTATGAGTATTATGAGTATGAATATATGCGAAGCTAGCTTCTAATTATTATTCAAAAACATGATTAATTAATCGAGTGTCTAAAAGGAGCAGGACGGATTGGGGGATGGGGTGGTTTTGAACCTAATTTAAACCTCCAATTTACGTATAATATACTACTCCAATTTAAACCTTGAGATTGCACATAGAATTAAATATATATATATATATATATATATATATATAAATAAATGTGGGTAAATATTATTTTTGAATGTGCACAAAAATCAATATTTTATTTTAAATAGTGTGTAAATTAATGTGGAACATTCAAATAAAAACAAGTGCAATTTCTCCTGGGAAGGGTGAGTATAATTTTTTGTTATATAAATTAGAATTTATAAGTTTTTTTGTTATTTGTTACATATTGTCTCATTTGTAAACGAAATTCTGAATTTGTAAGAATCCAATTAATTGAGAGAATTGTTTCATGTTCTACAAGTTGTCCAATTATTTCTTTTTTTTCTCGAGAAAAGTTATTATTAAATACAACCCTCATATAAAATATTTTATGGATATAGGAATCATAAAACAATTCATATTAAAAAATTCATGCGCAAGATTAATTCTAGAATTTTCGCTACCAATTTATATTACTATATGGACAAATGCATGCTATTGTAAGACAAATTGTGTATTACTATCAGATTAAATATTATTTTTTCACATGTATTCATTGATTTTTACAAAAAAAAATAAGTATTTTTTTCATACAATATAAGGACAAAATGTGTGTTACAATCAGAACAAATATTGGATTTTCACGAATATTTATTTATTTTTATATAAATAATTATTTTTCAATATAATAACACATGTAAAGTAGTAAAAAGTGTGTTACTACATTAAACAATATACCTAGATTTAAAGGGATGCTGAATAAATTAAGAAACACAATTTGTTATCATAAAAACATATTTTGCCTTTACAATAACACGCGTTTGCCCATATAATAACATAAATTTGGAGCAAATGTGTGTTACTGTACATATAAATATTTATTTGTCCTTACTAAAATATATTTTGTCCTTGTAGTAACACATTTAGGGTATTGAATGATGTGTTACTATATGAACAAAATAGTACCAACGTGAAACAATATACCTAGATCTAAAGGGGTGAAGAATAAATTAAAAAAACACATATTTGTTGTTATAAAAACAAATGTTTGTCTAATTACTATAAAGTATAAATGTTTCTTATTTTAAGAACTAGTAACACATATTTAGCCCCTACAGTAACATGTTTTTACCCATATAGTAACAAAAACTTAAAGAAAGTGTGTGTTATTGTACGTACAAATATTTATTTGTCCTTAGTATAATATATATAATCCTTATAATAACACATGTAAGATATTAAGAGATGTGTTATTATATGAACAAATAGTACCAACATGAAACAATTAATCTAGATTTAAAGGGATGAGAAATAAATTAAAAAATACATATTTGTTCTTGTAAAAACACATATTGGTCCTTATAGTTACCATAAAGTATAAAAATGTATTTTTTTTTAAGGACAAGTAACACACATTTGTGTTTACACTAACACACATTTATCCATTTAGTAACACAATTTGGGAGCGAAAGTTCTGAAATGAGTCTTGCACAAAATATTTATGGAAAAATTAGTTTAATTGCAAATTTTGATCTAGGTCAATCAATAACCTGCGAATTTAGTATATTTGTTTATTGTAGATATATTTTACCTATAGAATATTCCATAAGAGTATTACAATAAATCAAAATACTATCTAGAATATTTAATTAAAAAAATCAAACTCAAACCAAGACGATTAAAATTGAGATAAAGAAGAAAAACATAATCGTCGGGCAATCCAAGTCAAAGTCGAGTCCAAAATATGCTACCACGTGATTATTTGTACGAAAAATAGTAAATTTGATTAAACTTTTTTTTAAGATCTACAAAACAAACGAAAAAAACAAATAGTATAATAACCAAAAAGAAACCCACAATGGGAGGAAAACACAATAAGCATGGATAATCCCACATCTAGAGAATCTCAGAGGAATTGAACAAAAATCTAAAAACAGAAAAAGAAAGCATTAAACGGTCCGATCTACCAATCATTCACTGCATCAACGACACCATCGAAGAAGATGATACTGTAATTCCTTGAAGAAATTAATATAAATTTGCTTTTTTTATATATTTATATTAATAAAAAAATGTAATTTTTTAATAATAATGTAAGCGGAAGCACGATACACATGTAAATCTATTGATTTCGAAAATATCTGAAAAATACGCATACATAATTAAAGTGTTAATTCATTGATTCAACTTAAATACTGGAAGAATAATAATAATAACATAAACAATGAGAAAAAACTCAATATTTTTAATTTTCAATAATAAATAAACTAAATAATAATGAATTACAATACTAAAATGAAATCCTAATAACTAGTTATGTAAATAGTAATAAAGTAAACAAAATGACAAATATACAATTTTCTATAAATTTTTTATTCTCCAAATTTTTTTTATAGGTCTTTTGTCTCATTTGAAAAATCATCTCAACTCTATATTGATACATTACAAAAATATCTATAAACTATCACTATAGCTGTTTTTTTTTTACATGTAGTATACATTGTCATATTATTCGTAACTATTGATAATATACTAATTTTGCATCACTTATAAAATGAAGATATAAAATATAGTCAAAAGTGTTAAGGATACATATTTTTTTAGAGACTTATTTAAACCTTGGCCTCATAAAAAAAATAGGATACATTTCTCATTTTCTTATAGTCAACTTAACACATGTAGTATGAAACATATGTTACGATGCTTTAATTTCCAGGATAGAAAGTGTATGTTGTTTCCTCTAAAGTTAACATCGTACAAATTACGGATCAAGCTTTTTCTCAACACTAACTCGAATCTCTCCACACTATTGTCCAAATAATCTAAATTGTGGCTCGAACCCATGACCGTGAGTTATAAATAGTGGAGCTCTAACCACTTAAATTATATCACTTCGTCTAGAATGTTCTAATTAGTATCAATCAAGTAAAAATGTACCACAAATTCTAACATGCACTCAAATGCATTTCAAACTCAATTTTAAATCAAAATTTGACTTTTTTCAATTAGAAATTTATAATTAAAAAAAATATTGGGGCACAGTTGATTATTGTTTAGGGTATTGTTGATCACTGCTTAGAGTATTGTTGATTACCACTTGAGATATTATTGATTAGTGTTCGTTTGTTTATTAATGTTTGGGCAATGTTGATTATTGCTTGAAGTATTGTTGATTCAAAAATAGTACGCGCTGAACTGTGTGTTTTCCATTCCTTTTGCAATCTATCCAAGTGCATAGTATACACTTGGGTTGGGTGCACACTAGAACTACTCAAAATGTACAACCACTACAAGAAAATAAAGAATTGTATACAAAAATTTTCCAACACAAAAGTTTGTATTAAGAATTGCCTACGATTTGCCTACATAATTTTTTAATTATGAAAGTTTCTACATTCCTCAACCTAAACAATTTGCCTACGAAATTAATTTACATACGAAATAAAATCCCTAAGTATAATTACCTACAACACAATTTGCCTACGCAATTTCCGTAGGCAAATTATATATTTTGTAGGTGGAGAAGGAAGATGCCTATACAATTAGAAATTTTTGTAAGGAATTTGTAGGTAATCCCCACTATGAATTTTGTTGTTGAAAATTTCGTAGCCATATTGGCAATTTTCGTAGGCAATTTTATGTTTTCTTGTAGTGGACCTCAATCCGTCCCTAAATTTTTTGCATACTTTCCATTTTAATTTGTCCCACAAAAGTTTGCATATTGCTAAAATGGAAATAGAAGCTATATATCTATGAAACATTATTGAAATAGATACTATGTAAGGAAAATAATTAAATGAATCAATTTCAACTTTTTACAAGTTCGAACTTTTAGATGAAATAAAATTATTTCATGGTATCAGACCCAAAAGCTCATGCCCAGTCAAAAATCTGGGTTCGATTCCCGTTGAGAGCAAATTCACTCATTGGGTCTCCCCAAAGAGGGAAAAATTAAGTCCGGCTGGGTGGGAGTACAAGGGAAATAATTAAATGAATTAATTTCACACCTCTCTACAAGTTCAAAATTTTAGATGAGATGAAATTTTTTCACGCTATATATCTGTGAGCACAAAGTATAGCATGCACTTAGATTTTAAACTCAATTTTGATTCTTTTAAAAGCACTCACAAATACACTGAACGGTGTATTTTTTTGTAATTGCGGTATTATTGATACATTTTTTGAGATATTACTAATTACTTTTTGAGGTATTGCTAATTTCTATTTATAGTATTTCTTTTTAAATTTAATTAAAACTACTCATATGTGAGAGGTTTTCTGTATTCAAGGCTATTAGCAGCAAAGCACAATAAAGGTGATTTTGACATGCGTTTTTACATCTTTTTCCCAATTCACCAGAATTCTGTGACGAATTCATGTGGGACAAAATTTAAATTTTGTTTATAATATATAATATCTTATGTTAACCCTGAATAACGGCTATGGTCATGGGACCAAAAAGAAAGCAGAAAACTCATCATATTCATATATGCAGATTTTGGAAAGTATGGTCCTCGTATAGTTTCACCTGTCACCATCACAACATTCTTCTGTTTAGATTACGAGGGGTTTGACGGTTGTGATTCTCTATTTTAATTTAAAATATCAGAGGTGTAAATCAGTTTTTATGACCGTACAACATATAACTCTATTAGTTGATTTTGTTATACAATATTATCACTATTTACCAACTGATATTTAAATCTTAATAATTATAGAGTAGGTCTTGTATAAGACTGACTCATGGCATGAGACAATATGAATTAGTATAACTAGGGCATTGACACATTAACACTTTAAATAGCGTAGGTGTTAATTTGTGTTGTCTCATACCATGAGACGGTCTCATACAAGTTTTTGTCATAATTATAACATGTTAATTATAATAGGGATCTTTGTTTAAAGAGCCTAGTCAACATATATATAATCTCATTTAAAAGACCTTCATTTATAATTTTTTGTTTAAATGACCCTCAACTAAAAAATGGAATTTTGTGTAATTATAATTTTGTATGGGCTTCTTTGTAAATAAATCAAATTTAGGCTCTCATATCAAATATTTTAAAATACACAATCTGTAGGTTTATTTCTTCACCTCCTTTATGCACGCCATCGATCCTCATTGCTAGTTGATGCAGTAAGCTTTTGATGTGTGGGGGTTGGGGGAGGGGGGATCTGTAATAATTTTGAGTTATTAATTATGTTTGAATATGTATAGGGGGGAATTGTTTCGAACTTGAACTATTGAAGAATATTACTCCCCCCGTCTAATTTTGCTAGACCTATTTTTTAAAATGGAAGAGTAATTCTAATGTGCACTTGAGTGCATAGTATGTACTTGGATTTTGAAAAGAAAAAAATACATTAAGCAGAAATCAGCAATACCCCAAGAAGTAATCAGTAATACACCAAGAAGACATCAGTAATACCCCAATTGCAAAAAAAATACACAATTCGGTATGTTTGTGTGTGTTTTAAAAAAATCAAAATTAAAGTTAAAATTGAGTTTAAAATCCAAGTGCATGTAGCATGCACTTGAGTGCATACTAGAATTTGTGTAAATGAAAATATTTTACACTCTCAACTTACAACTCACTTTACTTTTACACACAATATACCCATTTTTCCTTAAAACTCGTACAAAATCAAATAGGTCTAGTAATATTGGACGGATGTAGTAGTTGTTTCACTATAGAGTATTAATTATTTTTACTGAAGGGTATTAGTTGTTTTCACTGAAAAATATTAGTTCGTTGTCTGTAGGTGGGGAAATAGTGAATTTATTGTGGCAAGTGTCCATAACGACATTTGTTACGTTATACACACATGTTTTTATTTGAAATTTGAGTGGATTCAGAACTCAACTTCTCTTGATGTTAGCAATTTGTGATTTTAGAACATATTATTTATAGATCGCTAAGTTTGAGAGTGAAACTAAGTATAATTGAAATGCGTTACCCAATTTTATTACTTTTATAATAATGTTATAATGCGAAAGAGTTAATGATCATTTAACTATAGTAATGAACACGACATTTGAAATACACTTAAATCTTTAAATATGTTTATTATAGTATAAAATGTACAAGTTTATTTATAATCATAATGAAGCACGTGTTGTTATAACGTAATAAGGGTCGTTATTTTATCTTTTAGTGCTTTCAAACTTTATTGATGCTTTTATCCACATTTTCTCTCTTACATGTAGTAGAAATTACACATGAAGGTGGAAGACTGGTAAATTTATTATTATAAGTGGTCATAACGACATATGTGTCGTTATAAGACACACGTGTCATTATTCAAATTTCAAGTGAATTCAAGACATTGTTTGACTTGAATCTCACACTTTTTAATTTTAGTCTAGATGAAGTTAATGTTGTTTCTACTGATAACAACAAACGTTCCATTATAATGACACACAAGTAGTTATTTGAATTTCAATTGATTTCAAAAAAATTGTTTATCTTGAAATAATAATAATAATAAATGCATAATGGTGGGTGTGAGATAATTTAAAGTTGTTTGTGCGGATAAAAAAAGGTTCCATTATAACGACACACATGTCGTTATTATGATTTGAGTAATTTCAAAGACATTATTTGTCTTGGATTTTCTTTAAACATTACAATAAACACGTAACAATGATTATGGATGAATTTACACTCCTTCGTGTCAATATTCAACTTTCAGTTATAACGATATGCATGTCATTTTTTTAAATTTTAATGAATTTTAGGACTTGGATGCTTTATATTTCGATAATTTAAATGATTGCAAAAATCACAGACTTTAATTACCAAATTGTACATAGAATGTTCAAAGTCATTTACACCATAAAAAATTAGTAAGAAATTAAAAAGTCAATAAACCATTCAAAATGGGAGATTCATAATCTTGAGATTTTAATTAAATGTACACAACATAACTCTATCATTCCTCACTAATATAAACACAATTCGTTATAAATAATTTGATACAAATATTTTAAAGCGAAGTGCTAGAGTAGCATCACAATCAATTGATTGTTTTCTGCTAAAGTAGAAAGTCCTTCCTTGAAAAAAAAAAGAGATTCACCTGCAAGCATGGGTTCATCCACAACACTTCCACCAATGACTTTTCCCCGTGCAGACAACTTAACTTCTTAATCCATCCAATAAAGAAATATTTAAGCACATTACTGGAGAATGATCTTTACCGAGTACTATAGATCGGGAGTGTGCAAGTACATTATGAATATATTATGATATACCAGCAATTAATATTTTCATAGATTTAAATCACAATCACATTTTAGTACTATTGTTGGGGAAATCGTATAACCCCAACAACTATTCCCTATAATTAATAAAATGTTTCAATACTCTTAACAAACTAGTTCGGCAGTTCTACATTCAGATAGGTTCAAACAATGAGTCAAATGACTAGATATGAGATTCTAGAAATACATGATAAATAATGCATCATATCTACTCGGTTAGAAGATGGAATTGAACATAAGAAAGTAAATAAATATCATGCAAAATTTAAATGTAAGTAATATAAGCATGATCAATACATAATAATTGACACTAAATGCAGCAAAAAATGGAGAATTAGTTACATCTAAATGAAATGTTTCTCTAGACAAAACCAAAACTGAATAGCTGACTCGATTATCATTGGTGGAAACTTCAATGCACATGGCATAACAGAGAACAATGTCTAATGTAAATCACTTCCAGTGGCTGCTGCATGAATAATACCACACTTTTCAGTGTAATCCAACCACACTTTTCAGAGTAATTGGAACAAATTTTTCAGTGTAAACATTATCAACTATTGAGTGAGTGCATCATACACCAAGTGCACAAGAGAGTTACTTGAAAAAAAAATTAAAAGAAAGGTAAATATCAAATTGTAATAAAAAAAATACATTGGATAAGGCTTAAATTTATTTGTTTCTTTTTCTTGAGCTTTTTCCGGGCCTATATTCAGAGGATAATTAGCCCACTGCTTTTCTAGGTAAAAAGGAAAAGGCCAAGGTTATATACAGTCCCATCTTTTATAAATATACTCCAACTAAACAATGTTCAGAAAATAATCTAAAAAACGTAATAATTTTTTGGAACTTTTTTTTTTTCCAATAATGCAAAAAAAGAAAAAACACTAAACATATGAATTTTTGAATTTTTTCCAAATATTTTTTTAGGTAGGGAATATTTACAAGGAAAAACCACATCCCCATACACCCTTTTGGGCCTCATTTTTTATCACAACAATTTCTAAAATCTATTTAATTTAACTACAAACAAGGCCCATTTAACTACATATTGTTACACTGAGCCCATGTTATCTATATTGTTTTATATAGCCAAAAAGTCTATCTAACTACAAAATATTGTCACCTTCCACATCCCATCACACCTTTTTGCAGACTCCCATCACAGTACACCTAATTCAAAATTCAAATTCTACCTTCAATTATCGTCCCCTTCATTACTGTTTCTCCGCCATACATTTTTTTCTTCTTTGTTGATCAAATTTGTGGTGCGGGATGAGTCTGGAGATTTTGTGTTCGTTGAGGTTTCGGGGGGAATGCAGAATGATCAAATTTGGCTCCACTTTTTCATACAAACAGCTCTTGGACCTAATTTTCGGTATGTGGCCCGATTCAAATTCCCAAAGTTCTTCATTTAGGTACTCAGTCGGTCGAATTAGCAACTGTGTATTGGATTCTGATGCAGACGTTAGTAATCTTTTATCATTTTGTGAGTACTCCTCCGAGAAATTTGTCTCTGTTGATGTATATACGTCCGGGGGTAATGCTATTTCCCCACCCATGCTTGAGGATTCTGTTTGTGATACATTAGTTGAAGTTGGCTTTGATAATTTGGGGGTTGCTAGTGATGTTATTCCGAATATTTCTGATGATTGTATAGGGTCTGTTATAAATATTGGGTCTGTTATTAAATCAAATAGATTGTGTCAAACTACAATCCCTTTCAAAAGTGCTAAGAAAATTAATAATTCTGGTGAACAACTTGACTTCGGTGGTATGGGTAGTTTACCTGTTTATGATATTTGCCCTGTTATCCCAGATGAGCCCCTTCTGTCTGATGGTTGGGGTGATATAATGAAGGATGGTATTGGTTCTGTATTTACCGGTGGTGCTGAGGGTTTTAAGATGGAGCTCATTAAGCATTCGAACCATCTGCTTTTTAATTTCGATTTTATGCGCAACGATGCGAATTATATTTATGTTAAATGTTGTGCTGCTAATTCATCGGGATGTGAGTGGTTTATTAAAGCAAGGCGTCAAAAAAATACTATATTTTTTGAGATATACAAGGGCCATTTTAGTCACAATTGTCTAGGTAGTTTGAAAGCTTCACAAACCAAGCGTCTAGGGCCTAAGATTATTGGTCAACTACTGAAGCAGCAAGTTAGGTCTGACCCAAACATTTGTGGTAAGAAAGTTGTTGATATATTGAGAATTAATTATGGTGTGCACATTCCATATCATAAGGGTTGGCGTACTTCTGTTGAGGGTCTCATTCAGGTGTACGGTAGTTATGATGACTCGTACGATGATCTTCGGTGGTATTGCGAAGCTGTGAAGCGTACCAATCCTGGTATGTGTTTGTTTACTTTTATTTATAGCTATAAAGTTATGGTTAAACCCTGATTTGAATTGTTTATTTTTTCTAGGAAGTGTCGCTGATCTCGAGTACGATGAAGCCACATGTAAGTTCGAGCGTGTGTTTATTGCTTTTGATGCATGTATTAGGGGATTCCGGAGCTGTCGGCCAATGCTCTTTATAGATGGTACATTTATGCGGGGTCGTGCAAAGGGCACTATTCTAACAGCCACAACCAAGGATGGGAACAATGGTAATCATGTTGTACATCATTTCTTGCACTGCAGGTTTTGTGTACTATTCTAGTTATAGTGTGTATTGTGATATATTTTCTAAGTCCATTGTCTTCATCTTTTGATATGCGTAGGGCTATTTCCTGTGGCTTTAGTTGTTGTGTCGGCTGAGAATACTGACAATTGGACATGGTTTTTATCAAAAATAAGTTCTACCTGTACTCATGCCAGTGAAGTGTTGTATTTGTCTGATAGGAACTGTGGGCTTATGTCAGCATTCCCTATTGTGTTTGAGCGACCAGTTCATTTTTTCTGTTTGTTTCATTTACTTGGTAATTTGAGAGGTCGTTTTGGAGGCGGTTTGAAAACTGCCCAACGCTCTTTTCTTGCTGACATGTTCAAAGAATGTGCCTATGCACCTAATGTGAGGATTTTTGACCTAAAGTTGGCCGCGTTCAAGGAGGCTGGTGGTAAATTTGCGCACGATTGGTTGATTGATCTGCCATTTGAGAAGTGGGCAGTAGCATTTAGTCCCAACATAACGAGGTATGGCGAAATGACCTTAAACGCTGCTGAGTCGTTTAACAATTGGATGAAGAAGGGTAGAGGTCTGCCTATCACAAATATGATAGACTACTTTCGTTCAGGTGTAGTACCCCCCTTCATAATTGTTTTTAATTCGCACGCCTTATTTTTTTAGGTGTACTGTGATAATAATTATTTCTTTGAATCCCTTTTGTAGAAACAAGTCGTTGGCATTTTGAGAGGCACGAAGCCAGCTGCAAGTGGGATACATTATTATGTTCATCTATGGATGGAAGGTGGAAATATGAATGCAATAAATCTCGTTCATGGAAGGTGTGTCAACGCACTCGCTTTAAGTTTGAAGTATTGTCCACACCATCTGCAACCGTGACTATAAACAACCGGTCTTGCTCATGCTCGAAATGGCAAATATGTGGCTTCCCATGTGCTCATGCAGCTGCTGTGATTAGAATCCATGGACCATCGCTATCTCATTATGTGGATAACTGTTTTCTTACCAGTGTGTATCGTCAGTGCTACATGTATTACATTCATCCAATCCCAGACACCGAGAGGTATGAAACCATCTCCCTATCACCTCAATTCAAGATTCTTCCTCCACATTTGAAACTCCCCCCTGGTCGTCCCAAAAAGAAGCGTCTCCCGTCTTTTGGAGAGTATTCCAATAAGAAATCTAAGAAGTTATGATCACGTCCATTATGTGTTCTTAGCCTTGCTTGACAGAAAAATGTGGTCCTTATTTTGTATGTGCTTTATGAATTTGATTTTTCTCCCTTGTCAAGCAAGCATTTATCAATTGGATACAAGAGTAGTGTGCTAGGGTACGTATTACATCTCGTGATATAAGCACTGTGCTATATCGTTGTAGCATTTTATTATCGACAATGTGTGAACCCTTTTATTAGAATGGAAATGAAAGTTCGCCTTTTTGAATTCTGCATCTATTTTCCATTAGTTCGTTTTTTTTAGTATGGAGATGAAACTCTTGAATGTTTATGATGTTTTTTGTGAATACTTATGCTCATATGATCATATTGAATAATTAATACTAGCATATATCATAAACATGTTTCAATTGAATAATTTTAACATTAATAAACCATTACAAGAAACTGAGTAATTATCCATCATACTTCCTAATGCATACATACAGAATGGTTCTACATTATTACACCTTTGATTGCCAAGAAGAACACCACCATAGCTCCCAAAGTCACTAGATTTGCAATTATCAATGTTGGCAGAGTTATTTCGTACGCCCCACCTGCCCTGTTCCTCGTTGTTGTGCCACTGTAGTGCGTCCGATTGGTTGTGTGGATATCGCTGTCAATGGTTGGATGGCTCATGTGGATATCAGCATCATAACTTCTTGGACCCCACCCAATAGACGTGCACCAATGCGAATACTTGTGTTCTTCGCAGTGGTAGTACAACCTCCCTGGGTTCTGCTGTGTCTCGCTGATGCCAATCCATGTTAATCGACCACATTTACGGCATGTCGACCTCTTGTAGCGTGCATAAGATTCGGTATTCGATCTTATGTTGCTTGATGAAGACATAGTTATGATATCCTTTGTGAGGCTGATGAAGTATATCCATATGTTCCTCTATTTATAGCATAAGTTCCCAACGGTAACTTCCCCATTCCCAAACGGTCATATTCACTGTTCATGGGTCAGTCTGTTTATTAATTTTGTTAATAGTATAATTAACGTGTACAGGGTGCATACGGCTTATGCATGAGTATATTTTGTTGAACTGGCGTACTTACGTATTTACCTGAGTACTTCATAAGAGCCTTGTGGTATTCTTATTTAATGTGTAGTATTCAAAATATATTTGTAGTATTCATTTATGACATGTCGTACTCAAATGTTACGGGTAGTACTCTACTAATAACTGTGGTATTTCATATTTACCATGCAGTATTCAAGTTTCCTCTGAGGTATACGTATACTTTATGGTCGTACATTATCCTCTCAGCAGTGTATATCTAAATTGTCTGGCCCTTTGTCTTGGCTCAAATTAATACACTACTACGTAAGTTCAGAGTGAAACAATCATTCTAAATGTGCCCTGCTTTGCAAATTTTTATACATTAATAATTTAATCACAAAAGGAGAAATATAACGAGCACATATGGCTTGATTACAATAGATAATTCATGGCCAAAAAGGAACTTCAGCATCCTTAACCTAACACACATATTTAGCACTACATAAGACATACATTAACCATGAAAATCAGAGTGCATAATCTAAACATTACTACTGTCGACCCAAAATAAACTAAAATGACAGAAATTAATATATCTAATAAACCTATGATCACCCATCACAAACTTCAAACCAAATGACATCCTAAAGTTTGCAACGGCTGATCACAAAAGCTTCCCACTTCATGCAGCCTCAATCCCTCAACAACCTGGGCAGAACCACACTCTGGGTGTAAGGGAAGATTGTGTTGTACTCGTTCTCCATGTTTTCCCCTCCCACGTGATAATATGCCCCGGTTATTGTATCATACTCCATGAAATATCCCATTGGTTCCATCCTTATCAAAATTCTCACATTGTCGGGTTTCACAAGGCGTAGTGGCTGTGGACTTAACACCCTTTCATTGGCCATAATCGGGACAACAGGTTCAAAGTGAATCCTTCTCCAACTTGCTGGGTTTCTGTACTCATACATTATCCACATCTCGAAATCATCGAGCGATGCACATATACTAGAGTACATTGCTAGATGATCATCATCCAGAGCAGCTAGTTCCCCATAATACTTTGCACCCCCCATCGCAGGTGGAAGTTCAATGAAATCATAAGTCTCAGTCCTTATGCAAAAAGTGCCAATTCCAACCAACATATGCGACCTAGTAACTTGCCAATTCAAACACCCCCCTACAAACACTCCAGGCTTGCAAACAATGTTATTAAATGGAAGATCCCCCACACGCCTCCATTCCATTGTCCTCAGTGACAATACCTTAACTTCAGTGACTAAATTAAATGCATTAAACAGAGCAATCTTAACCAGTTTATATTCATCTGCGATTGAATCATATCCCAACCCAAATATGACAGATGCCCCCACACATTCATTAGGGAAATCTATTTGGGTTGTTGGTATGTTCAATGATTCATCCCCGGTCGAAGGGTTAAAAACATAGAATTGATCGAAGAGGTTACAACAAGTTACCAGACCATTGCATGAGGCTAGCAGTGCGATTTCTGGGTCCCCATCCATTATCTCCCTTTGATTTGGTCCCCCATCCTCAGACTTTGAATACCCAAGGGGGTAATATCCATATTGGGACTGGAGCAAGAATCCCACCCTGTTCTGGAGTTTCATCTGCACCATGTGCTTGGATGAGATGAAGTATCTGCTTTCGATGATATCCCTCCATCCAGGGTGAACCAGCTTCAACGCTGTTAATGGCTTCGGTGGAATCCTTGACAGGATTTCCATCAGGATCTCTTCCGGAAACACACCACCATTATAAGGCACAATCCCAACCCTCTGATTTCGTTCCATCTTTTGATAGAGATATTTTTATCTGATGCTTTCAATTTTGTGTGGAGGTTGTTTGATAATACTCATGTGAGTTATATAGCCAATATCAAGTCTCTTCAACTGAAGATTGCGTCTCTTGAAAGGTTCATAGAGCCCCTGGGCTATCTACTGTGAAGAGAAAACCCATCATGAAAAGGTGTACCGTTTTTCCCTCCAAATTGTATCAGCAAATAAATTTACATTTTTTTTTAAATTCTGACTGTGTACGCTAGTGTGTTGTGCATATACTTTATTATTTCCCTTCTCAATTAGGAAGTTATATATTTTTTAGGACCGTCATTTTTTTTTTTTTTGGAAAATAGTTTTTGGGTTATAATTTTGTACATTTGTCATGAGTAAAATTTATCATTTGTGTACACTGAAACTGTTGAGTGAGCGTACACAAAAAACACTGAACTTTTGAGTGAGTGCACCATGTATTATGTATTTTTAGTTTATAGAAAATATTAAATTTACAAAATAAACACTTTATTTAGATTGCCTATTATTTTTTAGGATTGTCTGGAAACTTAATTTAGGGTTTTGTTGGGTCAAAAATTGGAAATTTATGTATAATTAAAATTCGAATCAACAAAACTGTTGTGTTTACTGAAATTGGTGAGTGAGTGCATTGTGTGCATAACACACTAAAATGTCTTCTGAATGCCCCATGTGTTCTTGTATTGAATTTTTTGTTTTAGGTTTTGGGTCACACTTGTTAATTTCAAACTGTTGTGTACACTATAATTGTCGAGTGTTTGCACTGTGTGCATTGTTTCACAAATGTTAAGTTAACGAGTGAGTGGCTAAATTCCTATCATTTTAACGTATTTTTAAAATTTTAGTGTTTGATTATTAAATCTATAAAAACTTTGGTGTATTTTTGTTTTAGAACTGTTTGAGCGGGTGCAGCATGCATTATTTGTTTAGAGTTTATTAAAAAGATTACATTGATAAAATAATTAGTGTATTTAGATTGCCTATTATTTTTTAGTTTTTTTGGGTCTTATTTTTTGAAAATTTTGTATAATTAAAATTGTATAAAAAAAATGTTGGGTACAATGAAACTGTTGGGTGAGTGTACTGTGTGCCTAACACACTAAACTATTGAGTGAGTGCCCAATGTATTATCTGTTTAGAGTTTATAGAAAATATTATTTCAACAAAATAATTTATTTATTTAGAGTTATTATCATTGTTAAGTATTGTTTGGAATAGTTATTTTTAGGTTTTTGTCATACTTGTGAAATTAAAACTGTTGTGTACACTGTAATTGTTGAGTGATTGCACTGTGTACACTATAATTGTTAAGAGTACTAGTGGTTAAATTTATAGCATTTTTAAAATATATTTTTAGAATTATACCAACCTTATTAAATCCCTAAAATTTTTTGTGTATTTATGTTCACTGGCACTGTTGAGTGAGTCCGATGTGATCACAACACATTGAACTTTTTAGTGATTGTATCGTGTATTTTTTTTGTAATGAGTTCATTGTATTTATTACACAAAAATTCACATCTTTAATAATTTCGCGGAGTCCACTGTTGCTTGATCGAAAAAACTTTCCTCTCCACCATTACATTTGTTGTTGTTTTTTTTTAACAACATACATTTGTTGTTTCTTATTTCTTCATTGTGAACTACTCTATAAACTCTATATTAATCTTATTACATGAACTCCAATATAGGCTTCGTACACAGACCATTATTACTCCTAAAATGATTGATGTACACCTTTTCACCAATACCTATGTTCTGAGGATTGTTGACTATTGTATGAGAATACTACTTGTTGATTACCAACAGTGCCAGCTGCATTCATTTTTTAGAATACTACTTAATAATGTTAGGTGTTTTTTAGTATAATATAAAAAAAAATTATCCATATATTCATCCGGAATTGTTTATCCATTGAATGAACAAATTTTGTCACACACAAAAAATCGTGCAACTATTTTTCTAAATACGCCTTACATCTAACTAACATTTGTGAGAATCTAAATTCTTCTCCAATATTTAATCTCCACCGTTGTCTTTAACATGAAAAGATCTTCTAACTTATATTCTAAAAAAAACATTACAACTTAAATATCATCTCCACAGGAAACAGGAATGATATTAAATTCTCCATAACAGTTCCTCACATCTGATTTTTATAGTGAATCTATATCTATGTCTATTGGATCCATGAACCACTCAACCATTTTCTTCCTATACTCTCCCGCCGAATTGTCCGATATGACTTTCCTGATGCTTTCTTTGCCCGTCAGTTCTCTCTCAATGTTCATGCAAACTGCCACTCCACAATCAACCGAATCAGGGAGCTGCTGGAGGCATGGTACATGCTTCGGCTTCTTCTTTTTAGTCTTTAAAAGCAAGTGGCCTGGGTCTGTCTCTCCAAGGATAGTCCTCAGCTTATCGTCAACATAATCAACCTACATTCACCAAAATAATAAAAAACATTTCTAAACAATGTAATATTATGTCTTAATTGCAGGAATACTAACTCTAATTCCAATAAAAAGTAAATCTCACCAATCGTAACGCCCCCTCTAGGTGTGGATCCTTATGTACGGGTGTACGTGGAGCCAATGAGTTAAAAAAACTCCATTCACACTCACTAAGGTCCATTTTTAGCATTGTGTAATGATCTCCACGCACACCATCCCCACTCACAATCAAAGGGAACAGCAACACATCGTTATGCACAACCGAACCAAGCAAATTATCAACTATAGCCACTAGGTTCTTGTTAACAGTTCCTTGTTTGTAGTTTTTTATTAAATGCTGCAGCATAAAATATGTAAATTTCAGGTACAATGCACATCGAGAGACAATTCAACTATAAAACCAATGATTATCTAAATTGTTTGTTTTACCAATGATTGTATGGAGAACACAACAACGTTTTTTGAACTTTCATACTTCAGTATATATTTTGTCTTCGTAAGCTCTGCCCACGAATCAATTATCTGTAAACACAAGTAGATAGCACTGTGCATCATTATATGTTATCCCCCACAAGTGTTGCCAAAAATAATGCTAGTCTATATAATTTACCTCATTACTTAAACATTTGTGATGTAAAAGGTCCAAGATATCCTGAAGGCAGACAGTACACAGAGCCCCTTTCCCTGTCCACGCGATGTATCTAGCCAAAATTTGTTAGAGATTGAGATGTCATGTATAGTAAACAAAGAATTTATAAACAAGTTAAGTAATATCATCTTACTTCTCTCCATTTAGTCTCTATCCATCCTCGATTACTGCCTTGATAGAATCACCAGTCTTTCGTACAGCCGCTTTCGTCTCATCCCACATCATTCCTACAACGGGCTCACTATCTGCACTATATTGCTCTAGTTCTGCTGTGCTTGGCTGTGGAGTAATAACAACGGGGTTCCTGTCTTCTTGTTCTGTCCTTGCCTTTACATGACGTGTAATTGTTCCTGGCGTCACATTGCGTCTTGTTCTTCTTTTTTTGGTAACTCTAGGGGTATCTTCTGTTGCAACAACCGCTGCAACTCCATCTTCCATGCTACCAATGTTTTTGTTTACCAATAGTTGTTTTACTGTTTTTTCCAGTTCAGCATTACGTACGATCAGACTTTGATTATCCTTTCTTGTAATTGACAGCTCCGCTATTGCATCCATGCATCTTATGTTTATAGGATTCTCAAGTATTTGAGTTGCACTTGGTTCTCCCACCGCTTCGAGCTTGGATACTAGAGATTCCACCTCGTGTTCCAACATCTTTATAATATCATCCTTTTTTTGTAATACCTCCGTGTACTTCTCATCCATCATCTGCTTCTGATTCTCAACCATTTCCTCTGCCCTTGCTTCAGTCATTGTTGTATTCTTTCCTTTTAGTTTGTTGACCTCATCCTCTAAACTCTTTATAACCTCATCCTTTGCTCTTAAATCCTCCAAATACTTCTCAGCCATCGTCTTCTCTTCAATCTCATGAATTTCTTTTACCCTCGGTTCACCCCATACTTCTATCTTGCCTTCCAGTTCTGCAATCTTATTCTCCAACCTCATAATAAGCTTGTCCCTTGCTTCTAATTCGCCCAAATGATTCGCAGCAATCAACTTCTTCTCCTCCTCATAACCTTTAGTCAGTTTTTCCATCTGCAGCTGTATTTGTGCTAGGGTAGTTCTATAATCATTTAACGGATCAACTTCAGCTGTTTTTCCATCCTTCAAAAGTTCCATAAAACAGTCATCTTCAATCCCTATATCATACTCTTGTTGGTCCAAATCATTCACAACATCCAATATCTCGTTGGTCAAGGTTTCGGTGTCCTTTAAATCTGATCTCAATTCTAGGTTTATCGATGATCCTCCAGAGTACACATCTCTGTCTTGTTGTACATCATTTGTATGGTCTGTGCACGACGTACCTGCTTCGTGTTCCTCAGGAACTGTGCTTTGTCCCTCATCTTCGACTGTCTGATTATTTGTTGCACCCCCGTGGCCTGATGTACCTGCTTCATCTCCCATGGCTTCCGCTCCACAAGTGTTTGTATCCTCTGTGGCATCATTGTTTATTGCACTGTCAATGTCTTTCTCACCATTTGAGTCGTCAGATGCTGTCCCCTCATCCCAATACGTCTGTATGGACCTCAGCATTCTCTTTTCCTTTGATGTTGGGTTCAACGCCTTTTTACGCACCTATAAAATGGCGAGATATAATATTTGTTAAGTAGAATAAAATAAACATGTAAACCAACGCATTTAAACAAACTCATATAAAAAAACTCACACAATCTGCTTCAATCTTCTTCATATTGACTTTTTCCAGTTTCTCATTTAGCTTTCCCAAGTCCCACTTCATTATTCGCGGGACAGACAGTTCACCAGTCGGTTTAATCAACTTTGTGTACTCGCAAATCCAGAACTGAACAACACATCAAGTATTATAAACCAAAATCTTGTGATTCTTAACGAATATAAATTCTTTAAGTGTACATAACGAAAGTTGTTCCATGTATTAAATTTGCATACCGGTAACATAGCTACACATCCTCCCATTCTCAAGCTTGTGCTTGTCTTGATCTGTTCCAGCAGCTCGTCCACCACCAAGGTGCACCAGTCATATTCCCGTATTTTTTTTATCTTCTCCAGGTATGTAGTGTACCGCCAAGGAATTGATGAATTTCGTCTTGGTGCAAGTAACGACGCCAGCAAATACAGATGTGTTAATCTCGCTACGTCCTGAACACTGCGTCTATCTTCTAACAATACTACCTTTTTAAGCTTATCAAACACGACTTTTTTGGTCAAGACGTATCTACCTACTGTGTTTCTTATTTCCTTCCCGAAACACCTCTCTACCCATATCGGATTTGCATGCTCGGTCATTTCTATATTAATTTTTCTCGACCCTCCTACCACACCTAGAATAAGTTGAACATCACCGCCTGTCAGTCTCAATTTCTCCCCACCCAACATAAAACTGCTTGACCGCATGTCAAAAGTCTTCAAAATATTCTTTATGTCTATTTCATATTTCCACCAAGCATCCTTGTACCTATCGTAGTCTGCTGTCTTGATAGCATTGAAAAGAATCCAGAATGGTGTCCTCTTTAAAACATCTATGTGTTCATCAGTGAATGTTAACTGTTGAAGCTCTCTCATCGGAGTGACCAAATTACTTCTGTAATGAGTTCTATTGTCATTAACTGTTAAGCTACCTGCATGTCACATAACATAAACAAACTTCTCATGCAGTCGTTGATTCTTTCAATGTAAAAACTCTATCAATTAGCACTAAACATATAATTCATACACACCAAAGCGGTTATCAGGCTCTCCATCATCACTTGAGTCCGATGTTGGGGCATCAAGCATATAATTTATTGTTCCACCTCCTGCTAAACGAGTAACATATCAATCAAGGTTATTGATTGGTTACCTATTATTTATCCAATAAAAGTACACAACAAATCAAAACCCATACCATTTGTCCTATTTGGTCGCCGCTCATTACTACGGCTTTTCCCAGTGTGCTTGCGTGTCTCTTTTAAAAAGGATATTCATGTATTAAATACATGTATCAAATGCGAATTTTTTTCCAAACAAGAATTAATTAGATTAGGATGAAGTATATATACCTACATCCTTCGAAGGTCTTGCATTTTTCTGTTTTAGCTTCCCTTTACACATATAAAAATGTAGATGTACGCAAATTAGCTTATTCATTCCTATATATATGTAACAAATATCATGAATGAATGAAAACTGATGAATTACCTTTCCTTCTTGCCTCTTTGTACCTGGAAGGTAATATACTTTTTGTCCTTCCTGTGTAATACAAATCATACAAACATAAACACGAATGTACCATATATAAAATTTCTACATGTATCGATTTCTCATTAAATTTTTCACTCAATATAATATATGTCGAGTTACATTATACAACATTATACCTTTCTGGGTAGGTACATTTGGCCTATCCACCCTCTGTTGATCTGTATTTTCATTCTCAAAATCTGATTCATCCTGCAATATTAACTTGCGTTTTCCACCCATTTTCATTTATAATACCTGTACACAAATTTTGGTGATGCGCGTTGCTAACAAAAAAAAATTCAAAAGTTATAATCCCTGTACATATTAAAATTTCCAAGAAATACGCGCAAATCAATTAAGGAAAAAAATATCAGTCCCTACACTCGAATTACGTTCTTACACTGCAAAATTAAAGCAAATCACACCAAGATTACAAATATGATTGAGTCTTCAATTCCAGCTCCGAATTTTAGCGTTTTTTAACCACACATGCAAACTGAATTCGTTCATCTTCATTCAAATTCTCAAATACGAAATATTCAAAGCCCCAACATATTCAAAGACCCAACCCTAAGCCCCAACAGTTACCTTTTCGACAGTGTTGGTTTCTTTCGAATTTTGTAGCCGAAAATCCTTCTTCTCCCAAAAGATAAGCGTATAATTTAAGCTTTTATGCCCTAATTGATTTTTCGTTGTTGGAAGGAAAACAGTGTAGATTAGGAGCCAAAATGTGTTCCAACCTTTTCAAATTTGTTACTGTTTGAGCTGTGAAAGTACACGGGTCCTTAAGTGTAAAGTTGAAAGGTAATGGGGCCTGTCATATCAATAGGCTAGAATAGGAAAAATAGCTTTTGTACTTGAATTAAATGGTTTAAAGTTTTTGTTATTATTTGTCTTAGGGGTCCTTATTTTGTAGTGGGGTGTTGTTCACCCTATTTACAAAATATAGGACTGTATATAATTTGGGCCAAAGAAAAAAAAAGTTGGATATTAACTAAGTTCAACCGTTTATTTAAAAGGTTGGGCCTATATTCAGACGATAATAAGCCCACTTACTCTTTTGTTAGGAAAATCTGAAAGAAAAAGTAAGGGTCCAGCTATATACCCCTCCATAATTAATAAATACACCTACCTATTAATTAAACTATCTATTATAATGTTCCTCTTTGCAGATTTACACGTTCTCTCCTTTTCTTTTACCGTTTCTATTTTCCTCTTTGCAGATTTACACGTTCTCTCCATCTTCTCGGGAGATTATAATGTCCATCTCCACCGCCCCCCTCATAACGCCGCCCCGCCCGTCAGCGCAGCGGCCAAACCGCCGCCATATCAATTTTTTTTTTTAAGGGGCAATAACAAGTAGGTTCTCTTCACTCATGTTTATTAGTGTTTGGTTCTCTACTTTATGAAAAATACAAATAGGTTCTCTTTAGTGGCCCCCCATCCTCCCACCTCCCTCCTACCATTTCCAGCGGCCCCATGCCCTTTCTATCAAATCAAATTTGAATTTTTTGTTTCTTTTACCTTTATTTATATTTCTATTATATTTTTTAAAATTATAAAATATAAAATTTAGTAATTACTGATTTCTTCACCCTAACATCCCCACTTTCGAATAATTTCTTTGAACAGGTTTCTCTCTTGCAATTTTTGAACACATATTTGGAACACTGGTTTTTCTCTTGCAATTTTTTCTATAAAATACAAGATTAATAACTTGAACAACTATTTTGCAGATTCTCTATCCAATTTTTTGGCATAAAAATTTTGAACAACTATTTTACACACAATTATTTTACATATTTATGCCTATAACCAAAAACAGAATTTGAACAACTATTTTGCATAAATATTTTGAACAACTATTTATCACAGAATTATCTATTCAAAATCTATCTTGAAAATATCACACATAAAATTCATAGGTAGAATTACATATTTGAATTAGAAAATAACGAACTCATAACTAAATTTACATATTTATGTCTATATGCAAAAAAAAAGTGCATTTTTTTTACAGTATCTTCATCACTGAATCACAGACTCTTCCTTTCTTCTTTCCAGAATGAAAAAAGTATCTAACCTGTAGAGGATTAGAATGATCAAGTCACCAAACACCCAAACAAATATATTGAACCACTGCAAAATCCAATTTAAATTCAAAAAGAGCATGAGTAACACCCTTTTAAGGAGAAAATACAGAAACAGAGCATTTCTTCAGAACATATATCAAAATTCAAACAAGTTCAAACTACTGGTTACTACATCTGGGTACCAACAATTTATTCAACAAAAAATCTGTTTTAGATTTCTTTCCCTCGGGAAAAACCCCAAATTAATTTAATTTGCCCCAAAAACCCATTTCATCTATTACGCATTGAACATTTAACATACGTACCTAGCAAAAATGAGTAAATCTCATAATACAGTTTGAGGTTTCGCTCGGGATGGGATCGACATGGCCCGCGAGCGGATCGGAGACGTATTATTTCAGATCGATGTCGTCGTCCTTGCAAATCGATTTAGGCAGCGGTCTCAATCTGCGCCACCCTTCTCTCTAGCCGGTCCATCGGCGAGCTCCCCCAGCCGACCACCACGGCGGCGGTCTCTTGCCGGTCCGTCAGCGAGCTCCCCCAGCCACCACCACCTCCTCTCTCGTCTCCATGGGTGGAATTTCCATGGGCGGTGGAATCTGGAACGATTCAGGCATCGATCGTCAACAGATCTGGGCGTTCGGCCATGGAAGCTTCGTGGTGGGGGAGGGGAGGGCGGATGGCGGCGCCGCGCGAGGGGAGAGGGGGCCGGCGGCGCCGTGCGAGGGGAGAGGGAGCCGGCGGCGCCGCGCGAGAGAGAGACGCGAGAGAAAAAGAGAGAGAGAGAGAGAGAAAAGAGAGATGAGTGGGTGCGTGGGTATGCCAGCTTGTATAGGTGATTGAGTGGGGTGGGGTGGGGTGGGGTTTTTTTATTAATATTTTAGAACCTGGTTGTATTTTTTAAAATGGGAGGAACCAAATGTTAATAATGGTACTAATGAAGAACCAAATTGTAATAATCTCTTTTTTTAAATTGAATCCTTCTCTTTTTTCTCTTCTCCATTTTTCAATTAATCCACTCAATTTTTGCAGATCCAAAAATTGAGATGCAAATTGGCATCCAAAAATCGAATCTCCTCCCTGTTTCTCTTCACAAAGATTTTTTTTCACTTATTCGTACCATTGATGTGTTGTAACAAAAGATTATTTTTCAAATTTGTATGTTCGAAAAACGAGATAATTTTGGCCAAATAGTGATACAATTTGAATTAACAAAGTGAGTTTTTTTCCCAGAATTTATGAATAAGTGTGCTGATTTTTTGTTTGAATTGTGAAAAGAAAAGGTTTTATTTTTGCAATTATTTACATTTTTGCGTTGGTAACACCCACCTGAAAAAAATCAACTGCAATAGTTGATAACTTCGACTGAGGGGAGGCTTCTTTAGTGAAAGAGGGAGAGGGAGAAAGAAAAAGAAATCATAGTGAAGGGTATTTCAGTCTATTTATTTTTTAAATAAAATTATAGTGATGTATCTATTAATTATGGAGAGGTATTTAGCTGAACAAAAAAAGTAAATATTTTTAGGCCACAGTTATTTGCATCATCCTTTTTGTTAAATACACTATCCTCGACTTTTTTTTTCCGAAAATTTGTAAAATTCTCGAAAAAAAAATCAATTTTTTTTCAATTTCACTATGTTCGAATTTTTTTCCAAAAAAGTGAAAAAATTTCGAAAAAAAATTTCGAACACCAAGTAGTATATTCATCCTGGTAGTGTATTTAACAGAGAGGTTAGTGCAAATAACATGTGCCATATTTTTATGTTTTCTTCATGGTCCATTTGATATTAACATATTAATTTATTATTGTTTGAAAGGTTATATATGCAGCACTATTTTTAGTTAAGACACTCACCAAAATTTCGTTTTATTTTAATATAATTATGAAATGTCAAAACTATTTCTTATCTCATCCTCTTTTGTCTCTTCTTCCTAGGGCTGAAAATCAAACCAAGCTATTCGATACTCGATTCGAGATCGTTCGATAAAAGCTCGTTTGAGCTCGGTTCGAAATAGAAATCAAACAAGCTTGAACACAAATTTATGTTCGGAACATTATAAAGCTCGGCTCGAACTCGAGCTCGATAACTAAAAAAAGATAAAACATGTGTAAAAATATCAAACTACTCGAGCTCGACTCGTGTTCGGCTCGATTAAAGCTCGTTCGAGCTCGACTCGAATAATTATCAAACAAGCTCAAACATGAATATCAAAGCTCGATAATTTTTCAAACAAGCTTGAACACTCGTGCGTTCGGCTCGGCTCAACTCATTTACAGCCCTACTTCTTCCACTTCCGCTGCCCACTCACGTCCAACTTCACCGTGAGACACAAGATTTTCAAAAAAATTTGACCTGACAAATTTTGACTCTGATTTATTAAAAATTGATAAATTTTTTAGAATTTTTTCCAACATAATGTGTAGGTTTCTGAAAAAAAAAATAATGCACTATTTTCGAAGAAAAATTAAGATGAACAAATTTTTTTTTCAAAAACTGTTCATTATTTTTTATTTTTTTTAAGGAAACATATCAATTATGAACAAATCAGAGTCGAAATTTATTATGTGGGAAAATGAGAAAAAAAATCATATTGACGAACATCGATGGTTGGGTTTGTGGGCTGCGGAGGGAGGCGGAACTGTAGAGTTGTAAAAGAATCAAATAATTTTGGTTCGATTCGGTATTTGTATTTGATATATTATGATTCGAATTCAATTACAGATATTCGACTCAATTTTATTCAAATACGAGTACTAAATTATGATATTCGATTCGATATTCGTAGATATTCAAATAATTAATGTAAAATATAATAATAATTATTATTATTATCTTATTGTAGGCCCTTATCCACTCACTTATGAACTCCAGCCCAATAGCCGACAACAACAAAATGAAAATGTGGTTCGTAAGAATTGTCGAGAAGTCTCTCGGCGCTTGTTTCTGAGTGTTTGGGAAAAGCAATGCTGCTACGAGTGGGTTATTAGCGGCAGTTTTATCGCAGCTGAAGCGAGTGAATGATTGACTGGATCGTGTAGTTTCTAAACGAGGTGAAATGCAGATGGAGAGGACAGAGCATCTGAAGCGAAAGATATATGAGTTTGTGATTCAAGATGTTGGGACAAAAACTGAAAATATATCCCAGTGGCCTATTTATTCATCTTGAATATTGGATTCTATTAGTTGTTAATAATAATGGGATTTGTTTGCTCTTCATTTTATTGCAGAAATTACTTGTTGATGTTGTTAAATGATGCATTATATCGTGCTCGTTTAAGTGGTTTCATTTTGAATTGAAGTTATTCATCTTGTATTTTGTTGTATTAAAAATAATTAAATTATGAGTCATTTACTATAGGGTAGTTTTTTTAGATGATAATTACTCCCCAATAGTTGAGAAATCCTAACTTCCTCTTGGGTACAAAAAATGGTTCACACAAATATTCTTTTTACTTTTTGTTCCAATTTTGTAGTCCCCACAATATTCTTTTTACTTTTTGTTCTCATTTTGAATTCTTCCCCCCATTTTTTTATTTGAATTTTTTTAAGTCATTCCCTACATTTATGAATTCATCCAAAGCCCACCCTCCCCCATTACTCATATTTCTATATTCATTTTTAAATTTCTTAGTGCAAATCAAAATAATTTTGAAATAAAACAATTTTTTTTAAATGTCTAAAATCAAGTTAAATATAATTTCACTCAATTCAACATATTTTATAAGTTTTGATATCAAACAAGTTAAACATGGTTTATAATCAAGTCAAACAATCTCAAAATCAATAAACATTTGCAAATGACAGATCCTTAACAGGAAAAAATAAGTTTTGACATCAAATAATTGTAAGATTCAACAAAAGTTCGAATAAGTGTTAGATTCAACAAAAGTTCAAAATTTTATGCATAAAGTTCAAATTTCTATTGTTAAGTTCAATTGTAATTTGGCAACAAGTTCAAATTTATATTATGAAAAAGTTCAAAATTATATTCAACATCAAAATGCATACACCAACAAAGTCTTCTAAACAAACACTGCATACACCAGCAGAGTCTTGCAAATATGAAAGCATCAAAATATAAAAATGGTTACCATTTGCACTACTACGAATCTCATCAGCTTCTTCTTCGCCCAACTCCTAGCAGCTAAGAAGATAATCTTGAATCTCAAGCTTAAAACCTCTTCATAAAGCTTCAAACTAGAATCTATGACAGGGGTCATTCCCATCTCAACCCACTCATCAAATTTTGAACTATAAAAAACTTTCAATCTACATCAAGAATGCCACACATCAGATTGTAAAATCAATTTCAGTAAATGAAACAGTGGAAGACATACCCATAACCATACTCTGTATAATATGGAAGATTTGATAAAAGGGTTTCATCAATATAAAAAAATTCAAGCAATTTTCCCATCACCACTCAAATTGAGATTTGTTGCAAAAATCGAAGCCTCATTGCAGACCCTTAAAATTTAGAAACACAAATTACCTGAAGACGGCCTCGCCCATCTCTTTCTTCCTGGATCAGGCACTGGGCCTCAACCTTGAGGATTTCATTACCACTCTCTCTTCATCGATTTACTCGCCGCCGACGTCTTTGTTTCCTCTGTCGTCCTCTGCCTCGAGGCCTGATGTTTTTCTAGGCTGGAGAAGAAGAGCAATATCATCAATGGCGGATTGAAACAATCGTTGGAATTAGAAGAAGCACACGCTAAAACCAGATTTATCAACAAATCTACAAAAGCCCCAACGATATAGCCATGGTTGCTTTTGTTGTTAACTTTCAGATAACACGTTAATAATACCTACAAAAATTCCCAATCTTTAGAAGCGTGCGCCTCCACCATTTCCATCCATCAAGAAAAATCGAGCAGACGTCGATCTCATCCCCGACGGTCTTTGAGCCGGTGGGAATTAGATCGATGCCGCCGAAGACCAGGGTCCAACTATTGGATAGGGTCGGATTCGGGAAGGTTGGGGAGAGCACGGAGGAGATGATCGGAGATCGGATGAAGGAAAATGTGGCCACTATTGTTGTAGAGTCGTTTATAGTGAGAGAGAAATTAAGGAGAGAGATTAAGTGGAGAGAGGAATGTATGTGCAGGAGAGAGGAGAGAGGCTCGATTATTTAAAGAGAAAAAATGAGAGGAATGAGAGAGATGTGTGGTACTGATGTGAGAGAAACAAATTTTTTATTGGGTGGAGTTCATTTTTTCATCTCATAGTAGGAAGGGGAAATACAACTATTGGGGAGGAAAACTTTCAAAAACCATGTATCCAAGAGGTAAATTCCCTTAAATTATATAATATTAATAAGAAAAAATCGTCCTCTAGTACACAAGTTCACACTTTTTTCCCTTCCACTTACCTTCATAAATTTAGTTTATTTTGGATACATTCTAATTTAATTACACTACATATATTTTTGGTCAATGCCCAATATACCCATGTACCTTTTATGAATAAACTACCCGCCTCCTATCTCACGCTTTTTCCACTCTCTCTCGTAAATGTGCTCCTTCAGTCATTTTACTCCTCTCTGCTCTCCCACCCGTCTAATAATGGCCGAAAGGGGGGATATTTGAATTTTCAAATTTCAGCTTTCATATTCAAAACAAAATTAGGGCACAATTTTTCATTTTCTCATTTTCTCTCACTTTCTCATTTTTTCCCCATTCACCAGATTTTCACTACACAGATTTTCTGGTTTATATGCAATAGAGGTCATTGTTTCTATACTATTTAATGGGGAGTGTCTGTCTTGAAGCTTCGAGATGATTCCCTTTTCATCGATTTCACTTCCGAAATCAAAGGTATGTGGGTTGAATTGAGCAAAATTGTTTCGAAATTTCGTTATTCAGTTGGGCTAATTTCTAATTGCATTCTAGAATCTGATAGCGATTTGAGCAATATGATTTCGATATGCAATTTAACTTCGAAGAAGATAGTGCATGTTCTTGTTTCCCCAATTTCGACACTCTCCCAAGTTGATTCCACCCTCAGTGTCTCCCTTGTTACTCCAATTCAAACCGTAGGTCATCCCCCTTGGACAGTGTCTATTCCTTTGATTAGGCCTGCCCTAAATCATTCCAACATTGATAGTTTTCAAAGTCCTACTAAGGTCATGAAGCAAAGTAAGATACCCTTTAGGTGTGCTAAAAATAGGAGAATTTCGGGTGCCCAAGAAGAGTTTTGTGGTGTTTCTAGCTTGTCATCCTATGATATCAATCCTGTCACAATTAGGAAAAACTTGCTCTCTGATCAGTGGCAACACATAATGGAAAAAGGTATTGGTACTGTTTTCCTTGATGGGGTTGTTGGTTTCTGTAAACATGTTATATTGCATGCTACAAGAGTGGGGTTTACCTTTAAATATGTAAGGAATGATTCTAAGTATATCCACGTAGAGTGTGGTTCCAAGGTTCCTCTAGAATGTAGTTGGTTCATTAAGGCTCGATGTAATAAAGGTCTTTTAGAGGGGTACATATATTTTAGGCATCTTATTGTTTGGGACATTTTTCTAGGTTGTTTAGTTCTTTTGATTGTGTGACTAAAAGAGCATTCCATGCATTGTTTGGTTAGCATTCCAGCAATTTCTGACCAGAATTGCTTGTTAGCAATCTGCTTAGGGTTGTTTCGTAAAGATGCTTCTCATTCTACTCATATTGATCAATTTTTCATATCTGTTTACGAAAAAAAAAGTTTGTGGCATTCAATGTATGTTTGAAAGAAGCCCGAGGTTACCCTATCACTCATATGATTGATCACATTAAATCAGATATTGGAATCTATTTTATTTCAGTAAATTATTCATTATTTGTATTGTATGTATACCCATGTTTGAGTTGTCCAGCCTTTAAAACACTTGTAAATGTTTCATTTTTCTAGAGGTTAGTAGGTGGCACATGGAGAGGAAATGTGCGAGTTATGATTGGAACACCATACTTTTCCCTATCAAGGACTCGTTATGGGAATACGAGCAAGACTGCTCTCATTCATGGAAGGTTGTTCAGAGAAGCAACCACAAGTTTGAAGTGAATACATCTCCATCAGTGGTTGTCGATATAGCAAATAAGTCATGCACGTGTTGTCAGTGGCAGATTACCGGGTTCCCCTGCTCCCACGTAGCCCTTGTAATATCCAAGTATAATCTCCCACTGTGTCAGCTTGTTGATGATTGTTTTTATTGTCAAGACCTACCGGAAGTGTTATATGTATGTCATACACCCAATCCCCAAAACTAAGAAATACGAATTCATAAGTGAAACAACCAACAAGATTCTCCCCCCACTGCGTCCCAAGAAGAATCACATTCCATCGTTTGGTGAATATGAAAAGAAGCTCAAGAAGACGAAACTGGCAGAAGGAAGCTCAACGGTCTTTTGTCACTAATTTAGATGTCTTTTTTGCTTATTCTGTTGTTTAGTTGTTTTAGTAGTACGTTTTGGAATCACTCTGAAGGACACCATTTATATCCCTTTTTGCTACTTTATTTTGTATACTACCATGGGGTGGTATGTATTAAGTAACTATTTTGAATTAACTTTTTGTTGCAGGTATTGATTGAATGGGTGAAAAACTGGTGTTTGCCTTATTTTGTATACAATGTCTCAATATGGAAATGCTACTTTTTACATCAGAATAAGATTGTATACAAAGTCTAGTCTACTAATGCTCTGTATTCATTTTTTGCACTCAATTAGAAATCTGCAACAAGCTAATCAGATATTCTACCATAGTACTAAAAAAACAGATCTTTAATGACCAAAATGATGAAAAGAATTACACAAACAGATATGAAATTCCCAATCAACAAGGTCTTCAGTCTTATTTCATACCTCACATCTTCCACGTAGTTCGGGCGTATGACATTGTAGCTGCCATTCTCTGATTCAAAAGCTTCCAGATTCACAGGTACACACCAATGGGAGAACCTGTGTAATATGAATGTAACAGACAAGTCCAACGGTCATTAACAGTAATTATAACTAGAGTATAATTTTAGACTGAGTAGTATATATTTAGATAAGAGTGATACATAATTTCTAAGTGTAGTACTCTCCGGTGAGGAATAGTACACAAAAAGGATATGAGTAGTATATAATAAGTGCCTGTAGTCAATGAAATTAATATACTACTATTAAAAAATTTATACCACTCTGGAGGCAGTCTATAGCCAATTAGGGCGGGAATTTATCAATACCCCATTTACAGTTTTAAGAAGACCCAATTCAAGTGAAATTAATTGTGGGCCCCAGAATCAAATTGGTTCTATATTTAGTAATTTAAAACTAAATAAACCAAAAATCAACTTGTACCCTATCACAAAGCAATACGTCCCCTCCTCTTTTTTCCCTCCCAATTTTTTTGGATAAAATGGTGTTAAATGTGTTTGTTCATGTAGATTCTGGCAATACATGTGTGTTGTTCTACTTTCTGACAATTTTATATATCATTTTCATTTAGTACATATACCTTACTCATAGTACATTTTCATTAGGTGGAGGTGTCATATTTTATGTACTACACACTAAAAAAATTAAAAAGGGAAGCCCCTCCTTTACCGTGATTTTTCCCAAAAAAGATGAACAAGAAACAACAACACTACATAAAAAGGGAAGCCTTTAATATCATCTCAAATAATTTATATTCATAAAAAGATACTCAATATGCACAAATGAACACTACCTTCTCATTACAACACAAAAAAAGGAACACATTATCCTTGTGAACAAAAAAAAAAAAAACATACATGGCTTGTCAATTACAGTGAAACAAAGATATGTCGACATCTTCCAACATTCACAATAAAAATTTCATTGCATGTTTAGTGTTCTAAAAAATACAATCTAAGGAGGCCTAAACCTTAAACACATCAACGTTACCTGGATCCATAAACCACTCGACCATCAGTTTCCGAAAATCTCCTACTGCATTATGAGTGGGCTCTTTCTTGGTGCATATCCTCCCCATAATTGCATTCTCCATGTTGTAACAGACTATAATCCCGCAATCCAACGAGTCAGGCTGCTGTTGCATTCAAGGCACTGCATAGGGAGCTAATTCTATGGTCTGAAGCAATAATTTATTAACCCCATTCTCCTTGTACATTGATTTAAAAAATCGAACAACATAGTTAACCTGCAAATCAACAACACAATTTGTATAAGAAATAAAATTTGTGACTCTCCCCCTTTGTTTAAATAGTTGGTATTTACACACTCACCACACACACACGTCTTTCCAGATGCTCATCCTTGACACCTTCTGTCCTCGGTGATATTGAATTAAAAAAGCTTCACTTGCAGGTTGAGAGATCCATCTTCAGCAAAGTCCAATGATCACCCTGTTGTTTGAATTTTAAGCCTTGTGTTATCATTGGAAATAAAAGCAAATCTCCCTGACCAATCTTTTCCAGGCGGTTGTCCACAATAGCTTTGAGCCCTCTACTTGGTTGCCCCTTACACACTGATATCATATTTTGAGGGCATTTAAGTAAATGAACAATTAACACGTACATATTTATAATACAAGGGATTATATCCATACTCTATTCTGATGTCTAAATTTGCGTGCATACCCAGCTGAAGGATGAAAATATAACAACTCTACTTGTGTCTACAGCAGATACAAAATAAATGTAATAAACTTCTAAATGTACCTACTTACCAGATTCCGAGAATGAAGTCTCATTATCTTTCACCATCTTTCCTGTAAATCAAAGAACATCCACTACTAATTTCAAAATACCATACTGTTGAAAAAAAATTCTTCATTGGATTGGTGTATATGTATTCCCAAACTGCTCTGTAATGATCATAGTCCATTCTAGAATAATTACCAAAAAGTTTGTACAACATCAGTATGTAAAACTTAATCAATAATGTAAAACTAAATTAACACAGAGTGGTATACATATAATAAAATTACATTAGTGTATCAAATAGGAATTAGTATGCTAAAAAGAAGCTGAGTACAATCAAACATAAATTGTATCTGTAGTATACTTTTTTCTTTATTAGTATACAGTCGTAGTACAGAAAAATTGACAGTAGTATATTTTTCTTTATTAGTATATTAGCAAAACACATAAATTATATACTATCTTTTAGAAAAAAGTTGTTATGCGTATACTACACCTATACGTTTCTTCTGCTTTTTCTTTATCTTCAACATCTTGTGTGGTGGCCTACCTTCATTTCGGAGGAAGAATCATCTTTACTGGAACTCCTCAATCTCGTTTTACCCATTATAAATTACCTATAATGTTAATTACAAAATATCAGAACTATTTTTTTAGAATAAAAAAATGCCCAGAAGACATATACCATTTAAAACAAATGGTCATCCAAAAATCTCAAAAAAATCACACTCAAAACTCGTCTAGAAGCAAATGGGTGAATAATAGAACTATCCTTGTCTATTCCGCACATAAAATCAGTAAAAATAAACCATATAATCAACATGCAATAGATTAACAATATACATTTATGTAATTTAGACCGGAATTCATAAAAAAAATTCTACATTTTTCACCCAAATATAACGCTGAAAATTGAAATAGGGTTTTAATAATTTAGTAACATTTTTCTATGTTTATCAAACTGACCTTTTCTAACCGGGGGGAAGAGATCGATGTGGAGAATGCTGGGCAACACCGACGAGAACGTGGTGGTGGAGAGATAAAACTTTGCGAAAAAATTGAGAGAGAAATGTCTAAAAAAAATTGAGAGAGAAAAGCAATAATGAGGGAGTAGATGAAAATGTTTCTTTTTTTTTTATTAAAGTTTAAATTTTTTAGCGTTCACTGTTCACGTCATTTCGAGATGTCCCGTCGCTACAGGTAGGTGTAAGATCATTTAATGTTCCATTTGTCCAAAATTCAGATTAGCTACAAAAAGGTTAATTGTAGTTGATGTTAATAAATAAAGTGTTTACAAGTGTAACTTAATAGAACTCTATATGGTGTACCTCTATATCACTCCCCCTATTAATAATGGTATTATTTTGGTTCATTTTTTGGTAATATTAGATATGTCAGAGATACTTCAAGATATTTTCATCAATATTTTGTTTACAATACTTGAAATTTTGCAAAATTAAAGCTTATTAACTACTGTTCATCAATTCTTATCAAAACTTGAAGTTTATAAAGATTTTTCACTAATTTTTATCAATATTTTTTACTAATTTTTTTTTTTTACAATAACAAAAGTTTCACAAAATTGAAAATTGTGATGATATTTAAAAGGGTTAAATGCAAATAAAATCACAACCTTTTTGCAAATTACAATTTAATCTAAACTTTTGAATCTTTGCAAATAAAATCCCAACTTAACATTTTGTTTGATTCAAACTAACAAATAAATTTTTTTATTGTCCAAAAATGATATTTCACTTATCTAACAATGAATAATTAAATGTATTAATATATTTAGATTGGTTCAAATGACAACGCATAAATAATCATCATTTTCAGGCTAATTGATATTCGTCTTTTGATTAGAATTGCAACCATTCGTTAAGTTGGGGTTTTATTTGCAAAGATTCAAAAGTTTAGATTAGATTGCAATTTGCGATAAGGTTGTCATTTTATTTGCAATTCACCCTATTTAAAAATTGATGTTTATCAAAACTTTTCATCAATTATTTGTTGATATTACCTAAAGTTTTTTTAAGTTGTAGTTTAACAATACTTTTTTCATCAATTCTTATGAAAAAAAAATCAATTATTTGTTGACAATACAAAAAGTTTCTAAAAGTTAAAGTTGATCAAAAAAATTTATTAATTTTTTGGGGTAGTTACCTATAGGTACACCATAACAAAAATTATTACCTAGAGCTTGTTTTTACAATTTGAGTTTCGAAGCACTACATTTCCACTTTTTGTAGTGTGGTGTAATTTCGTGAACAGTTCACCAACACTTTATATTGTTCACTGACATTCCTTTACACTGTTCACTGATATTGATTTAACAATTGCAGCAACTTTATCGATCTGTTTATACTATATTATTTTTTAGTGTACTATAGTGTAATTATATTTATTCTTGACACGTTAAGTATACTATACTGTTATTCGTTATACTTTAGTTATATTCGTTATACTCAATTGTTTTTCCTTATATTAAAGTTATATCCAATATATTATAGTAGTTATTCTTTATACTATAACTATATCTAATGTACTATAGTACTGTATTTTAAAAATGGAGTATACTATACTATTTTTTCTAGTACTATAGTTATATTTAAAATAAAATAAAAATAGAGTATACTATAGTACATTTTCCAACACAAAATATCTTACAACATCATTACTGTAGTTATATTCAACGCACTATAACTGTTATTCTTTATACTATTTTGAAGCAAAAATCGAAGCAAGTCCAAAGCAAACTGAAGCAAAATCAAAACAAAAAATTAAAGCAATCAACAAACCATCACTTTCAAACCTCTCCATGAATAATCAACTTCAAAGCCCTACAAGGGACACAATGTTCAAAATCATAGCTATAGAGAAGAAATCCATGAAAGATATCAAATGGAGTACAAACTATCTATTTCCCAATCTCCAATAAACAAACCCCTCACTCCCCATCTCCAGATCATCGGTCATCGCCTCCCATTTGTTCCTCTTTGTTAAACATACATATTACACTCTCTGCCTTGATTTCCTAATTATGTATCTAGACTCTTCCAAAAGCTAGGAAGTAACTGATAGTTTGTTAGGCAGTTAGGCGGTTACATTCAACCCCACCGCCACGGCTATCTCTTGTATAAGAAGCTGAAAATCACAGCTAAAATATCAGTTTTCCATTATGAATAAAAATACAAATTTTAATTTCGTGTGGAGTGACTTTGTTCAACATGGTATCACTGAGTCGGTTTTCGATCTGATATTTGCATTGTTCTTCACATCTTCATCTTAGATCCTTTGTATCTTCATCCTAGATCCTAATTCTCATTCGTATCTTCATCCTAATTCTCGAATCCAATTCTCAATCATAATTCTCAAACCTAATTCTCAAATAAAATTCTCGGATCTAATTCTCAGATCTAAAACAACCATGGATTCCCCTAATTATTCTTCTAATCCACATCGTCTACCTACATTCATCACACTCAACATTCGTCTCGAACGGAAAAACTACTCATTTTGGAGTTCTCAGGTTTTGGCAACTGCCAGAGGTCATGGATTTGATTCAATCCTTCTTGCAACCTCGATTCCTGATACTACTACCTTATCCTCTGAGGAGTTATCATAGTGGCATCGTCGAGATCAGTTCCTGATGAGCTGGATCCTAAGCTCCATTTCGGAGTCTATGCTTGGTTACGTAAATCGTTGTTCTCATTCATTTGAAGTGTGGAACACTCTGGTTGAACACTTTCGATCTCAATCCAGAGCAAATGTGATGAATCTAAAGTATCAGCTGCAAACGCTAAAGAAATGAGGTCTAACAGTTGATGAGTATATTCTGAAAATGCTCAATATTGCGGATGACCTTGGTGCTGCAGGTCATATGTTAAAGGATGAGGACCTCATAATGTATCTTCTTGGTGGTTTAGGTCCTGAATTTGACGTTGTTGTGGTAAACATCACAACGCGTGGTGATATGATATCTCTTGCTGAAGTTCAATCTGTTCTCATTACACATGAGATGCGCATTCTGCAACACACAGTAACTCAATCTATTGCTACTCCTACTGCAAATTATTCTTCCAAGGATTCTAAAGGAAACTCATCTGGTAACAAATCCAAAGGCAAAGGAAAGTACCCTTCGAAACAGAAAATTGTATGTCAGTTATGTGGCAAGAATAATCATGTTTCTGCGAAATGCTACAAATGATATGACACTTCGTTCCTTGGACTGGAAAATGTTTCACCATCTGGTTCCTCTCCTCAGCCTCCATCTCAACCCGGTTTTGGGAATGCCTCATTTCAAGCTCATATAGCTCATCCTACTGCTAATCCTTTTTATTTCTCTCCACAGATACCTGAGAGGTCTCAGTTTCAACTTAACTCTACTCCTCAGGCTAATACTTCTCAGATGGGTAATACTAGTGAGTGGTGTGTAGATAGTGGAGCAACACATCACATTACATCTCAACTTGGAAACCTACAGATGCACTCTCCGTATCAAGGTAACAAGTCTCTTACTATAGGTAATGGTGCCTCTATTCCGATTCAAAGTGTTGGTTCAATTAATTTTCAGAGTTTACAGCCTGGTACATCTGTCAAAATGAGCAATATACTTCATGTCCCTGATATAACTAGAAATCTATTAAGCATATCTCAGTTTCTTAAGGATAACTCTGCTCTCATTGAGTTTCACTCTACTTTTTGTGTGGTTAAGGAACTGAACACACACAGGGTGCTTTTGAGAGGTCTTCTTAAAGATGGTTTATATCAGATTGATATTGGTTTGCTTGGTTTGTGCTCAGCTGCTGTTGACAGAAGGATACCCTCTTCTGCTGTTGTTGGTATCAATAATTCTATTTCTTGCAATTCGGCTGTTATAAATCAGAATAATGCCTTGTTGTGGCACTCTCGGCTAGGTAATCCATGTAATCAAACATTATCTTCTGTACTGAAATGTATGAACATGTCGGGGCAGGCTGCAATTCTTTTTTTTAAGTCATGCACCCTTGGTAAAATGCATCAGATGCATTTCCCTTCTGTTATCCATTCTTCCAGAGCTCCTTTTGATGTTTTGCATATGGATGTTTGGGGACCGTCATCAGTGCATTATATGGATGGTTTTAGATATTATCTTGTCATTATTGATGAATTCACTCGCTACTCCTGGATCTATCCTTTAACTCTGAAATCTGATGTGGCACACATTGTTCGACAACATTTTGCATTAATTGAAAGACAATTTTCTTGCAAAGTTAAAGCAGTGCATAGTGATATGGGAGGTGAATTTGTTACTTTACATTCATGGTTCAAAGATCTAGGGGTGATTGTTAGACACTCTTATCCACATACTCATCAACAAAGCGGTCTTGTTGAAAGGAATCATAGACATATTACTGAGGTTGGTCTATCTTTGTTAGCTGAAAGTTCTATACCCATGTCTTTCTGGTGGGAAGCCTTTCACTCTGCAGTTATTTTGATCAATGCACTACCCACACCTGTTCTTGGTGGCCAGTCTCCGTTTCAGTTGTTGTTTCATAAAGCACCTGATTATGCCTTCTTCAGGATCTTTGGTTGTGCAGCATATCCCTATCTTCGTCCTTATCAGTCTTCTAAACTGCAGCTCAGATCTTCACAGTGTGTGTTTATTGGGTATAGCCACCTACATAAAGGGTACAGGTGTCTCCACTCCTCTGGTCGGGTGTACATTGCTAAAACTGTTCAATTTGATGAAAAATCCTTTCCATATACTTCTTTATTCCCTCCCACATCTTCACAATCCCCACCAGTTGGTACTACATGCCTCATTCCCCCAGAATTTTTCCTTCCTGCCATAAATCCATCACTACCCGGAAATACCTCCTCTTCTCTTTCTTCTGCCCTTGTACCAGCCGCTCCTGCTCCTATACCAGCCCCTCCTGCTCCCATCCCAGCCCCTCCTGCTTCTTCTCAACTCATTGCTCCATCCACTGTGTCACACCATCCGATGGTAACTCGGTCTAAGGCCGGTATTCACAAATCGAAAGCATTGGCTGCTGCTTTGGTATCTTCTGTTGTTGAGCCTGATACTGTAAGTGAAGCCCTTGTTGTTCCTGAGTGGAAAAATGCCATGCAATATGAGTATGATACGTTGATGAGAAATAATACTTGGAATTTGGTTCCAAAATAGGATGATATGAATATTATTTCCACCAAGTGGATATTTCGTATCAAGCATAAGGCCGATGGTTCCATTGAGAGGTTTAAAGCGCGACTTGTTGCTCGAGGGTTTCAACAAAATGCTGGGATGGATTTCTTTCATACATTCAATCCGGTTCTCAAACCTACTACACTCAGGATTATGTTCAGTATTGCTATTACTAAAGGTTGGAGAATTCAGCAAATTGACATAAATAATGCTTTTCTCAACGGTCATCTCCGTGAATCAGTCTACATTCAACAACCGGAGGGATTTCATGATTCCAGCAGCCCGTCTTTTGTGTGCAAATTAAACAAAGCTCTCTATGGTTTAAAACAGGCTCCGAAGGCCTGGTATGATACACTGTTTGCCTTTCTCAAGTCATTGGGATTCACTCATTCCCTCTCGGACCACTACTTGTTCCACAAGACGTCTAATGGTTGAATGGTCATGATCCTTGTATATGTTGATGATATATTACTTACTGGGAATGATCCTTCTGAAATTCATTCACTTATTGCCACCCTCCATAAATCTTTTTCTCTTAAGCATCTTGGGGAAGTTAATTTTTTTCTGGGGATTGAAGCTCATATCTCCTCTTCTCAAATCACTCTTACTCAGTCAAAATATGCCAAAGAAATCTTGGCTCGTGCTAATCTTTCTACCAGCAAACCTTGTCCATCTCCCTTCTGTCCCAGCCTTAAACTTCATCAGTCTGATAGTCCTTCTTTCGAAAATCCATCCTTGTATAGTAGTATCGTTGGAGCTCTTCAATACTTAACCTTAACCAGACCTGATATTTCCTTCAGTGTCAACAAGCTAAGTCAATTCTTATCCTCTCCAACGCAATATCAGTGGAAAGCCTGCAAAAGGGCACTACGTTATATTAAAGGTACACTTTCATACGGTTTAAAATTCACCCCTATACATGATTTTCGTCTAGAAGTTTTTGCAGATGCAGATTATGCTGCTGTTATTGATGATCGTCATAGTACTTCGGGTTTTTGTTTAAAACTTGGTTCGAACATTGTTAGCTGGTGTGCCCGTAAACAGAATGTTGTGGCTCGTAGTTCCACGGAGGCCGAGTACAGGTCTTTGGCTCTTGCCACAACTGATATTTTGTGGGTTCACTCCTTGTTCAGGGAGTTAAGTCTTCCGCTCGCTCGTCCTTCTATTCTTTGGTGCGACAATGAAGGAGCCATCAAACTTGCTTTCAGTACCGTCTTTCATGTTCGCACCAAGCATATCGAAATAGACGTCCATTTTCTTCGGGAGAAAGTTCAGTCTCGACTTCTTGATGTTCGTTATGTGCCCAGTGAAGATCAAATTGTGGATATCTTTACCAAGTCTCTCTCACCATCACGATTCCGGATCCTTAGTTTTCAAATGGGCTTACATATGCCTGAGGATCCACAACAAGTCGGAGCATGTTAAACATACGTATTACACTCTCTGCCATGCTTTCCTAATTATGTATCTAGACTCTTCCAGAAGCTAGGAAGTAACTGATAGTTTGTTAGGCAGTTAGGCGGTTACATTCAACCCCACCTCCACGGCTATCTCTTGTATAAGAAGATGAAAATCACAACTAAAATCTCAGTTTTCCATTATGAATAAAAATATAAATTTTAATTTCGTGTGGAGTGACTTTGTTCAACACTCTTCTCCGGCTTCTTCTAAAATAATTACACCAATACGATAATGATTCCCATATAAAGCCTCTCCATGGACACTATTATCGACATCGCTAAGCAAATGTACACGTTGAGTCTCAGCAACAGAACTATCAACGACGCCTTGATTAGCTCCCATAAAAGACCAATGTGCCCCGCGATGTCCGTCGTGTACCCCTAAAATCCTTCTTGGAAATCTCCGTTATTTTTTTTCCTGAATATCAAAATAGGGGAATCGAATTCTAATCGAATCGCTATCAGACGGAATAAATCAACAGATCTGATGCATTTCCCAGAGCTTTAATACTATTCACAGTGAGAGGAGTGAAAAGAGAGAAAGTTGGAGAGAGATGAGTGAATACTTGTGAGAAATTAAGAGAGTCAACCTAGATCGTGAATTTTGGGCGTCGATTTGGTGGTGGTGCGATGGAAAGACAACTTTCGTCTTGAGCGGTGGTGCCACCATCTTCTCCTCACCACCATCTTCCGTTGCCATAGATCATTCACCTCGATCGTTCCGTCCGTCACCAAATCTCGATGTCCACCATCAGAAGTCCACCACCGTCGAATAGATTTAGACTATAGTGGTGGTGAATCAACGACGGTGGTGTCGTTGCCACAAAACAACCCTAGATCGGTTCTCCACTACACTAGAACAGCCCTAGATCGGTGCTCGAGCTTGACATCTTCTCCTCAGCGGCGGCGGCGCCCTCCTCCGTCTCCATACTTGAGAGAGAGAGAGAGAGAGAGAGAGAGAGAGAGAAAGAGGAGAGATAATCCTTTGATTTTTTTTTTTGTGAATTATGAGATGAGAGAGAGTGGCCTATGGAGATAATGGAGGAGAAAGAGGGTAAATTTGAACTAAAGTATGAGAGAGAAGGTGGAGGAGGCGAGAGAGTATCAAATGTAGTTGACTGCAATTGAAATGTACCATTTGTAAACTCAATTTCTAATTGTTAGTGGAAGGAAATTAGAGTTGTTATGGTGTAGTAGAGGGCAATTATTTCTAATTTTTTTTGTTAAAAATATTAGATAGACATAAAATGTAGCAAATGCAAAAAGAAATTTTACAAAGTTAACTGGTGTGAAATTTGCATGATTTTTTGTGAGCTTTAATTGCATTAAAAATAAGATATTTTTGCATGTTTTAGCATATTTAATGATTTAGTGGAGATTCGAGAGAGGGTGTTTTGATATTTTTATAGGAGGAAAATAACGAATTTAAAGAACATTGGAATGACTCGTACAAGAAACGAGCCACAAAAAGGGCATTGTCGCTCGACCATTTTGAGCCAAGTGGCTCGGTCTAGTGGCCAATTAATTTTCAAAATAACAAAAGGCGGAAAACAATCACCCGACTCGCTCGAGCTACCTAGCTCGATCAAGCAGCCACATGGTGCAAAACTACAACACAAATCAAAATCGCTCGATCGGGTCGAGTCGTATAGCTCGGTCGAGCAGGACTACGAGTTTAGGACATGTTTGTGAGCTTCGAAAGTTGAAAAAGAAAAAAGAAAAGAAATTGCTCTTTTTTATGCTTGCAATAGCTTTAGTTTAAGATTTTCTACCACTTCTTAGAGTCTAAGCTTTCTTTACCTTTATTTCTTAAGTTATTTTCTTATTTCAAACTTTGTTAGGTAAGAATCATGTTGTTTGCCTGGAACACTTTTTGTTCTAGGGTATTGTACATAGTTGAATTGAAGTTTATGAGGTTTGATTTGGTTTATTTGGTGAAGTTGTGTTCAATTTCATTGGTGGTTCAATTCTTCTTTCCAAAGCATGTTTTAGTGGCCATAACTATGTGTTTACTTATTGTTAGTAGATATAGGATCGAAAAATCTATTTTTGCTAATTGAAACTTAAAATCACCACCTAATCATTATAAGTTAGGGATAAGAATTAACTATTATGAGGATTTTGATGATCTTAGGTGCTATTTTGTGTTACATTTCCTTAGGTTTACTTTGGCTTATCTCGTCAGTTAAACATTTATTTAGTGATCCATCCTATGAAATTAGGCACAACTACCTTTTAAGTGGAGTTTGGTTTATAAATAGATATTTGAGTATTGCAAATACCTTAGAATCACATTTCTCTCATTGATCTAATCACTCCTTTGTTAAAATCACACCGCGCTTCACATTCTCCCAATTTTTGTTGATGAACCCGAAGGAGAAACCATCAGGATCGGGGCTCTTGCTCTTGCGACCATGCATATTGCCACTTTCACTTCAATCTTTTTTGGAACACATGATTTTAATTGTACGAAAGCTTCAATTCTTTCACCTGCCTGGAAATGCTCTTTGAAGAGAGACCCACTGGACCTTAGCTCTGACACTTTCTACTAATTCAACCTACCACATCTGAATAAAGATCAAGGCCCTCAATACTCTTCATCTTATTATGTATATATGTCAATCCAATTATATATGGAAAAATTTACAACTCGTATCTCCCTCCATGATCCAATGCGAACAAACACTACTTTCTTCTGACAATTTCCTCAACATCCAAACCTAACACTTCATTAATCCTATCTAAGCTGTCAATTTCTTTATAGTTTCTTCAATTTTGTTATCCACTAGGCCGAACACTGATATATTCCACTACCTAAGATCACCTTTTACCAATTTCAATTTTTTAAGCACATAAGATGCCAAACTATTAATTTAATATATATATATTGGCCCCATTTGGAATTATGGAATTCTTTAAAACACAAAATTCAAATCTAATTTTACATGCTTTCTTTAAAAGGCATAGATAGATAGATAAAATAATTTCCTAGCGAAATTATTTTATATAGTTTGAGATTTAAATTTCCAAAAGGATTCTTGTCTATATTGTTCAAATAGTACATATATTGCATTCCAATTACAAGAATGATAAAATCAAGCAGGACAATTACTATTTTTTTTTTAGCAAACTTAAAGCCCTAACTATCAATTTGTACTTTCAGCGTGAAGGAAAGTAATGCACTCCTTCTGTTTGGCTAAACGTCTAAAAAACACCTTTCTAAACACAAAGTTGAAGAGAAATCAATGTTACCCATACTTCAAATGTCTAGAAGTTATAAAAAAATAAGACTAAATGTACAGAAAAATTTACATTTTTTAGAATTAAGTGAACAAAATTTGTATGAACCGTGGTTGGAAGACTTAGTGGTCGTTTGGTTCGCTGGATTGGGTGGGACTAAAGTTTTAGTCTCCTTCAATCCCATGTAATATTGTGTTTGGATTGAAGGTTTAAGACCCAGGATAAAATAAGGGTCCGGGTCATAAACCTACTTAATCCATCAAATGGGGGATTAAATAATCTCTTAGGGATAGTGGGAATTCATAGTTGAGTGGAAATAAATATAGATTTACTGAATATTAAGTGAAATAAATATGACTTTTTAAATTTAAATTAATATTACAATTATTTGTTTGGATGATGAGCCGTGGAATTGAAATTGGGAGGTGGGATTAATGAAATGGTGATGTCATTTTTTGAGCAAAATAAATCTTCGTAAAAATCAAGAGCTTTTAAAACCATTGGGGTGTTGCCTTGCCCGAAATAGAACTTCTCCCTTTTCTTTCTCAATTTGCGGCCCTTTTCTGGCCCAGAAATTTTGCACATGTGGGGAAAAAAGATTTGCATTGTATATAATTTTGCATACTTCAACCAATCACCATATAATTCATTCAAATTGGTAGAGAGTACAATAAAATTACAGAATTCAAACTTTCTTTTTGAATTTTCACAAACAATTAGCACAAATTAAAAAATTGCTAATATAAAAAAGTCATGTTTTCAAATAAACTATTGAGATTACATATTTTTTATTTTAATGTGTATATAAATAATTTATTTTATTTAGTAGCATGTTAGTTTTCCATTTAGCCCAGCTAATCTTAGGGTTAGCTTCAACATATTAGCGGTCCGTTTAACATGATCCTGCAAAGCTCTAGCTAAATCACGACACGTAACCTACAAACTACACCTAAACAAGATCTAATGCAGAATCAACAGTATAGTTAGGTGATATTGCAATTATATCCTAATTAAGTTACGGTAAAATTAGATGTACGTCCTAATTAAGCTGGATCAAATCAGCTGTCCTAATTTATATCCTAACTAACTCATGTCTACATTGTAGTTAATATATAGTAGTATAAACGGTATTGCAATTATATCCTAATTAAGCTAAAGATAAATTCAGATTATACCTGAACAAACTTAAGTCTACGTATCACCGTTAATGGTAAAGGCGGACCGAAATTAGTTTAAGTGGTTAAAGCACAATTATCAATGTGGGCAAATTGCAAATTTGATCACATGAAATTTTTTGATAATAATTTTGGTCTCACTTTCTTTTTTGATATTTTTTTTTTTTTTTTTTTTTTTTGCAAATTTGGTCCCTTCTGTTATTTTTTTTTTTTTTTGGGGAGAAAAGGATCTCCTTGGACCCTCAACTTATGGGATTAAAATTATTTTCGTCACATAAGTTTTCACCTTTTTCTCTTAGGTTTCATAATTATTTACTATATTGATTTCGTCCCACAACTATTCAAATTTACTCAAATCGGTCTCGAGTGGCTGAAAAACGCATTAAATGATGTCGTTTTAGTCACGTGCTGGACACATGCTCATATTTTCCGGCAAAATAAGATGACATGTCCCATTTTCACATGTGGCACACTGAATGGTAAATATTGGAAAATAAAAATAATTTGAATAAGTAAATTAAATGCCAACACATTTTGGAAATTAAAATAAGGGCGCAAGCAATTTACCCACATAAAAATGTTTTGTTCACTCCCTTTTTTTTTTACAGGACGTAATTTTTTTTACTCTTTCACGCACAATTACACCATTAAAGAAGAAAATGAAATAAAAAAGATATAATCATGAAAATATAAATCATAAACAAATTGGATTGGTGATAGTTGTTTGTGGGGTCGATAATATAAAAAAAAAAATAAAGTGTTGGTGTGCTATTTTTTAAATTTTAAATTGATGGGTGTGCATATCTAGTGTGGATTAACTTTGTAGTGGGTAAACAAAGTATTTTCATGAATGTTAATAGTGGTGTCCTAAATAATCATAAAAGTAAACACTAAATCCTAAAATTAAATCAGCGTGTCATTTAATAAAAATTCCCCCACATTTAAAGATAGAACTTAAACTAAATCTTTTTTTTTTTTTTAAAGATCATCATCTTCTTCGCATATACATCTCCAGCGGTTTGAAACATGGCTGCTCACGCAAATTATCTAAAACACTTTCTCACCCAATTAAATTACCATATTCATAACAATAAACATCAATTAAAATGAAACCAAATTTGAGGGGCACAATCCAAACAAATCTGAGATCTAAATAATCCAAGAGATCAAGAGACTAAATCCACCCGTAGATATACTGGGTAATTCTCTATACAGCCCACCAAAACACGTCATCAAATCTAAATGAATTGCTCATAAAACCATTATATAGTCAAGTAATTGCTCTGAAAATACCCTTTGAACGAACTCAGCTAAAAAAATGCGAACATACCTTTAATTGTGCGAAAAAATTAAGAGCACCAAATATTATGGGTGATTTCATTGCTTTGACGAATAACAAAATTGATGTTCTTAAAATATTCCAAAAAATTTGAGAGAAGATTTCATTCCAACAAAACATAATCGAGATCTTCAAAATCGGCAATGTTCGATTTGCCTAAATTAGCCTTCGTCCCGCCGGGTCCTCCGTCGTGCCACCACTTCGCCGCCTCTCCTCTTCAAAGTTGAGTAATTTGATTTGGTTTTGAGCGACCCATCAGATTTTGGGCGATTTGGTCGTGGATTTTTAGATGATAATTGATTTGGTTTAATGATTTTGAGATTTGGTTAAGAGATGCAAATCGATCATTAATTTTGAGATGATGCAGCGGGTTGGATTTAATTTCTCTTGTTTAACATTTTTATTTTATATGTTAGTTTTTTTTTTCTTACAATACTATTTACATTTAAATAGCTGGTTTTGTTTTAGTTTTATTTTAATTTTTATCTTTATTAATGTGTTGGAATTTATTTTATTATTTAAGTTTTTTTTATTCGTTAAATTTAACCGGTCAACGTGCCGTGTGTAAAAAATGAGACACGTCATCCTATTTCACCGGAATATGAGTATGTGTCTGGCACGTGACTAAAACAACATCGTTTAATGAATAAATTTAAATTATTGTAGAACGAAATCAATAAAGTAAATAATTATGGGACCAAAAGGAAAAATACAAAAAGTTATAGGACGAAAACGGTTTTAAGCCCCTCAACTTATCCTATAGAATCACATAAACGCCTCCATCTTCTCAATTTGGATCAAATAAACCCTCTGACATTTTAAATTTAAACAAACCAGATTATTCCCAATAAATTATAGTGTGCCATTTTCTCTCATCTCTAAAATCTTCATCTCAAATTCATGGGATCGATTAACTCCCAATTCTTCAGCGCAAGTAATTGATCAGTGAAAAAAGAAAATTGCTCAGAAGCTAACTAATGTTGGGTGATGGAAGTGTGAAACTTGACGGAGTCATATTACGTTTTATTTATCAGAGTCAATTTTAATATTATTTATATCTCACCACATAATATTTTTAAACTAATCAACAAGAAACATTTGTAATAGCTATGAACTCATAATAAATAAACAGTAAAAAAGTTTACAAGGACTACAAATTTCGTAGTACCTCTTATAAATTTTCATTTTTTGCCGTTTTCGGCGAATGTACATCATCGGCATGCACCAAAATCTTCAAACAATTGTGATCAGTGACCCTCGAAACAACCACATACTGTACAACTAGTCATGACTGAAACTTACAGAAGTCTTGGATCGGATGGAGTTAAAGAAAGTTTAGGGATCAACACAATCTCACCTGAATTACTTCTCATTATGACATTACCTTCAAGAACACGGTCACCTAATCTCATTATGATTAGTCTAGTTCCATTACACAGGTCTTATAGTTCTATTCATGTAAAGTAATGTTCATTTTGAAAAATCCGGGGCGAATTTGACACAAAATCTCGCGCAAAATGATACCCACCTATGATAACTGATAACACATAATACATGTATTAATTAATTTAGTTTAATTTTAAGTAGCATATGAAATCCAATAAGACGAATCTCTAGAATATTACGCATAAAAGAAGAGTACATATATTTATTTCCTCAACTTGACTTATAGCCACACCACAGTATTAACTAAGTTTCGGCAGCATTGGGTGGGCAATCCAGAGCTGGGGAGCAATCAAAGAATCCATGAGGCTGAAGCATGAAACCTATGTGCTCCACAGGCATAACGGGCACGTGCGTCATCCCAAAAACATACCAAACAACTATATCACTTTCTTCCAATCCCCGATTTTGCTTCACCCACGACGCCAGCCCCTCTCCCACCCGCGGATTCTGGTTCGGAAACTCCCCTCCAGGATAATCCTCCCCACGTGCATACTGCGTCACCCATAAATTGTGCTTCACAAACGCACCTCTCCTCAGAAACATAGCCTCGGGACCCGCCAGCGGCAAGCAATTGGATCCGGGTACCAATTTGTAGCCCGTCAGTTGCCCGGCCCGATTAACGGCCCTCGTGTTCCTTATAATCCAATGGCGGGAAAGTAACGGAGCACAATCACGTATGGCTTCTAGCTCGGAATCTAATATTGTTTCCTCAGCATAAAATGCATTATTATGAACGTTGCCCTTCTTCCCGGGCTCTTCTGCCCTGACATTCACTTCAACGATCTGATTGCACATTTCTCCGGGCTTACAATCGACACACATGTTCAAACGAGCAACGAAAAAGTGCTGATGAACGGGCGCGTACAATCCAGGCGCAATTTTCGTACCGTATTTTCTAAACTCGTTCTGTTTCAGAGCACCTAAGCTTAAAATTCCAGTAAGTTTAACTTCCGCTTCGATTCTACCGTCCTGATAAAAATGCCAATAGAATCCATAATCGTAATTAGCCACAGTGCAAATAAAGGAAACAGAAAGGCGCCTCGATCTTCGAACTTGAGAAAGCCCTGTTCTCCAATCCTGATGCTTCCAGAGGATTCCAGCATCTTCTTCATGCAAACATACGCAATTTTCGATTTTTTCAATTCCTCCACTAAAGCTTGCGAAATAAGCATCGAAGTACTTTACATACCCCAAGCAATCACATCCCTTCTTCAAAGAATGAGCATTTTTCCCCAGCCCATCTTCCCCTGCATCGAACGCGTTCTTTCTGTAATGAGGCTCGTTCGGATCGCCATAAGGCACCACCATTTCCACGAAGCTCAACCTATGCGCGATAGGTCTCCTCCCGCGGCTGCCGTTGTCGTTATAAGCCACCGAATAAATGACCAAACCCTCCCTCGGAGTGAAGCCAATTCGGAAATTCCATTTTTGCCACTCGACGTAATTCCCCTGTATCCGAAAGCTTGGGCCCTGAGGCTGCACAATTTGTAGGGGCATCACGTCTTTCCGATCCGTTTCGCCAGGAGTGTAGTTTCGGAAGGGATCGGCAGGAGGCAGGGGTACAAGCATGACATCTTTAAACTCGATTACTTCCACGTTCTGCATATCAACGAGCACATAAATTCCTTCAACGGGTCGGGCGTACCCGTTTTCCAGAGGGCAATCGCTCTCTGTTCGGCAGAATATGAGAGGGAATCAGCTTGGCTATAGTAACCGACGCACCATGGCTCAATCATGACCAGATTCATATCATCAATACCCCTATTTTTCATCGCCTCGATAAAAGGAGGGTGATTTTTGACAACGGCTTCGCATTCTTTGTCTTCTGTAACATCCATTGGTGGCTGAACATCGGTGACGACTCTCGAGGAAATGACATTTCCGCCCCTGCTCAGCTCCACAATCCACACGCTTGTCTCGTTGGAAAGCTTGTTGTAGACAACTAGTCTTGCTCGCCTTGGTGGGAGGTTACTAGGAATTGAAAAGGAGGAGAAGAAATGAGCATCAGCTAGTGCAATTACGTGCTTTTCGGGTTCCAACAGAACGGCCTCCACGAATCTCATGCCGTCTCTGTCCTCAGGGGTGGCGGCAGCCGCTCTCACGGCTGCCACAGCGGCGGAGATTTCGGTGGCGGATAAAGAATCTAAAGGGTGTTTGGGTTGAGCGCTCTGGATCCTGTTTGAGGAAGCGGAGGCCATGTTCTTGTTTTCTATGTTAAGATGCATGTCTGACAGCAAAAGTAGACTTTTGTAATGATCTCATCTCATACTAGTGGTATTCATTAAAAAAAGAAAAAATATTTTGTGTTTAATTCATTTCTAGTCATAAATAGACTCCCTCTAGGATTACACTTTAAAAGTAGAATACCCCTCCGATTAGTGATGTTAGTATACATCTTATTTTAAAATATTCCATTTATACCTTTTTTTTTTTTTTTTTTTACTTTATTTCTTCATTATACACCTAATTAATTTTTCAAAGAAAAATTTAATCATATTAAAATTTACTGTTAATAAATTTATTAAGAGTTGTAATTAAAGAATATTGTAAAATTCTTAATAAATCATAAGGGTATATTTATCAACATACACTAATTTTTAATTTTAACAATAAATACTAAAATATCACTCTTTTTTAATTGGAGGGAGTATTAATTAAGAAAAAGTAGTATGCGATGATCAACAATTTATTAATACCTAATGTAGTGGTGGATGCGTTAAAGACAAATAGTAATGATCCCTCTGTATTCGGAGATTTAATTACGCATTTCAAACGTATTCTTGCTCAATTCCATTTATTCAAGGTATCTCATATTTGTAGAGAAGTCAATGAAATGACTCATCGTATTGCTAGGACTTCGATACTTTTTTCGAGTTCTCATACTTGGCTAGAGCCTCCGGCTGTTGTGGCTGGCCTATTTTCCGAGTTTTGCACTTGTTTGAATTAATCAATTTTTTACTGCTTTCGAAAAAACAAATGATATTTTTAGTAAAAAAATTACTAATATCACGTCACACTTTCAATAAAAAAAACTAATAACCTTCAAAGTTAATACTTTTAATATAGTTCATTGAGACTTTTAGTATAATTTAATAATACCTTCAAACAAATTTCACCATAAATATTATTCCGACGGTACATTCTCATTAATTAGTTGGATTCTCAAGCGGCCTTTGATAAATCAAAAAGTGCAAGGATCCCACATCCTATTGGATTTTTTAGTATCATTCTTAAGTCTATTATCCTATGGTATATATAACTTCGTCTATTTATGATGCTTTATTATTTCCTTTTTTCTTAATTCGATTTTAATGTGATTTAATTATGCATTAATGAATTCAATTTATTATTTTTACTATATTCGTCTCCGTCTTAAAATTTTCGGCATCTTTACAGCTTTTCTTCTTCCAATAGCCTGGATTTATTTCACTATCGCAATTGCATAAATTTATTTAGACAAAGTATAGAGTGAAACTGATTTATACATAAATTATTAAAGGGTATTAGTTATTTTCACTGAAGAGTATTAGTTGTTATCACTGAAGAGTATTACTGGTTTACACTGAAGAGTATTAGTTATTCAGTGAAAACAAACTAAGACTCTTCAATAAAAACAACTAATACCCTTTTTCAAAACAACTAATACTCTTCAGTGAAAACAACTAATACCCTTCATTGATTCATGTATGAACCAACTTCACTCTATACACACTCATGTATTTATCTATTTATAAAATATAAAAAATAGTTTTCACCTTTTACTACTTTTTTTTTAAATCAAATTAGTTCATCAAACATAATATTTTCATTAAATTTAATTGGTTGTATTACACTCTCAATTTTTTTTTAATAATAGCTACTATTAAATATGATCTTCAGCAAAGGGACATCGACAGACGGCCTGACCTACTAAAGGTCTAGTCTGACCTGACCTATTTATTAAACGAGTCGGTCAAAGTTTATTAAAAAGCCTATTTATTTAAGCATGCTAGCTTAGGTTTTGTAAAAGGCCTTAAAACTTAAAAGCCTAACACACACACACACACATATATTATTGTAGATACATATTTATTTTATATATTATTTATATATTTTATTGTATATTATGGTCAAGTCATATTAAATATGAATCGCGAAAGGATGAATAATAATTTCAAAGCTACTATTTTTCTTCTTTATTTTCTCATTTAACTTTTCAAAAATTTCAATTCATACTCTTTGAGTCGATGTTAACAATCCCGATTTGACATAACAATAGTAAAAATAGATTGAAATAATTTTAGATAATTTTAAAAATATGAAAAGAAAATTTTAAGTATTGAATGTAGTATATATTAAGTTTTAATGGTCTTCTAAAAGGCTCGTAAGTCTAACCCGCTTAGTTAAAAAAGTTAAACCGAACCTATCAAAAAGTCTATCATAGATAATAGGTCAGGCTCAACTGTGTTTTTGTAAAGTAAACTTAAACTTTTCTAGTTTGGCATGGTCTACTCCCACCCTAGCGTGTACTACTAGTTTTTGGTTTTGGGTATTTGGTCAAATGGGTTGTAGCATAAGTATTCATATTTTTTGTTTAGTTCTAAATTGGATTTCTAGTCATAAACTCATACTACATTAAACATTCTACATTAATTAATAGGATTCTCAACCTTTGGTAAATCAACAAGGGTTCCTAACTTCCTACGTCCTATTGCATTTATTAAAATATTAATTATAGTAAATTTAGTGTAAATCAATTTTATTATATAGCTCAAAACAATATTAATTGTTTTATTAAAAAATATTATGATCAAACTAATAACTATATTTTAGTATAACAATTAATATTATTAAAAATTACCCATAAAATGCAAATAAAATAAATTTCACGGTATATAAAATTGATTCACTTTACATCTACCCCTAATGAGGTTCTCATGTCTAACTTTAGAATTTTCAATAAATAACGAGAATATTAGTCATATTAGATTATATATATATTTGAAGTCATTAATAAAAAATTCTATGTACTTATGTGTACGTATGATTCACATGAGATAAATTCATATTTAACTTTGAAAATATATTAATAACTAGTACAGTACCCGCGAATTTCGCGGACTTTTCATAAAATATTCGGTCAATCCTTTTCAAAAAATTTACATGCATTCGGAATAATTGTATAACATTTTACGAATGTTTCATGGCTCTCCTTTTTTAATTTTATTTTCATGTATACATAACTCTCACCATGATTGCAAACCTGATCCATACAACTAATTAAGTACATCACTCAAGAAATATACAATGAAAAATTAGATAATTTTTTAAAAACACTTTCAACTAATAGAAAATAAATACTTAATTTTATTCGAACGATATTACAGATTTCTAAAAATTTCTCTGTACCCAATATTCGTTGTATACTTTGACGACTTAATAAGCCGATTATTTGGAAAAACACCAAAATATCTGACATAATATTTGTTGCCCTCTAAAACAAATTCATTGAATCCCCCAACCAAATCAAGCGGAACATAGCAAAAGATACCCGTTCCCTGAATTCAACATAAATTGAAAAAAAATTAATAATACCATAATAAATACAAACAAACTCCATGAAAATATTTAACACATTACTATCAACAATAAAAACTCAATACCAAAATCAAGAGCACAAATAACCTGAGAATCTATCATCAATATATTCATGCTTTCACAACCATTTGTCACCCATGTTTGCAGAATTCTCACATGGACGACCAAAGAACACATGCCAGAAAGAAATAACATAAGCAATGGTGTGAACATGTTGCCAAAACACAAGTGTATGGTAATAGACAACTAATCTTGAAACCAACTAAAAATGCATAGTCATATATATATATATATATATATATATATATATATATATATAGAGTGACAAAAAATAAGTAATGGGGGAAACATAACAAAAAATAATACATTCCAATTAAAGAGAATAATAAATAAATACAATAATTTATAAATGATATATATTAGATAATCAATGTATCATCAAAGGCAAAAAAAAAAATAGTCACACATTGAATACATGGCAAAAATTATTAATGCATAGCAACGATGATAAAGAACAATTATTTAAATATAAAAAAATTACATAGTCAAATTAGTTCACTAATCAAGACATATCAATTTAGAACAATTTGGTATTATAAATCTTTGTGAACCAACACCTATATAATTTGTCATGAACTAAAATAATTATACTACTAACATAAATGAGTCCATTTAAAAATAATCCCTTATACGGCAAATTGAATATACTTAATTTTCCAAGGCCTTTGATAAAAAGAGATTTTAATTTGTTGGCCCGAGAGAAAGAAGGGTCCAATAGCGAGTGAAAAAAGGACAACTTTTACACGCATGCATTCAAAATAATTAACACTAAGTACCATAATACATGATAATAGGACTATTATCAAAATAATAATAATAATAATAAATAGACTATTTTTCTTAGACATAGCCCATTTTTGTCATATTATAAGTGATTAAAAATATTATTTGATCACATAGAATATTTTAGAACCTAACTAATACTAAGGTAAAATTTAATATCAACGAACACTAAATAAGCAAGAGACATTATATTATAATTACACATTTGTTGCATGGACACTAAATTATACTAAGGGGTAGATAACTCTTACAAAGTCAATTATAATTTTACAAAATTGGTCCAATAAAAAATGACCCCATTAAAAAATAATCCCCTAAACAACACATATAGTCCCATATTTTCCAAGATCTTTGACCAAAAAATGATATAATTTTTTGGCGCAAGAAGAATAAATAAGGTTGATTACATGATCCCAGAAGAATGGGTAAATTTGCATGACTGCCCGCGAACCTCGACGAAGGGTCCAATAGTGGGCTTAAAAAATGAATTTTGTACAGCTGTACTAAAAACAGTTAGCATCAATTATCCTGGAATCATTGTTACACAAATCACATCAAAATAAGTTGATAGGGCCATTTTCAAAATATATAAAAAAAATGGGCAAACTTTAATTTTAACAGATTGACCAGGTAATGAATAGTAGTAATTAAACTAATTACATGGTCATAGTAAATTGAATAATTAATTTTTCAAGACCGTTGATAAAAAGAGAATTTAATTTTTAATGATTAGCATTCCTTATCATGGTAACATTGCAACACAAATCACCACAACAGAACTTAATAGGACCATTCTCGAATTATTAAAAAAAACAAATTATATTTTTTTTAAAGATTAACCATTTTAGACATATAATATTTTAGGACCTAACCAATAATAAGGATAATTTAATATCAAGGGACACTAAATAAGCAAGAGACGTTATATTTATAATCATACATTTATCATATGGACAATAAATTATATTAAAGGGATAGTAAATTGTCAAGAGGAATTAAATCATAATCACACACTTGTCACAGCACCCATCACGCTCCTGCCGCCCATGCCATGGACTAAAATTGATGCATTCTTAATACATGGCTACATCCCTAATTTTACAACATTGGTCCAATAAAAATAATTCCACTAAACGGCACATCAAGTCCCACAATTTTCCAAGATTTTTATCAAAAGATAGATGAAATATTTGGCCGAAGATGAATAATTAAATTTGTACTAAAAATGATTAGCATTAATTAACATAGAAACATTGCAACACAAATCACCAATACAGAAGTTAAAAGGACCATTTTCGAATTATTTAAAAAAGAAAAGAAAAAGGAAAAGATGAACCATTTTAGACATAGAATATTTTATGGTCTAACTAATACTAAGGAGAATTTAATATCAAGGGATGCTAAATTAGCAAGAGACATCATATTATAATTATACATTTGTCATATGGACACTAAATTATATTAAAGGGACACTAAATTATCAAAAGATATTAAATCATAATCACACACTTGTCAAAGCACCCATCACGCTCCTGTCGTACATGACATGGACTAAAATTGTTGCATTCCTAATACACGGCTACATCACTAATTTTACAATATTGGTCCAATATAAATAAATCCATTTAAAAATAATCCCTCAAACGACACATAAAGTCACATAATTTTCCAAGATTTTTATCAAAAGATAAACGAAATATTTGGACGCGGAGAAATAAATAAATTTGTACAAAAAATAATTAGCAAATTATCATGAAAACATTGCAACACATATCACCAAGACAAAAGTTAATAGGACCATTTTCAAATTATTATTTTTAAATAAAAAAAGGGAAAATTATATTTATAAGAGATTAACCATTCTAGACATAGAATATTTTAGGACCTAACTAATACTAAGGAGAATTTAATATTAGATGGACACTAAATTAGCAAGAGGCATTATGTTATAATTATACATTTGTCATGTGGACACTAAATTATATTAAAGTGACACTAAATTATAAAGAGGCATTAAATCATATCCCATTCCAGGAACATTTTTTACATAAGCTATTTCAAGACCTAACCAATACCATACCCCTACCATTCTTTCATGGACCAAAATTGTTGTCTCTCTAAAACATGGTTACATAGACCATATAATGCAAATTTGAATTTTATATTTATACATTTATCCAATATAAACGATTCCATTAAAAAATAAAAAACACTAATCATCTTGGAAACATTGCAACACAAATACCGAAACATGCGACAATAGGACTACTTCTGGAAAAAACAAACAAAGGAAAAACATTTTTTTTTTAAATTATTCAGGTAATGAATATAAGTGATTAGACCCGCGTGTTTCGCGGGTTTATATACTACCGTAAAATGTTTACACCGTTCCACACTAAGTAATATTTTCTAGCATATTTGATATTATAACACATGAAAATAGTTTATTACTCTTTTAGTAATACATTTTGAAATTGCATACGGGTAATCATGTTTAAAATCTCCAAGAAGTTTTAAATTCACCAAAGGAAAAAGTCATAATTGTAACAATAGGTCTAACATGTTTAAAAAAACTGAAATCCAAAAATTATCCACCAAACCCATAGTATAAGGCACCAAAATCTATCAGCGAATTTATATCAATTAAATACTTAAATTCACACTATGAATTCAAGAATAAGCGGCTAATGCTGGAGGATCTTAACTCGAAGAACTGTACCAACACCGAGTTCCAAGTCCCTTGCGATTTTGACGAAATCGGATGACATTAGACGACGACTACCCTCATCATTAAAAAAACAACATTCCAACTCATACCTCGAATTTTAACTTGAGTATAATAAAATTCTTCATAATTCTCCTTCATATGGTCCTCCCAGAATTGTAATGGTATTGGCTGCAACACAAACACACTTACATATATGTACATATAAATCAACAAACTAAGGAAAATGACAGTCTTAAAACACAGAAACACACTAAAAAAAATTAAGAAATTCTGACCCACCAGCCTGCCCTTATTCATGTAAGAAGAAGTAATACACCACACAAAATCTTGAACAATACTTTCACTCACCGCCGAAACACCCTACATTTAAGCAAAAAAATTAAATATCAATTAACACACTGATATATACATGTGATCCAATCACCAACTTGTCACACCTAATAACCCACCAATCAATTATTGTTCCAATTTCATATTCTACAAAGAACAACAAAAGAAAATCAAACTAAATGCATTTAACTAAATAGGTCCCTTAAATATGTATAATACATTAATTAATATTGTTGTAAATATCAATAAAAGTACCTTAGATGGAATTTGTTGACCCAACACTCGACAATCTTCTACTTGAATCAGAATCTGATACAGAGTTGTGATACAAAATAAATAAAAATAAATTAATAAAAAAGTAAATAAAATTAGTTCTAAAAATACAGAATAATATATAACACAAATGCATACATGCTACAAAAGAATCACACATAGTTCAAATATAAAGGGTATATATTAATGTACTATCACCATCATCAGGCGTAGATGATCCAAGTTCGCAACCATCATTGATAAGAGACTTAAAATTTATCCCACCACTACATCTTTTGTCCTTAAATCAACATATACCAATAGTTTACAATTATATTGTAAACTCAGAACATTTTTTTTTCCGCCGGACAATTATTCACCAAAATTGTAGATTCAAGTCACGACCGTTATCTTTCATACACAAAAATTGTAATTTCAAGTCACATATCCTCAAAATTTGATTAATTATTCATTCTCCATACACACATTTATATTGGTATCCATACACGTATATATATTAGCACTTATATCATATGCCTTCCAAGAAATTAAAAACAAAAACAAAATAAAGTTGCAACTGATGGACAAAACTAAAAACAGAAACGGTTGCTAGTTTATTTCTCAAAATTGTAAATGTAAGTTGTATCCCTATTCCACATCATACTTTTTAACTTAGCAAAAATTAATTAGTCACACGGATATATCGATATATATAACACTAAGGAAAAAATAAAATTTATTGAATGTCACATCCTTATTCTTTGATTAATTAAAAAGTATCTATTCAAATGTAAACATTGGTACTGATAATATGTATTATATAGATACATTAAATATAAAATTATATATAGTACACTTGAAAACTAATTTTAAAGCACAAAGCTCGAGGGATTGACACTAATATTAGTTAAAGATAAAGGAACTAAACTTTATCCTAAACCCAAAATTATTTTTAATTAAATTAATTAAATACCAATAGCAACTATAATTATACAAAATTGTGCAACCTTTTCCTAGGGCATTTAAACCGAAATTGGAAAACATAAGGGACTTAAATTTTGAGCTACATTTATAATCTTTATTTCTCAAAAATCTGCGAATGCAAGTTACATCAATAACATGTATGGCTACATGGGAGGAAGCGATAAAGGACAAAATAAAAAAAATGCACAACCAAATGACCAATTTTAAAGTAGCAAAGTCGATGGACTGACAATAATACTATGCCAATAGTTTAAAATTACATAAATCTCGCAATATTTTTTTTTTTCAGCCGGTCAACTATTCACCAAAATTGTAGATTCAAGTCACGGCCGTTATGTTTCATACACAAAAATTGTAAAATTGTAATTTTAAGTCACATATCCTCTGATAATTATTAATTGTCCATACACACATTATATATATTGGTATATATTGGTATCCATACACGTATATACACGGCTGTTATTAATTATATATTGGTATCCATACACGTATATATATTAACACTTATACCATCTGCCCGACAAGAAATTAAAAAAAAAAAAAAAAGTTGCAGCCGTTGGACCAAACAAAAAACAGAAAATCAATGGACTGAAACAAAATTTTGATAAAAATATGGGAATTAAATTTTATCCAACCCTGATATTTTTTTTTAATTAACAACTAAAAAAAGTAATCACCACTGCACACACTGCAGAATTTTATTATTAATGATAATTCGACTATTGCATTTAATACAAAATTTAATATCATTCAAACATAAGTCACTTTAAATCTCAAACATCATAAAAGTCCACATAAAACAACAACACAACCAAGCAAAATTCCAAGAGAAGAATCAACCACCAGTATCTAATATATAAAAACAGTAGAAGCTAGCCCAGCCATCGTCTGGTAATAGTAAAATACTAATCATCGTAGCTAAACAATTATCGGCGAAGGCATTGGCAAAATAATAATAATAATAATAACAATAAAAAAGGACTAATTCTGCAAAATCACGAAAGGAATCGAATTCATCCAAACACATACGTTACAATTAGAATAGTTAGGATACATGTTACACTTATTCAAAATAGGTCATTTAAGCAAAAATAATTACGCATTTAATAAAGTTAAATAACATATTAATTTATATTTCACCCACCTCAATCACAGTTTCCATGTATGAGAGTTTATTCCTAGTATTAACCTTTTGGGTCATATTAACCTTTAAAGTATGATTGAGATATGTGAATTATAGATTATTATGTTATTTATTCTTATTAAATATATAATTAAGTATGTTTAAATATCCCAATAAATGTGATTGAAGAGATCAATGACCTTGAATCCAACATAGGTAAAATTCAACTCAATTCAAATTTAAGGCCTTGATGCCATAATTTTAAAAAAATAAAAATAAATAAATGAAGGATCAATTTCCAAATCATGAAAGCAACCACATTGATTGAAAGACACACGTATTTGATTACAAATTTAATTAAATTAGGTTATATGGTATTGATTACACATTTAATTAAATTAAATATCCTATTAATTCATAATCAAGAAAGTCCATGCATGAGAGTATATTCTTAGATTAATTCCATTAAATGTGTAATTAAGTATGCTTAAATATCCTACTAAATGTAGTTGAAGAGATAAATGTCCTTGAATCCAATTTATGCAAAATTCAACTCAAATTGAATTTAAGACCAATGACGTGAACACGGCAGGCAAAGGCCTTGATGCCACAATTTAAAAATTAAAAATTAAAAAATTAAAGGACCAATTTCTAAAACATGAGAGTAGCCACATTTATTCAAATACATACGTTACAATTAGGACAAGTAGGTTATATGGCAAGTTTTGTCGGTCCATGCACATTTAATTAAAAAATTAATTAAACATTTAATCAAAGGTAATTACACATTAAATTAAATTAAACGCTTGGAAATTGAATTCATCATTTCAACTAATCTGCTGCTTTTATGATGTGAATTCTAATCGATCTCCGGGTTTTAATTTTTTGGTTTGGCTAGAAGAAAAATTAATTATATTAATCAACATTAATTAACCCGAATTGCTGTAATCTTTTTCCCTTAGCACGATTAGAACCCAGCATTCCCTTCGGGTCAAATACACACGTTACCAGCATTCCCTTCGGATCAAATACACACGTTACAATTAGGACAAATAGGTTATATGGCAAATTTAGTAGGTCCATGCACATTTAATTAAAAAATTAATTGCACATTTAATAAAAAATAAATACACATTAAATTAAATTAAATAAAGTATTAATTTGTAATTAACAAATTCCATGCATTATAGTATATTTTTAGATTACCATGCACATTTAATTAAAAAATTAATTACACATTTAATAAAAAATAATTACACATTAAATTAAATTAAATATAGTATGAATTTATAATTAACAAATTCCATGCATTATAGTATATTTTTAGATTCATCACCTTGTTGCGAACACAAGACTCCATGGTACGAAGCCACAAACGAAAAAAAAAAAAACATTGCCTACCTCATAAAAGAACTCAAAGTCATTTGCTGAAGATATTAACCACATGTGAATCAGATTATATACCCATTTTAAAGCCATTGCTGTGAACGCATTTGACCAACAGGTTAAATACCCAAATCAAGTTCGTCGAACTGATCATAGTCGGCCAAATACTCAATGAAAGAGAAGAAAAAAATTCTACAGAACCTATTTCGCACGGCAAAATGAATCGGACCAAAATAGTAGAACGAAATTCAAACTGACATAATGGGCGATGTTTCGACATAGGAACATGAATTACATTTTGTGCTGAATATACATGAAAGCCAATGGTACGCTACCAATATCAACATACAATATACACGAACAAAATTTAAATAAGAATATTTCATTAAATTTCGAATAGAAATACAATATATTACATCCATGTTCGACGTCAACATATGCACGACAAACAATGTCACGATACAAAGGAATAAGAACAATGGAAAAAAAAGTGAAAACAAAACGACACGACCGATCAACATATGATCACCCAACATCGCCGAGACGGAATAACAACCGCACGACAAAGAGAAAAAACGTAGATAAAAGAGGAGAATACAGTCGAGGGTGGAAAAACAGGAATGACAAATGAACAAATTTATAGGAAAAAAATACAATGATCTACGGCCAAGATTAATCATAAAATGAATCAATGGCCACAAAACTTGGACACCTAAAATGAACATGAAGCAAAGGATGTTGGAATGGGTGAAAATGAAGGGTGCCACATAGGCAATTTATGCTTTGCAAATATAAAGGATTTGATTATATATTAGTATATATCACAAGTTTTTTTTTTTTTAAATCACAACTTATTACCAAAATAATTTAGAAGAGAAATAAATATACATGGTAGGAGGGAGATATATGCAAATCGGATTTTTTTAAGAGATTTAGAGAAAGAGTTAACCAAATAATATAATTAATATCTAATTTGTAATTTAAAATAATGATGTGGATTGCCAACTATGCAATTGGGCTCCATAAGGAACCCAATTGTGGTCTCCATATCAAAACCGATATATATATCCTGTTGGATATTTCAAAATTAACAATAACTAAATAATTATTAACTTGGTAAGTATATATATTAGCTTCAATATCTTCTTTAAAAGTAGGAAAAGTAGATTTTTTTTTTTTAGTAGCGTAAGTTATTTTTATTTTTATTTTCAATTTTGTTGAATTTTACATTTTAAAATAGTTCGATAATTTTTAAGTTATTGATATTTTATTTATATAACTACCTGGTGGAATATCCGATTGAAAAAAACAAATACTAGCCACATGAAAAAATAATATTCTACCATTCCGATGTCAATTAGGGCAGAGCATGGCTCGATTCAGTAACCGAATCGAATCGAAATAAACCGAATTATACATAAAATTAACCGAAATCGAACCGAAATTTCTTAAAATCGAAAATATCGAAATCAAAAATTTTGATTCGATTTTGGTAAATAATCGAAAAACTGAAATATAGTGAACTTTTAAATTGGATCATATGTTTACACTTATAACAAGTTAATAGCCCAAGATCATATATATTAATATGTTGCAACCAAAACAAATAACCTACAATAAAAAAAATTCAAAATAATCAAAAGAATACAACCACATTGAAATATCAAAATACTCATAAATTCATAATTCATTCATAGTTTGTCCAACAACAGTGCAACACAAGCAAAAGAAACATTATCCAACAACACAAACCAAAATAAACATCCTCTAAAGAGAAATAAAGAGAAGAATAGAGAACGCAGATTTGTTGGCCCAGTTCGTCAGGAATGATTACGTCTGGAGGTATACCAAGCTAGGAGATTATTCACTATTTGTTGTGTATGAGATCTCTTTATATAGGTTACAATCTAGGGTTTTAGATGAGTATATAGAAAATAATGAAATGACCATATTTCCCTCCATCAGTTACTTGTTGATGAAGGCACACTAATATATTTTCCTTCAATACTCCCCCTTGTGCCAAATCAAAAGTGTGGATGTTGCTTGAATGTTGCATCGCTAAAACTTGACAAGTAGCTAAAATCCAATGAGAAATAAATCTTGATCGAAGGCTTACAATGCACCTATGTTGAGACTCCCCCTGAAGTCTACACCTTTCACATGATACGTATATCTATCAAGTGATTTTATAAAGTCTACACAACTCAATTCTTTAAGATGTTTCTCAAAAATTGTCTTGTACAATAATTATATAAATAGATCAGCCTCATTTACTTTAGAGTTTGAATCTTGAGAAAAAACTTATTGTAGCTGGTTAGAGAAGACTTTGGTGATATATGCTTCATATTGTCACCTTTGATGTAGCCCAATTTCAGCTAATGAACATAAGAAACATGTTCTTCATATATACATGTGGTCTCTTCAGTGGTAGAACTCAAGCCATAGCTTCTTCGAATATGTACAGTGATAGATCTCTACCAAATGCAACCTTGAACTGTTTCATGTAAGACAATGATCACTGAGTGGTTTAATGAGATAGCTACAAGAGTTTGCTTAGTTGATCTCCAAGATATCGTTGTGTTTTCCATGGTAAATACATAACCATTTTGGTAACACTTTGTATGGATACAAAATATACAAATCCAAATAATACATCATTTGGCGTATAAGTATAGGGGGTAGCTTCAATATTTCCTTAAGGTCCACAGTTCCATTTGTGGTCCCCTTCAATATTTACTATAATGAATATCAGACCCTTGTCAATGATTTTCTTTTAAATATCAGAGTACATTCCTGACATCATTCCAATGATTTTGTGTTGGTCCTGATTGAAATCTAGCTAATAAGTTCATTGAGAAAGTAATTTGTGGTCGAGTGTATTGAGCTAAGTACAATAATACGCATGTTGCACTTAAGTAGAGAATTTCATCTCCCGCTAGCTCTTCGTCATCTTCCTTCAGACGAGATGGATATTTCCTTAAATCCAAACTTCGACCAATCATGAGAGTGTTAATCAGATGCATTTTGTCCATATTAATTTGCCTGAACATCTTCAGGATGTATGCAAACTGGTGGATAAGTATTCCACAAATTCAATATTCTAGTATAAAGTCTAGACAAAATTGAGTTTTCCCAAGATCCTTTATCTCAAAACCGGATTTCAAATACTCATGGTCCTCTTATTGCATTAAGAGTACCTATTATGTTCATCCTTCAATATATATAATTGCAAATCCGAAACTTATTTTCTTTATAAATGTATAGGGTCACTATTTATCGTTCTTGTAACCTATCACAATCAAGTAGTCACTTATACGGGTATACCACCTCCTCCTGATTGTTTCAATCAATAAAGTGAGTGTTTCAATCTAATTGCAAACACACTCCGTGGTTTAGAGTCACTTGATTTGGGTAATAGATGTCATCAGACACTTATATATCTCTAAATCAAGATCCCCATAGAGATATGTCATAACCACATTCATAAGCTGCATCTCCAATCCTTCGGAAACTAAGTGATGAGACATTATGACGTCCATTACGGGAGTTTGTCTCCTCATACTCAATCCAGAGCGTTGTGAGAAATCTTGCGCTATAGGACAAGTTTTATATATCAAGACCTTATATTTCTCATTACGCTTTATGACAAAGACTCAATTATGTCCTACAGGCTTTACACTTGGTCGGGCTAGCACCACCAGACCAAATACCCGTCTCTTTGTCAGATAATTAAATTCTACCTAGATTGCTTTTATTCATTTAGGCCAATATGCTCTTGATTGACATTCTGCAACCGAGCGTGGTTCGATATTGTTGTGCTCTATACTTTCTTGAGCAACAATATAAATAAATACATCATCAATCTGCGTGCAAAGTATGTCCATCGACTTATATGCACTCTTATAATCATATAGAGATTTTTCATTCTCTGGAATCATACCAAACATCGGAGCATCCTCCAGTAATGATCCATGGACATAAGTTTAATCAGAGATAATCGCGTGAGATGTATTCTTAACATTGATGATCAATATGTTAGATTGTGATACACCTACCATTTCTTCCTTTAAGTGGGTATCAATCGAACCAGGTGACCTCCCACATTTCCTTTTGGGAGTCACGGCCTCAACCACACCTCCACCAAGTGTGGTTGCAACACTTGTCCAACGGTGTTGTGCCCCTTATTGAGGACTTCTAGACTTCTAACCTTACAGATATATTTGCAGCTGATATATGAGACCTAGCCAATTTGGCAATATCAGTAAACACATCAAGCATCGAATATGCTACATTTTGAATATAAATGATTCGTTTTACTTCACTTTCGCATTGTGAAGTTCAGGGATCAAATGAGACATTTTGGAGACAGACGCGATACTTCCTGTCGTTTCCTTAGAAAATCATTTTTCTTATCTCCCCCTAACGACGGAAAGGCTGTCTCATTTAAAGTGACAATCCGCAAATCTAGCGGTAAGTAGGTCACCTGTCAAGGGTTCTAAATTGCGAATAATTGTTGGGAATTTATATCCAACATAAATACTTAATCGTGTCTATGAACCCGTTTTAATGCGTTGTGGGTACGCAATAGACATATTTATTGCACAACAAAATATGTGTAGATATAAAATATCAGGCTTATATCCAGTTACCAACTGGTACACATAAAATGGCTGGTCATTTATTGGGTTTGAAACGAATAAGTAACGTTGCATGCAATATTGCATAACCCCAAGCAGAGATTGATATGTTGGTGCACATAATCAGTGTTTTAACCACCATTACTTCCTTTTAATGGTGGCCTCTGCGAGACCATTTCGTGTAGCACGTGGGGTACCGGATGCTCTACATTGATCCTGATAGATATGCAATAATCATCAAATTCTTTTGATGTAAACTATCTTGATAGCGTATTCAGGGTGGTGAGCCCTAAAACATATAATTTGTGCTAAGAGTTTTACATGCAAAATTTATTGTGGAGCGCAAAGAGACATGTGACCATTATGTCAAAGTACAATCTAGAACCATAAATTACTTGAATGGTCCGCATTCTGGATGAATTGATCCACAAATATCATAGTTTATCCTTTATAAGAATGAAATATTTAATTTTGTTTCTTTAGCATAAACAGGTCTCAATGTTACCAGGCTTTGCAAAATGAGTGACGCGTCTTTAATATTTGTAAGGCAAAGTGAGATGTAGATAGTGTATCTAGTACTTCAGAAAATAAAGATTGCGACAAAACAACATGACCGATATCGTGCATCGTAACGGATTTTCATCTCATTTTAAATTTCACTAAAAAAAGAAGAAGGATGGTCATATGAGTTCTTTAAAATATGGATCATCACATCAAAGTCTTGTATAAATAGTGTCACATAGTTCATCATTAGTGACAATATATGATTCAAGAACAATAGTGGGTTGCATTCCACTAGATTGACTTCTTAGTTTATCTAAGATGTATTTTCTTTCACATTAATTAGATAAATATAAATTTTATTCTCACTGTGTGTGTATAAATAATAATGTCAGCACATTATCTTTAAAATTTAACAGGGTTCGATTAGCTCTTGATGCACATAAAAAAAATTATTTTATTTTAATAAGTATATTGTTAGACATCATGAATTTGGCAGCTCTTCACCCTTTTTAGGAAATCTCGTATTCTGCTGAGTTTCAATTTGAGTTGAATGATTTACTTTTCATTCAATATTTTATCACTTTACATCGTGATAATGTTGTTTTCGAACCATGCATACTAATGTATGTGTATAATAAATTCAAATAATTCAGTACTTCGAATAAATTTCAAATTTATTAATGAACCAAAATCAATATAAGTAAGATCTTGTACCAAAAGTCTAACTAAAAAACCATTGTTGATCAAATTAATTTTTAAGACCAAAATATTTGTCCAAATAAAATAAGGCATTATGCCTAAAAAAATATTCTTGAAAAAATGAGAAATGAATAGATCAATCAAAATCCGGAGTATTCATTAATTGGGCAAAGTCCTTGTTGCCATTTAAATCAACAATTGTGAGATAAATTTTGAGGGATAAACCTCACCTTTAATTCATATAATAGGCATCTTGTTCTTTAGATTCTCCATACCTCATATAGTTAGTTGCTACTTTGTGCTTGCATCATAGTTTTATATGTATCACCATAATCGTTAGGAGTATCAATATCTCCTTAACATCTTCCATGAGAGATTCACCACTGCCCCACATGGTGCATCATTCCAATGTTCGTATGGATTAATACACGATGTCCCATTTTATTTAGGGTTCTTTCAGCTATTTCATTAACTAAAATTAACCTCGGGAATTTTCTTTATCCCAAAGATTGGTAATTATCGTTAAGGAGAATGTCATGTGTATCAGCCACTTGCAACATGTTAATCAACTTAGTGAAAAAAGTGGAGAGTTTTTTCTTTATAATATAGCATCTCCTGTGATTTTCTTTTCACAGAAAGTAAAGTGTGCTTTAAAGTGCAACATATTCTTATGGGAATTCGTGACCCTCATTTAGTTAAGTAAGTGGATTTCATTCCACTGAATCGACAATTCTGAAATTAAAAATGTTTCTAAAACATCTTTTCAGAATCTACTACAATCCTTTGGGTGTTATAAATAAATGATAACTTCAAAATAAAATGGGGTCTGATATGTTGCCTAAAAAATATTAGGGCATTGACTTTGATCTTGTTAGACAATTCTTTGTCTTTTGATCATTAAAAATAGTTTGATTGGAAAATATGATCCTTCCACAAGAAAATAATTTTCACATTTGAAATCTAATGATGGTACTCACTTTCTTTTGAGCCCAATATTCTATAAACAAATAGAGATTAATTTCGCAAGCGTAGCAATATACAATAATTAATTTATTTTTCAAGAATAGCGTGAATTAGATTTTGAGATTATATGTCACATATTCTTTTGATGCTTTGTGAATATACTTTATCACATTGATTTACACTCATATGTATTATCCATGAAATTTCTTTATCTGGATATATTCAATAACAAACATGCATACAAACAAATAGAGTATATATATCACTGATGACATTAATATAATAAATAAGTCATCAAATTCTTCATCATAAATTTTAGTGACTCATATTAGTCGCAAATTAAGTAATAATAGACAAACAAGGATTTGTCACATAAATCCTAATTTCTACAACAAATAATTCACAAGCCTATGATGGGGCAAACAATGTTAATTGCTAAAATTAAAAAAAATTGAATATCTTTACCCGAGTGGAACTCTACGGTAAGGGCTCCTAATCGTGTAATGATAGAGACATATCTCTAACGTATTGAGCAATATACATAATAACCAATATCGAGTCCAAAAAATAACTTAACATAAAATGGATTACCCAAAATTAAAACGCTAGTGTAAACTTAATAACACCAATAATCCAAAATTACTGTTTTAGCACAATACTCATTTGATGCTAAAATTACTAAAGATTTCTCATCATGCCATCAAAATTAACATCTATTATAAAAAAAAGTCATACCATGAATAAGCCACTAATGCATCCAAGTTTTAGTTGTATGCCCAACCATTAATAGATTTCTTTTTATTTGCAATGATATTACTTTATCATTAGCAGGTTATCCTTTGGCAGAGTAGTGCAGCAAGAAGAGCGTCCAAATCTCCATCATTACCGAAACTCCATATATTGATCAATAATGGTTGATTTGACCGCTTATAAGCATAACCCCAAAAATATATTTTACAACTATAGTTCATATGTGAATTAACATACCTCGCGCTGAGCATAGATGTGACCGGCGATTAATTTTTTTTTTTTTTTGTGCAGCAAATTGCACAATATTCACAATAGTACTCCTTGATGTATACGAAAATCGGATCCGGCCAGTTCGTAGAAAAAAAATCTTGATGAGCAGAACATTCGTGTTGATAACGTGTTTTAGGATATAGAGAAATAAAGAGAAGAATAGAGAACACAGATTTGTTGACCCAGTTCGCCAGGAATGACTACGTCTGGAGGCATACCAAGCCAGGAGATTATTCACTATTTGTTGTGTATGAGATCTCTTATATAGGTTACAATCTAGGGTTTTAGATTAGTATATAGAATATAATGAAATGATCATATTGTCCTCCATCAGTTACTTGTTGATGAAGGCACATTAATATATTTTCCTTCAATAATATCTATATCTATATCTATATCTATATATATATATATATATATATATATATATATATATATATATATATATATATATATATATATATATATATATCCTGTTGGATATTTCAAAATTAACAATAACTAAATAATTATTAACTTGGTAAGTATATATATTAGCTTCAATATCTTCTTTAAAAGTAGGAAAAGTAGATTTTTTTTTTTAGTAGCGTAAGTTATTTTTATTTTTATTTTCAATTTTGTTGAATTTTACATATCAAAATAGTTCGATAATTTTTAAGTTATTGATATTTTATTTATATAACTACCTGGTGGAATATCCGATTGAAAAAAATAAATGCTAGCCACATGGAAAAATAATATTCTACCATTCCGGTGTCAATTAGGGCAGAGCATGGCTCGATTCAGTAACTGAATCGAAATAAACTGAATTATACATAAAACTAACCGAAATTGAATCGAAATTTCTTAAAACTGAAAATATTGAAATCGAAATTTTTGGTTCGATTTTGGTAAATAATCGAAAAATTGAAATATAGTGAACTTTTAAATTGGATCATATGTTTACACTTATAACAAGTTAATAGCCCAAGCCCATGTATATTAATATGTTGCAACCAAAACAAATAACCTACAATAAAAAATTCAGAATAATAAAAAGAATACAACCACATTGAAATATCAAAATACTCATAAATTCATAATTCATTCATAGTCTGTCCAGCAACAGTGCAACACAAGCAAAATAAACATTATCCAACAACACAAGCCAAAATAAACATTCTCTAAAAATTAAGGTTGGAAATTAGATACTTATATATATCCTTTCATTTCGGTTTCGGTTATTTTGATATTTATACCTAAATAACCGAAACCAAAATCTAAAATTTCTAAAATTTAAAATCGATACCAAATCGAACGGCTCGGATTTCAATTTTAATTGAACCTACTCTCCCCTAGTGTCAATAGAATAGGCAGGGGCCCATTTCGGTTAAGTCTTTTCCAAGTCTAGTTCATGCATCATTGTCTATTTTGATTTGATTATTAAATGCATGTAATTGAATCATTTGATGGATTGAGTTAACACCAAACATGTAAAATACTAAAATCCAATTTAAAGATAATATTATTGCATGGTTTGCTCCACTACTTCATCGGAAGATTATAAATATGTATTTTTATTATTGTATTAAGTGTTTGATTATTGAATAGAAGAAAAAAAATTGTTATATCAATCCTCAATATCTCATATGTTATTTGTAAGAATAAAAAAGTGTTGAGTTGAGTCGTTTGACATGTCGATAATCCCGCTGTATCAGTTTAGTATCAATAGTCAACAGATGATCTTATTTTTATAAATAGTAAGCGTAAAATAGAGACGCAAGTTTATTTATCCAATTCGTCGATAACGACTACGTTTGGGGGCGTACCAAACCAAGAGTTTTCACTAATATATATGTGTATGCATGTGTACAATACTGAGTACAAGGGTCTATTTATAATAGATAAAACTTTGTCTAAACCTGAAGTCCGTTTAGGTTATAAGTCCATTAGTAATGTCCACATCAAATCTTCTAGATTTGATATAATAAACATGTTGGATTTATAACACTCCCCCTTGGACATTACGACATAATATATATGTCTTGTCATAAAAACTCCACATGCTAGGTAGCGGCAAAATAATTATTTAGGGAGGAATGTAATTTATTGATCTTCCGGATCTAATCTTCTGGATTTACTTCGAGGTTACCGCTCCCCCTGAAGACAACAACCCCTTGAGCTTTCGCATCCCGATACCATGAATGTACTTCTCAAAAGTAGATGTAGGTAGGGACTTAGTGAACAGGTCTGCTAGATTGTCACTAGATCGCACCTTTTGAATGGTAATCACACCACTCTTCTGGAGTTCGTATGGGTACGTAGAAAAACTTAGGTGAAATATATTTCGTCAGGTTTCCTTTGACGTACCCATTACTCATTTGTATGATGCAAGTTGCGCTGTCTTCAAATATAACAGTAGGGGATGTATCGCCTTAATCGATACTACACGAGTCACCAATGTGTTTTACCAAGGATCGCAACCAAACACATTCTCGTGCGATTTCAAACAAAGCTATAATCTCTGAGTGGTTTGAAGATATGGTAACCATAGTTTGTTTAACCGATCTCCATGAGATCGTGGTACCACCACAGAGAAACACGTAAGCAGTTTGGGATAGGGCATTGTGGGGATCAGACATATAGCCAGCATACGCATAACCTACCAAGGTTTTGTCTTGGTTCCTACGGTAAAACAGTCCAAGATCTTGAGACTCTTGGAGATACCATAGAACATGCTTAACACCATTCCAATGTCTCCTTGTAGGAGAAGCGCTATATCTCACAAACAAGTTAACTGCAAATGCAATGTCCGGACTAGTGCAATTTGTGAGATAGAGTAATGCTCCAACAACGCTAAGATAAGGAACTTCTAGCCCCAGAATTTCTTCTGTATCTTTTATCGGTCTAAATGGGTCCTCATCCACTTCGAGGGATCGGATAACCATAGGTGTGCTTAGTGGATGAGATTTATCCATATGAAATCTCTCCAATACCTTCTTCACGTAGGTTGCTTGATGTATAAGAATTCCTTCTGGGAGGTGCCCGATCTGCAGGCCGAGGCAATACCAGGTTTTACCTAAGACTTTCATTTCAAATTCAGCTTTCAAGATTGAACTGACTTCTTCAATCTCTTTGCATGTTCTGATTATGTTTAGATCATTAACATATACGGATATGATGCAAAAATCACTTTGTTTTTTCTTCGTGAATACGCATGGGAAAGCTATATCAACCGTGTATCCCTTTTTCTGGAGGAATTCACTAAGTCGGTTGTACCACATAAGACCTGATTGCTTTAGGCCGTACAATAACTTCTGCAGTTTAATGCTATACATACTGCGATTTTCAACAATCCTCATCTGGGGAATCTTAAATCCATCCAGGATTTTCATATAGATGTCAGCATCTAGTGATCCGTATAAATATGCGGTTACAACATCCATCAATCTCATCTAGATATTTAATTTAACTGTCAAAGATATTAAGTAACGGAACATTATTGTGTCCATTACGGGAGAATAGGTTTGATCGAAACCAATATCGGGTCTCTGCGAAAACCCTTGAGCTACTAGCCTCGCTTTGTATCTCTCCACAGTATTGTTCTCATTTCATTTTCGTACAAAAATTCATTTATATCCTACAGGGATAGCGCGCGGGTGTACGAACGATAGAGTCAAATACTTTTCTTTTATTTATTGATGCGAGCTCTGCTTCAATTGCCTCTTTCCATTTTACCCAATCGGAGCGCTTCCGGCACTCAGAGATAGTTTTGGGTTCTGGATCTAGATTGTTATTTATAATGGAAAGGACAATTGTCGTTGCAAATGTGTCGTAGACGACAGTAATATTTATATTATATGTTTCTCCCGTATCAATAAAATTCATAGAGACTTCAACGTTTATGTCAACCAGGCCTTCTTTATTTCCCAGTATATCTAGGTCTGGTCGTTCCGCGGTCCTAGTGCGTTGAATATTTTGTGCACGTGCTTCATTACTAGGACGCTCGTCTTCTGGACGAATCTCTTCTGGAGACTTTAAGTTTTCTAGACGAATCTCTTCTAGAGATTTCACATTGGACTGACCAGTCTTGCTAGCTTTTCTTTTAGGTGTATTTGTATCGTTTATAGGTCCTTTACGTTTCTGGCGTGTGGGGGCATGTATACTTGATTTACTTGGGACCTCAACCCTTTGGGGTGCATTTACTGCAGGTTTATGCGATTTAGTTACACCTCTATGGTCAGTGAATGCGTCTGACAGTTTGTTTGCTAAATTTTGCAAGTTAATGATCTTCTGAACTTCCGGTTCAGATTGACTAGTGCGTAGATCTAGATACTAAAGATCACTTACGTTCCACGTAAGTTCCCCGCATTCATTCAATTTTGAATTCGGATCTCCCCCTAATGCCGGGAAGTGATCTTTATCGAACGTGCAGTTAGCAAACCGGACCGTTAATTAATCACCAGATAAAGGTTCTAGGTATTTCAGGATGGATGGAGAGTCAAATCTAACGTAAATACCTAGCTTCCTTTGTGGGCCCATAGAGGTATGCTTCGGTAATATTATCGGACATACACCGCACATAAAAAAACGCAGATGGGAAAATGCTAGGTTCTTTCCCACGCACTAGCTGTAGGGGAGAATGATCATTATATACAGTTGGACGGATTTGTATCAGGTGTGATGCATGTAGGACTGCATGCCCCCAGCATGAAGTGGGTAATTTAGAGTTCATAAGTAATGGTCTAGCAATAAATTTGATACGTTTTATTAGTGCTTCAGCAAGACCATTTTGGGTGTGGACGTAGGGGACCAAATGCTCCACTTTAATTCCCAGAGTCATACAGTAATCTGTAAAGGCTTTTGAGGTAAACTCAACAGCATTATCCATGCGAATATATTTTATTGGATAATCTGGGAACTGAGCTCGAAGCTCGATAGTTTTCGCAATGAGCTTTTCAAAAGCTTGGTTGCGGGTAGACAGCAAACAAGCATATATCCACCTAGTGGAAGCATCTATTAGGACCGTAAAATACCAAAATGGTCCTGATGCTGGGTGAATCGGTCCGCAAATGTCTCCCTGAATCCGTTCAAGGAAGACTGGAGACTCTAGTCCCACCTTGGTGCGCGACGGACGTACAATTAATTTATCCTTAGAACATGCATCACATATAAATTCATCAACAGAAGGGATTCTATTATTCGAAATATTATGACCAATTGAATTAGATAGAATCCTACGTATCATAGTTTGTCTTAGATGATCTAACCGCTGATGTCATAATTTAAAAGAGTTCGGGTCGTGAAATTTCATACTTATTGCTAGATGGAGATTGGATGGCCGGATGTAGGAATAGTACAATCTGGAAGAGAAGGAGGGAAGTTTTTCAATAACTTGTTTACGGCTACCTTGAGTAATAGTCATCAAAATGTATTCGTTATGATTCTCAGTTTCAGTTTCTATGTGATAGCCATTAAATCTTATATCTTTAAAATTGAGTAGGGTACCTTAGATTGTGAAAACAATAAAGCATTATCGATTATGAGTTCGGTACCCATGGGGAGGACGATGGAAGCTCTTCTGGAGCCCACTATCATAATATTATTATTGGCTATCGTAGTTACACTCCCCTTTCTTTCTACCAAGTTATGAAAATACTTCCTATCTTTTAAGATTGTGTGTCTGGTGGCGCTATCTACCAAATATAAATCACAATTTGTATCCATCATGTCAGAGGAAAAAGTTCAAACCTAATAGCTGATATGTTTACAATTCATGTATAAGAATAGCAATATCCAAATAAATTTAACGGATAACATAAATTGAGGTAAACATATCAAAGCTAAATCATAAATATCATATCAATCATGAAAATAAAATATTAGAAAGACAGGATCAAAAAATAAATGGTCTTAACCAAAACAAAGTACTAAAATGATAAAATACTCAAATCACTCATTGTCTCCAAATTCTTTGAGCTCCAAGCCCAAGAGATCATCGTTGTCATGGTCGAATTCTGCTTCAGGTTGGCTGGCATGGTGAGATTCGACTTTAGGCCCCTTGTCGTCCTTCTGCTGCTTTTGATAAGCCTCAACCAAATGTTTGGGGGTACGACACGTGCCAGATTTTTTAGGAGCGGGATTCGTGTTAGATGCAACCCTTCCACGAGCTTGAGTTTGATTGTCTTTCGAGGTACCTGGACCACCGGATTTACTACGACCTCGGGCTTTTCTACGAGTTTGTTTACTTCCTCTCCCCCTTCCACGCTTGCGACCACTTGTACTGCCTTGAGCTATAGCATGTGCTTCGGGCACTGCTTGTGAGTCAACCGGTCTCGAGTTATGATTTTTCATAAGGAGTTGGTTGTGCTTTTCTACCACTAGAATTGCATAAATTAGCTCAGAGTGTACAGTGTAGTTCTTAACCCTGTACTGCTGCTGGAGGACAAGGTTGCTAGCGTGGAAAGTTGATAGAGTCTTCTTGATCAACTCGGTCCCAGTTATAGCTTGCTTGCATAGCTTTAATTGAGATACAATATGATGTAGGGTTGAGTTGTACTCCGTCACAGACTTAAAGTTCTGGAAACGGAGGTTCAACTAATCGTATTGTGCCTGAGGGAGGAGTATATCATTTTGTTGTTGGAAACGGTCCTTCAGGGACTTCCACAACGTTCCGGGGTCTTTCTCAGTGAGATATTCATTTTTCAGGTCCTGATTTAGATGATGTCTATGGAAAATCAATGCTTTTGCCTTCTGGGCGTCAGTTGATTTCGAATCATCGACAATAGCCCCGCTTAACTCAGTTGAGGCTAGATGGATCTCAACATCGAGAGCCCATGTCAGGTAATTACTACCATCAAGAGCAAGCTCAACGAATTCTCTTTTGGTAATATCAGACATTATTCACTATAATTTTTAAAGTGACATGGTGAGTGTTGTGACCAATTTATTGATAATGGAGAAATAAGGATTTATTTGATCACTCTTGAGCACATAGAAGCAAGAATTGGGCGTCATCTACCCAAGACATAATTTATGGTCAGACAAGTATTGGGCGACGCCTACCCAGACAATATATGCAGACTATAAAATGTGGACTATGTGCAAAAGTACTAATGCATGAAAGATAATTAAATCATAAAAATATGTGCATATAGCAATTAAGCACACAAAATAATAAATTTATTGAGAACTAATATTAAAATTAATTCCAAATTTTTTTTAAGTATTATTCGAAACTTGATAAATTAATTTGAGGGCACAAAAAATACTATCGAATTATATGAGGCCCAAATAAATAATAAAGTTTAATTGCCCAAGAAATAAAATTATCACAGTCTATAAAATAGAGATTCGGGCCCAAAAATTGAAAGGAATAATTCCAAAAAAAATCAGCCCTTGTAGTGGCCTTCAGGCCCAGAATTATTTTTTTTGCTTGGATGTGGCCCAAATCGAGTTGGGCCACTAAGGCCCAGAAGGGGAAGGGCGACACAGGGCAGGGGCAAAACTGGAGTGGCCGCAGCGGTCTCCAGGTGGCGACGCGAGGCGGGCGCTGTGCCGTCGTGTGGCGACGACGGCCGAAATGCGGCCTTCGGCCGTCGTCGCCCGGCGGTGCGCAGCGCTCGGCCGCCGCTCACGACAGCCTGGAGGCTCGCGGCGGCGGCCTGGTTGTGGGAGTCGACTAGGTTTGGGGCCGCACCGCGCGCGGCGGCGGTCCGGCCGTTGGGCGGTTGATTTCAAATATTTTTTTAATTTAAAATAATTGCAAAATAATAATCATCGATGCAATAAAATAATTTGAGTGCACATAAAAATCGTGGCACATATGGATCAAGAATTCGATACGATAATTAGTAATTATGCAATAGAGAAAAATAAATTTAGATCCGTACGGATTAACTTCTGGCAGAGTCACGTGTTGATAACGTGTTGTAAATCGTAAGCGTAAAATAGAGAAGCAAGTTTGTTTACCCAGTTCATCGATAACGACTACGTCTGGGGACGTACCAAGCCAGGAGTTTTCACTAATATATATGTGTATGCATATGTACAATACTGAGTACAAGGGTCTATTTATAATAGATATAACCTAGTCTAAACCTAAATTCCGTTTAGGTTATAAGTCCATTAGTAATGTTCACATCAAATCTTCTAAATTTGGTATAATAAATCTAAGAATTTATAACACTTATCATGTCGCCTAGAAGAGACTATCAATACCGTTTCAAAGATGTCGCTTAAATTATGCAACGAGTAATCATGTTGATAACAAACATGGTCGACTTTCATCTACAATAGCAACAAATTTTGAGTTCTTGGGACACAAAAATTGTTGCTCCTGCTTGCCGACCGCTCTGTCGCGGTCGTGCTGATTCCACCTCTTTCTTATAGAACTATTGTCGGTTTATGATACTGAGTCGGATGATTTGTTTCCAGTTTATGATACTGATGGGAACGATGATTTACATTCAGATTATGATACTCAGTCGGACATTAATTCACTTCTGCTCATGGACGGATCCAGGAATTCGTCCCAGGGAGGACAAAATGTATAGGGGGTAAAAATAATAATTCCAAGGGGAGTCAAATGACAAAATTTCATTGATTCAATATATATATTAAAAAATTCTACATATATAATACAAAAAAAATTAAATCCCAGTCGCCCCCCTAAATCCACCCCTGCTTCTGCTTTATAATACAAAGCCCCAAGACCCATTTTCGATTTAGGATGTTGAGTCGGGTGAATCCTAACATATATATGATACGGATTTATACAAATCGCTTCTGGTGAAACATCTCGGTGGTGATGTGGATAAGTGTTTGGTTCTCGGACGTCCATGTATTGCCCCACACATTGATTTTTTTATGGAGATGAGATCAATTTGTAAGTCTCAATACCTTTTATTCGTGTTTTCATCCTATTTTCCATAAAAAAATATTGTTCACTTTCGTTTGTGGACTGAATTGTACTGAATTCTTGTAAAACATGTGACACAGGAGTAATCACACCAGAATTTAACCACTGGTATTATTAAGAACCTTTATAAGGTTTAATTTAAAGCATAAAGACACATAATGTATACCTTTTTTTCCTAATCAAACCTTTCTTTTTGGACATTTTTTCTTAAAAGTGTCTTTTTTTTTTTTTTTTACTGAAGTAACATTTGTCAAGTCTTGTTGACCACCACCAGCCTGCATTGGGGTCTTGTCTTTTTTCGTAAATTGATTTCACAATTTTCCATAATACCCTGACAAAAAATAACATGTAATAAGCCTAGTAAAATTGAACAGAGAAAGTAATTAATACCTTAAAAAACAGAGCAAGTCTCTTGTGCAACAGGTGCATCATACAATTCAAGTACATCTTTTAAAAGTTACTCTTGATATCACTTAGAAATTATACCCCATCTGTCCCACAAGTGTTTGCATCATAGTTTGGGCACAACTTTTAAGATAAAAGTGTAATGAGTAGTGTTTTGTGAGGTATAAAGTGAAGAAATTGGTTGATTTAAGTGTATTGTAGGTCTAAAAGGTAAAAGGTAATGACAATTTCTGTAAATATGTGAATATTGTGATGGTGGAGTTTATAAAAATGTTTCCTTTTATGGGTGTGCAAACAATTGTGGGACGGACGAATAAGGAAAGTGTGCAAACAATAATTGGACAGGGGAGTATTTGTTTATACTAAAAATCTACCCTTTATTAAATTATTTTATCAATACAAACAAATGTAACTTTTCAGTAATAATAGAGTAATTTTTAAAAAATGCATTTGAGTTGCATGGTGCACCTGGTGCATATAAGGCTAAGTTTAAAAAACATAATACATTAGTGAATACAATTAAATTCATTTAATGAAACAATTAATAACCTTCAAAGAAGTTTCACAATGAAACTTGTTCACACAATATTTTACCTTAATATAAAAGTAAATGTTACACAAAAGGTTCTTTATCATGTAACCCCTCAAGAAAGCTCTAAAAGCCGGTGGGGGTAAGGGGGTCAATAATAAAATAGGGTAGCTAGATGATGGTGTTGTGGACAGTTTCTTTGAGTAAAATAAATTGTTTGAAATTAAAAATAGATAGAATTCTTTTGTATATTTGAAGTGAATAAAATAAAGAGTAAGCCTCCTATGTATTAGGTGCACTGTGTAATTTAAGTGTATTTTTAAAAAAAATGTTCTTACTATTACTGAAAAGTTACTCATGTTATTACTGAAAAAGTTATCTCTTATCAAATGTATTTTTCAATAATAGCAGAGGTAAATTTTCAGTAATAATAGGCTTAACTTTTTAAGAATATACTTGAGTTGTACATCACACATGATGCATGCAAGACTATACTTAAAATAAATTTGTTAAAGTTAAAATATATACTCCTTCCATCCCAGAGGAATTTGCACACTTTTTTTATTCGAACGTCTCACACCAATTTGCACACTGCCTAAAAAAATATTGATTTGCGTACACACTCATACAAGTATACACATATTCACCCATATATGCCATTACATTATCCTTTTCTTAATCCACGTATAATCTCAGGGGTGCAAATTCCCCTGTGACGGAGGGAGTATTTCAAATTTTCTCCCACACTTTTCTTTTCGGGGTAGAGTTATTCATAGCCTAATGTCAAAAAAAATATTCTTTTATATCATGAATTTTTAAAATGTTCATTTTTAGCCAATAGAATAATTATTTGCCACATTATACCCTTAATGAATTAACTCTTTTAATTCAGTTTGTACCACCAATAGTTCACCTCATACCACAGTTAATTCACCCCATACCACACTTTATTTAAGTCCATAACACCATACGTTCAACATGTACCCCAAATATTGCACTCTATTTCATATTTTATTTTTGCCCGTACCACTGTATATTTACTATGTATCAAAATTAAATCACATCATACCACACTTTGTTTAATCCCGTACCACACTTTATTAAGTCCGTACCACAATTCATTTAAGTATGTACCACGATTAATTCATCTCTTAGTCTTATACAACACAGTATATTCACATTATGTCATATTATATTAAGTTCGTAGAACAATTTATTTAAGTTCGTACCACAATTTATTCACACTATACCACAACATATTTAGTCTTTATCACAATTAATTTATCCATGTACCACACTTTATTTTATCTCGAACCACCATTAATATACCACGTACTGATTCACACAGTATCATATTTTATTATGTTTGTAGCACTATTAATAATTCACCTCGTACAACAACTGTATCATACTTTATTAAGTATGTACCACCATGAATTCACTCAGTATCTCACTTTATTATGCACGTACCACCATATTTTATGTTTGTACCACTACTTTAAAGACCATATAAGTTTAGTAGTTAGCCTCATACAACAATTTGGACGACGCATATTCACTATCTTTAACCTCATACCATTATGTTAAACCCTCTATTATTAAACTTGTACCAACATATATTCGAAATCCTAAAAAAATGCATCTTTAGGTCCCTTAACTATTAGATTTTATCTCGAAAGGTCCTTAAATTATTGATTTATTTAAGAAAAGTCTCTAAACTATTGATTCTTGTTTCAAAAGGTCTATAAACTATTAACTTTTATTTCAAAAGGTTCTTAAATAAATTGTTTGTTTTAAAAAGTCCTTGAACTATTAATTCTTGTTTAATGAAGTTCCATGGGATAAAAATTGATAGAACTTGTTAATTCATCCTATTAGAACCATTAAGTAATATACACTTTATTCTTTATTATATACACATGATACATTTCAGTCTTTTAAAATGTCATTCCCACAATTCCCAGATTTTAAAAGGTAAGTTTCATTTGAGGGATCTCGTGAAATAAGAATTAATAATTTAAGCACTTTTTGAAATAAATAAATAATTAAAAGACATTTCAAAGTAAAAGTTAATAGTTTAGGGATCTCGTGAAATAAAAATAATAGTGTAGGAATTTTTTTAAAAACAACAAATAGTTGAAGCACTTCTTGAAAAGAAAAAAAAAATTAATAGTGCATGGACCTAAAAATGCATTTTGTTTCTTTTACTTTTTTATTTGCTGAATTATTTTAAAAAGGGAAAAGGGTCAAATAAACCCCTCAACTTATTGGGGAGGATCAAATAAACCCCTAAATTATTTTTTTGTACACCTACACTCTTCTTCTTTTCACTTGGGATCAAATAGACCCTTCATCTTTATAAAATCAAATAATTAACCAATTCTGTCAAAATTGGAGTTAACACTGTTAAAGCATGGGCCCTACATCAGATTTTCATACCTCCAGCATCCACGTTCTTCTCAGAAAATTTATCTCCATTGCAATAATGTCTCCTCACTCTAGCCCTAATTTGGACCGGTCGAAGAGAACAATTTGAGAAACAAAATTAATTCATCTTCCATTAGAGTTGTAATCTATAAGGCCATACATTCGCGTCTTCAAGGTCATCTTCAAGTTTTAATCTTTTCTCGCGTGTTCTATCTTCTCGCTGCAAGTCTCCCAAAATCCCTTTACCAGAGGTAATTTATTCTCCTCCCCCCCCCCCCCCCCTCTCTCTCTACACACACTTATATACACACACACATCTTGGTCGTTACCAAAATGCCCCGTTTTTTGAAGACCTGTTGTTGAAATGTCGAGCTTAGCTTTTTGGAGTGAGGGAAATAGAATTTGAGGAAAGAAGGGTAGATAGGATCGTTCTTCAATGGTTTATTAAGCAAGTAGTATGTAATTGTGTCAATTGAGTGTTTACTAATTGGGGTTTTGATAGAGATAATATTAGTGAATGGTTGAGAGTCGTCTTCCTAATTATTCTTGTTGTTTGGGGTTTTTTTAGTTTCTAATTATGTTAATTGAGTGATTTTAGTTTCTAATTATGTGAATTGAGTGTTCTTAGTTCCTAATTGGGTTTTTCTTTTTGCAATCCCATTGATTTGTCTTCACAATTATTCTTACTGTTTCATATGATTAAAGTTTAATTTAATTTTTTTGTCTTTCTTCCTACAACCCCTTGGTAAAGGAGAAAATAAGGTTGTAACCAATTTTCTTGGCATGATTTGGAAATGCTTGAAAGAACAACAATTGTGATCAATTAGTTGAATGTTAAGAAGGATATATTGAAGAAGAAGAACAGAGAGTTATTTAGAAGAGTTGGTAAAGTTTCACAAAGTGATATACCACTCATTCTTTAACGGCGTTAACTCCAATCTTGACAGAATTGGTTATTTGTTTGATTTTATAAAGATGAGGGGTCTATTTGATCCCAAGTGAAAAGAAGAAGGGTGTAGGTGTACAAAAAAATAGTTTAGGGGTCTATTTGATCCTCCCCAATAAGTTGACCATTTTCCCTTTTAAAAAGCCCAAACAGAGCCCTAGGCCCCTGGCAGCCATTTGGAAATTAGGGCAGCGTCGCTATAAATACTCCATCAACCTTCATTCTTCCAATCGCCGAGCCAAACAATCGTTCCCAGCGGCGCTCTGTCTGTTCAGGAATATCTAAATGGCTAATTCGATTTGAATCCGTAGTGTTTCTGTTTCCAATTTTACGTTTTAATATAGCTTTTGTTCCTTCAAAAGGATTCATCCTTAGAATGATGAAAATCTCAACATTGTGCAGACGCAAGCACCGACGGTGCGATGAGCGCCACATTCCACACGAGATTTCTGACTCTCTGCATCCGTTTTTATAAGCAATTTAAATTATAACTTTAATCTATGCTGTTTTCTTTTTTCATGATTTTTTGTCAGATCGTGATTCCTGGCTATGTTTCCAGAAGAAGCTGCAGATTTTCAATTTCAATTATACATACAAGACACTTGATTTTTTTTTTAAATATTATTTTCATATTTCAGATGAACTATTGAACAGATATTCTTTTTCTGTAGCTGGTACTTAAGAACGAAAATTTTCATAATTCATTTCGTTCTTTCAATCAATTTGTTTATGTCTATGCTCGTTAATGTTTCTTAATCAATCTTAATAATTCAGACTTTACACGTCGAAGTTTTGAAAATTGATTTAAATAAAAAAAGTGATAGCTATGAGATGTTTTTAAAAAAATAAAAAAAGGAAGTCCTCTTTCCCAATTTTATTTTTCGGTGAGTATAAAACAATTTTAATTGTTTTAGTGTCATAATTTTAAATTGATTAGTAATGTCCACTAACTAAAAAATATAAATTGATACTCCATGTGTGAATAAAATAGTATTGAGAATAGTGAATGGTAAATAAAGTATTATTTAAATGAATAAAATAGTTTTTATTTTAGAGATGAGAAAACAAAATTGGAACTGATATTTTTTGCAGTTTGGAAAACATAATTGGGACGTAGGGAGTACTAGGGTATATAATTGATGTGATGGGCTTTGTTTAGCCTTAAAAAAATGTGGCCCAACTTGAGTTTGTATTCAGCTAGTCGGCCGGCTTTCATTACTGGGCTCAGTAGAGTACGCAGCCTAATTTGCCATCTTCACCAACTTGTTTAAAACTTATTTTTAGTTAAAATTATGTTTAAACTTTAGCATTTTGGTCAAAAACTCAAAAACACTTTTGTTTTCTTTCTTTATTTTTTTGAAGATGAAACCCTTCGTTTTCAAACACAAGCCACATCTTGTTTTCTTTTGAAGGTTGATTTAAATCAGTCAATTGAAATAATAAAATACTTTTTTTTTAAATAGGAAAATTTATTTATAAATTATTGGAGAACAAGAGATCAAGAATACAAAAGTTAGTCACTCATTTATTTTATAAGCTTGTCTATCACGCATTCTTTTATCAATACACAATCTTGGATTTGCAAGTCGCACTAACATAGAAGAACCAACCTTCAATTTTGTTCAAGCATATAACTAAGACCATACTCAGGTTTTAATTTCATTTGTCAATCTATTTGGATTAGCACATCACTAAAGTACAAATTATTTATTTCTTTCCAAATATTCCAAACGATGCGTACCCAAAAATGAGTAGCTACCTTCGCTAGCTTACGATAGCCGAATACATCAATATGTTGAAGGAAATATTGAACCATTTGTAACAACAATTCTATACCTTCTGCACAAACTTACATTCAAATAATAAATGAGAGATGTTTTCCTCTACATCCCCACACATGGTACAAGTTGTCCCATTCTCGAGTATAATACTTCTTCTTTGAAGGTTGTCTTTAGTTGCTATTTTTTGTTTGATAATCTTCTAATTGATTATTTGAAAGCCTTTTGCACGATTTTTTCTTAATAGTATCCTCGTCTTTCAAATTCAGTTGCCTTAGCAATTGTACGCGATCTTGTTTGAAAATTGACCCTTGTTGGAAGGAGCCCACAACCATGTATTCTTGCCACTTTGTTGCATTCAATCTGTTAAGACCATTCAATAATTCATTCAGATATCTCAACCCCCCTCCTTTTTCTCTCACAACCATTATATCATTAGTTTAACTTTGATAACTGAGCATTGGTAAGTTTCTTTTAAAGCGATACCGCAGCCCTTATTTTTTGGGTTAGAATGATACAAATATTTATAGGCCTAGTCAATCCAAAGGAAAAATTGCAGCAATGAAAGAGTTTCCCAAAGAAAGTAACAAAAAAAGGTCCAGATTAACTAGCCTTAACAAAACCATGATACCCTTGTACCTCCACCCATTTTTGAATTATTATAATATATTTATCAAATGACTATTAAATTTTATAATTTAAAAAATAAATTTTTGGATATTTAATATATTCATTAGAAATTTAAAAGACACATCATAAGCAAAAAAAAAAGAAGATACGGCGCACAGGAGTCTAATGCATTGTTTAAAACTATTTGTCCACCATTTTATCATCCTTTTTACGACAGCGATGCAACCATAGTTAATTTTGTAATAATAGTGGTGTGCACATAGGAGTGTTGCACTACTTATATAAGTGTTTTTGTTTGAATATTTGTTTAATAATATATAACTTTTTTTTAATGTTATTGGGATATGCTTTGAGTATTGTGAACCAAGATTTTCGTATTTTTTAGCCTATACATTTGATGATAATGTATTATTATTATTATTCCTTTTTGAAAAGAAAAAAAAAATCTGACACTGATTTTCAAACTTGGTTTCTTAAAAATGGTTAGTGTTTCGACAAGAACTAATTGAAAATGATTAGGGTTTCGAAAAGATTTTTTTGTCGAAATGTTAGTCATTTTTCGACAAGTTTTTGCTGAAATATGAGTTTTTTTTTCGAATAAATATTGTTGAACTAATATGGTGAGTGTATCAAAATTTTGAAGTAATATTAAAAATAAGAGTAATGTAGGTATATTATGTAGAGTGTATCTAATAATTATTTAAAATATGGTGAATAAATTAAATGTGTGAAGTATTTAATAAATATGAAGGGGTATATAGTGAAGCCCAATGAAAAGAGAGCAATGGCCGGCATACAAGTCCATAAAAGAAATATAAGGCCCACAATAGAAACCTAACAAAAAAACTAATCGCCTAGGTTAATTACATTCCCGTTTACAATAAATACACTTACCTCATTAGTAAAATTATACATAACAAAGTATATTGTAAATCAATTTCCCCATAAAATCTATTTGTATTTTGGGTATATTTTTTTAATATTTCATTAAAATGTACTCTTTTTACCCACTAAGTTTATTCACATGAAAATAGACATAAGTTTCAAAAAATTACATTTTTTTAACGTTTCATTAAAATGTACTCTTTTCACCCACAATGTTTATTCATATGAAAATAGACATAAGTTTCAAGGAAAATTAGATAAAGTAAGATGAAGATAATTACACACCATCACATTTCATTATTTTCATGCCTTTTTTTTAATTTTTTTCGAAATATTGTTCGACTCGTCTGTCAAAAAAGTAGATTATTTTCAGCCCCCTTGATTGAATTTTGTGTTTATTTTCGACCCATCCGAATTTTTTTGAATATTTTCAGTTCTTTTAACTAAACAAAATGATTTTTTTTATTTTTGCCTAATGTATATTTCTGTAACTAGAAGCCGAGCTCGATCGGGATTCGAAGAATTCCGGCGATGGCGCGATTGGAGGAGAGGGAGAGAGAGAGAGAGGGAGGGAAGGAGGGAGGGAAGGAGGGAGGGAGAGAGGTTGAGAGGGAAAGTAGTTATTTTTATTGATTTTGTAAAATTGGTACACGATAGGGTGGTTCTGGGCAAAATCTCGGGTTATATACCCGGCCTAGCCGAAAGTGATAAGTCGCGTACGCGGCTTTACAATTATAGCCATTTTTACAATTAAAATCTAATACACACTGACTTGAAGCGATTTTACTAACTTCTACTAATCGCTCACCCGCAAGCGTACGGGTTCACTGTAGTATGGGCAAGTATAGGGACCAAGTATTATCGAACCCAAGGGATGGAGTGTATGCGAACAGATCCCTGAAGATCTACGCGTCGTAGTTAATATGAGTGAAATGTTATTGGGTTTTTTGAAAGATTAATTAAAAGACTAAAATAAACTAATTAAACTAAAGAACGAAAGACACGAATAAACTAAGGTGTGTTTTCAAATAAGAGATGGTGATGCTCAGGATAGGAATTCCTACGTATACTAACGGAGCAGGTACATAATCAAAATAATCGTGATGCGCAAGAATTAACCTAAGTAAAAGAATGCAAGATGAAAGCTCAAGATTCTAAACCCTAATACTTTACCCTAACACTCGACTTCACTAATCTACTAACGAATTACTAGATTGTGCTTAATTAATGAGACCCTAATTTAACTAAGGTGATGTGTTGGGATTTGTTTTAGTTTTGATGATTTTCCAAAACAACATGTAATAGGTTTGAAAGCAGTCAGGATAGTATCCTTTAGATCAGGTCAGGCTAGGTTAGCTCTCAGTAGAATAGGTTGCTCAGTTGAGGGGGAACTCAGCGAGGGGGAACTTCTCAACACAGCCTGAAGATATCAAGATGACAACCAGAAGAGCTGACTGAAGACATGCCATCAACCTGAACCAATGGAGAAGCCTGAAGGATGTCCCACTGAGTGCAAGTCAGGCTGATCTAAGCCAAGTCTGGTGGACCACTCAGTGAAGAGCCTGATCAGGTGGATCAGTGCTGCACCAAGTAGGCCCTGAAGGAGTCAGGCTACTGTGGTCAGGGAAGTTTGTCATCCAGCCTTATGACAAACTTCTTGGAGTGATCTTCAAACAGTATCTGAAGGACAACTACACTGAGGACGATCAGTCCACTGAAGATCATCAGTCAGTGAAGGAGGAAGCTACCTAAAGTCAGTGGGTCTTAGTCAAACCCACTGAGTCAAAGATCCGTGAATCCAGGCCACGTGGACCAATCAGCACGAGGCAGTAACTCTGACACTGACAAAGGCCGAATTCCAAGAAAAGTGGTTGAAACCATTTAATGTTGGATTCAAATGTATCTTCCCTCCAACGGATACATTTGAATCCCCATTATAAATACAAGCTCATAGTTGCGTAGTTGGGTGTGTTGTGTTGTTGTAAGAATTGTAAGAAAACAAACACCTACGAGCTGTGAGGGTGTGAGTAGTAGCATACGTGCATGGGAGTTATAAGGAGGGTTTACTCACATCTTAAACACTGACCATTAGGGTCTTCAAATATACACATATGAGTGTTCAGCTTGTAACTCTAGGCTTAGAGAGGTTTTCCCTATCTTAGCTATTGGCTAACACATTGTAAAGGGAAAACCTCACCTAGTTGGAGAAAACCTAACTGAAACCAAAACCCTCTAGTCAGGTTTGTTGGTAGTAAGTGAGGAGAAGGGCAGCCCAGGGAGTGGCGTGAGTCCAGTTGTAAGTGCACCTTGGCACGTTAAAAACAAGAATCCAAAGGAGTGGATTTCCTGTTAAATCAGGCCGTGGATGTAAGAGCTTGAGTCTCCGAACCACGTTAAACCAAGTGTTATTATTTGGAATGTCTTTTCTTCTAAAGTATTGCGAAAGTCTGCTCACTGAGAGCATTGTTTAAAAAGAACTTTAGTTAAGCATTTCAGTCAGGGAGATCCCATCTCACTGACTAAATCAGGCAAGGCACTCAAGAGTTCAGTCTCTCGAGTATTTCGTCACTGAACTCAGTCAGGGTGCAAGCTGTGATTTGATAACTCACTCGAGAGTTCAGCATCTCAAGCCACTGTCCTTGCTCAGAGCATGAGTCTCCAAGCCTTCTCTCTGACTTGGTAACTCAGCCTCTGAGCAGAGCAGTGACTTGAGTATTTCTCACTCTTGTTGAACTCTCTGAGGAAAAAGGTTTAAAAAAAAAAATTTGCTCCTGAATTCCCATTTTGCCCTTCGAAAACGGGACCATCATGATGCGGTCGTCCTCTTTCGCTAAACAGGTAGATGAATTAACCTTTCCTAAACTCTCTCGTTAAGTCTACTCGTTGTTAAAGAGTGATACGGTCGTCCTCTCTCTAACACCTTTCAAACAAAATTCAAGAACGAAGTCTAGATTAATTTTAAGAATTTATTAACCAAGAGAATTAAAATCTAACGTCACAAGTTACTCTAATTACGTACCCACAACCTACTTCTACGAGTTCATCCTACCCTAAGCATGCAAGGGTTTTAGCTAGACATAGATTTAACGTAAACAATAACAATTAGACAAGTTACGAACATGAACATGGTAATTAAAACGAAGAACGATCGAACATAAACTGGAGTTTTAAGATATAAAAGAATACTGAAATTAATTGACAAAACGAGGTCTCAACGTATTAAAGAACAAAAGTTATTAAGAAACGAAACTAAAACGGGAAATCGTAACGTTAATTCGTAAGCAAAAACCTCAAAAACGTAAAATTATACTTGCTCGTCTCTTCTCTTCCTTCTCTCTCTAAAAATTCTATGTAAAAGTGATGTAGTGCGTTCGGGGATCCTTCAAAACGTGTTTGGAAGAGGTATATATAGGCACGGGTCGAAACGGGAGTTAATGGGCCGAAAAAACGCGTCCGGAAGCCAAAATATGGAAGTGCTCGAGCAAAAACACGCTCGAGCGGTCCCATTCGAGCATATAGGTCGAATGAAACAGGTGCTCGAGCGCTCCCGCTCCAGCCGGTCGAATGGCGAAATTTTTCTGCAAGTTTTTAGTCATTCGAGCAACACGCTCGAGCGCTGGCGCTCGAGCTGCTCGAGTGGTCTACGGCTGCTGTACACTTGTTCGTAAAATCTTCATATCTCCTCAACCGGGAGTCCGTTTTGGCCGATTCAAAGTCCTACGAACTCCTCTCTTTGCCCTCTATCTATCTATGAACATCAAAGAGACAAATTCATTAGTTTATTAAAATGATACTCATTTGACTCCAAACACTAATCGAAAACACTCAAAACATGGGCAAATCGGACACCAAAACATAACAATTTCACGCCTAATCACACACATACTATTGCTAGATACACTCCTATACGAGAATATATCCTAAGTCTTAAGCGTAACATTTACCTTCCCCTCAAAATGCAGCTTGTCCTCAAGCGAAAAGAAATGGGTACTTCCCATGCATCACGTCGTAGTCCTCCCATGTAGCCTCTGAATCTGGCAAGTGAGACCAGCGCACCAGTACCTCGGCGGCGGCATTGCCCCTTTTCACCATACGCCTAGTCAAGATTTTCATTAGGATAAGAATGACTCGCCCTTCAGTGTCAAATTCAGGTAATTGCGAATACGCCTCATCTATTTGTCCGATTCGGTTTTTCAGTAATGATACATGAAATGTGTTGTGTATCTTAGCCATTGGTGGCAAAGCTAGAGTATATGCAACCTTGCCCACCCTCTTTATTACCTGAAATGGTCCTGCATATTTAGGACTAAGCTTCTATACATGGCTCTTATGGATAGATAATTGTCTATAAGGTTTGAGTTTGAGGTAGACCCAATCGCCTGCTCCAAATTCCCTTTCCGTGCGATTCTTGTTGGCATTCACTGTCGTACGTTCTTTGGCTTTTTGTAGCAACTTCTTTAGTTGATGTGCAATGTATTATTTCTCTACAATTGTATCTTCCACCCCTTGTACCGAGCTTTGCATATATGGTCTCATATTTAGAAGTCCAGGCTTGTAGCCATTTAGAGCTTCAAATGGGGACATATGCAAAGATGTGTGATAGTTAGTATTGTACCATAGTTCTGTCATAGGTAACCAAGTAGCCCACTTCTTAGGACTTTGGCCACACATACACCATAGGTACCCTTCCAAACATTGATTGACTCTCTCTGATTAACCATCAGTTTGAAGATGGTAGGCTGTGCTAAGTAACTGTTGAACCCCAATTAATTTGAATAGCTGCTGCCAGAAATTACTTGTAAATATCTTGTCCCTATCTGATACCACTGTAGATGGTAAACCATGTAGTTTGTATATAGAGGTAAGAAACACTTTAGCTAGGTCAGAAGCAGTATAAGGATGAGAAATTGGGATAAAATGGCTATACTTGGTGAACCTGCCCACTATAACCCAGATGGTATCATACCCATTGGATTTAGGCAGCTGCTCAATAAAATCCATGGTGATCTCTCTCCATGCTTGCTCAGGAATAGGTAGAGGTTGTAGCAACCCTGGGGATTTTAGTAACTCATGTTTGCACAACTGACAGGTATGGCATTGAGCTACATAAGCTTGAACATCCTCCTTCATAGTTGTCCACCAAAAATTGGTTTTCAACTTATTCAATCTAACAGCCAATCCCGAGTGTCCTCCAATAGATGAGGTATGAATGAACTCAATCAACCTTCTTCTGAGATCAGTAGCTTTCCCCACATATAATTTCCCTTTATACTTCAACATTCCAGATGTATACTTGTAGTAGGACATATTATAAGGAAAATATAGTGATTCAGTGATCACCTGAGGTACTAAAGCATCCCCTTCATAGCTCTCTTGAATTTCCTCTAGCCAAGCTGGTTTTAGTGTTGTCATGGCTTGAATTTCAGCTTTGTCTACCTCCCTCCTTGATAATGCATCCGCTACAATAATTTCTTTTCCTTTTCTGTATTCAATAACATAATCATATCCCAGTAATTTTGTAAGATATTTGTGTTGTAATGGTGTTGAAATCTTCTGCTCAAGCAAATACTTCAAGCTTTGTTGATCAGTCTTGATTACAAATGTAGAGTGTAGTAAGTAGTTCCTCCACTTATTCACTGCTATAATTATGGCCAAGAATTCTTTTTCATAGATGGATAGTCCCATATTTTTCACCCCTAGCGCTTTGATGATAAAAGCAAGAGGGTACTTGTCTTGAATTAGTATAGTCCCCAGCCCGTAATAACATGCATCAGTCTCAACAATATTTTTTTTGGAAAAATCAGGTAGATGCAGAATAGATGCTTCAAGCATAGCTGTCTTGAGCTTATTAAAAGCTTCACTATATGATTCATCCCACTTGAATTGTTCCTTTTCAGTTAAGAAATTCAAAGGCTTGGCAATCACACCATAACGTCTAATGAACTTTCTATAATACCCTGTTAACCTAAGGAATCCTCTCAAAGCCTTCACTGAAGTGGGTTGAGGCCATTCCTTGATCACCTTCAATTTTTCTGGATCAGCACTCACACCTATATCTGAGATATATGTCCAAGATATTCCACATGTTTTGTACCAAAAATGCATTTAGAAGCCTTAGCTCTCAGCTCATTATCACTTAATGACTAGAATGTCTTCAAAGAATACTAGCACAAAGTCCCTCAAGTAAGGAGCAAACACCTTATTCATAATGGCTTGAAATGTAGCAGGTGCATTGGTAAGCCCAAAGGGCATCACTGTGAATTCATATAGCCATGTGGATGTTGCAAAAAAAAAAAAATTGGAATATATTCAGGATGCATTCTTATTTTATGATAACCAGCTCTCATGTCTATCTTAGAAAACAACTTTGCACCTCCTAGTTCATTTAATAGATCATCAACTAGGGGCAGAGCCGATCCTACCGTTTATGGGGCCCGGTGCAAAAAAAAAAAAAGTAATTAGACCCTTCATTTAATACTAAAAAAATATATTTCCGTAAAAAAAATATATTTAAATAAATAAATAAATAAATAATAATAATAATAATAATAATAATAATAATAATAATAATAATAATAATAATAATAATAATATGAGTAAGTCTCTTTTAAATCCGAGTTCATATGAACTTTTTTTTTATGTATTAGTGTTTTGTATACGCATTGTCACAATTATGCATATCAACTAACACTTTAGAAAAAATACTTGAATTTTAAACTATGACATTGTGTATGCATGACAAAGATATCCAATTAATATGTATAACATTGATAGCAACCAAACTCATGTGAAGTCGTTTAGAGGAGGTTTTTAGTCTATATATATATATTTCCAGTGCTCATATGTATTTCGAAATTGACATATACCAAATCTCCAATTTAATACTAAAAATAATATACATACAAAATTGAATCAAAACATGAAAATAATACTCCCTCCGTCCCAAGATGTAGTTCACACTTGGGTTTGACACATTTTTTAAAGAAAAATAGGAGTATGTGAGTGTGGAGTTGAATAAAATAATGATATCTTTATGTTTTATTGACTTTTGAGAGAGAGAATTATTTCATTTTTTGGGGTGTGAACAAAATCTTGGGACGGAGGGAATATAATAAATGTGTAATATAATAAATAGTGTACTAAATAAAATTTATGAACAATAATCTAACACTAAAAATACTTTATTTAAAGGACAATTTTAATTTTTAGCACATTGCATTAGTTTTTTTTTAGTAACGAGTATAAGATGCATAAAATAATTATTTAAATAAATAAAAAGAAATATAATACAAAGAAGAAAGGTGAAAAGGAAAATTATGTAAATGATAAAAAAAGAAAACACGAAAATAGGAAGTATATTTACACATAAAATCAAATGCATGAAACTGAGATATACTATAGTTAAAGGGGGAAAGTGGGCAGTTTAAAATGGTAACTAGACTAGATTACGATGGAAATAATTCTTTTAAAAAAAAACTTATAGGCTAGCAAGGATCGATCTCACAACCTACTGCTTAAAAGACTTAAACAAAACTACAAATTCCAGCTGGACTATCTGGCTTTATAGTAAAAGATGACAATATTTTCGTATATAACTTATATGTAGTATAAAAAAATTAAAAATAAAAATGTAGGGCCCTGGTCGACGTGGGACCCTGTGCGACCGCACAGCCCTCGCAGCCCCAGGGCCGCAGCTGACTAGGGGTATAGAATAGCTATCTTTCACTGTTACTGAATTAAGCTTCCTATAATCCACACAAAACCTCCAGCTCCCATTTTTTTTTTTACTAAAAGCACTGGAGATGAGTAAGGTCCATTGTTTGGCCTTATCACTCCACTCACTAGCATCTCTTTAACTAACTTCTCGATTTCCTGCCTTTGTAAGAATGAATATATGTAGGGTTGTTGTTTGATAGGATGTGAACCTTCTTTCAGTGGTATTTTGTGATCCATTCCTCTGTGAGGTGGTAGAGTTGTTGGCACTTGGAAAATACACTCAAATTCTTGGACTAGATCCACCAACTCGGGCATGATAGGGCACTTGCTTAGTTCAGAATTCCCTTTGATGATGCATATATATCCCAAATCTTCACACTTACCCTTCCTACTCATCCTTTTTAATTGCTTACATGACAGGCTGTGAATTTGAACATCATCACTTACACCTTATAGTGTAACATTTCTTCCATTCAACTTAAATTCAGCTTTATGTTTCCTGAAATCCAGAGTAATAGGGCCCAACTGATTGAGTAAATCCACTCCTATCACCATATCACAGCTCCCAAGCTGTAGCAATCTGATGGGTGCACTAAATTTGCATCCACCCATTTCTCAATCCAGTTTAGGACACTTAGAATTGCACTCTTGTTGGTCCCAAAAGTATGACAAGGTCTAGAGCTGGGGGGGGGGGGGGGTGAATAGACCTTGTGTTTTAAAAACTTGAATTTTTCTCTCTTTAAAAATCACAGACCAAACTCTGCAGCTGTAGAGTTTAAAATACAAAGGTTTGCAGCTGCAGACTTTAAAATACAAAGTCTGTAGAGTTTAAAACAAACACTTATCAAAGTAGATGTTGTAATACTTAGAAGTATTTTAACACCTTTTTGTGCAACGGAATAAACGAAGTGTGTGGTGTGAAAAATCAATGAGCAAGCTTTTAGCTAAGTGATTCAATGATTCTATAGTTGTAACCTTTAAAACTTATGCACACAAGAAATGATCTTTGAATATTAATGCAAGAATGACAAATAGGATAAGATAAGATAAGCAATATATATATATATATATATATATATATATATATATATATATATATATATATATATATATATATATATATATATATATATATATATATATATAACTTTGAATGAATGAACAAAAATGAAAAGAACAGAAATAAATGAACACAGAGAGTTATAGTGGTTCAGAGTTGTTGTAACTCTCCTACGTCCACTGTTACACCACTCAGGCGCCAAATTCACTAAGATGGTTCACAAAGACACAATGTTGTTCCCCCTAAGAAATAGAATTCTCACAAAGATCACTCTATAGTAGTCAGAAACAGATATTCACTCAGAAACTCTCAACTTCACTCAGAAACAAACACTCACTAAGAAGATATCTACACTAAGTAGAATAAAAATGGGGTATATAGTGAGGGAACAACAATAAAATACTAGACAAATATCCTAGCTCTAAGTCCTAAACTTCTAAACTTGAAGGGATGTAGAATTGATAGTTGTAGATATTGTGCAAGTGCGCTTGAAAGCTTTGGGTTGTTGTTTTTTTCCTCTGAGGTCCCCTTCTCCTATTTATAGGAGTCTTGAGGGGTCCTCTAACCTTTGGAGGGATTGTGAATTCAAATGAAATTCACCTCCATCTTTGACTTCAGCTTAATTAAAGCTTCTTGTGTTGTTGCTTTGTCCTTGAGTACTACAAATTGTCTTGTAGTGATTGTTGACGATCAGTTCTAATCTTGAAGGTTAATGGCTGTTTTAAGCAATTTTAGGTGGTTAATTGATCATCAAACAATTACGTGTGATTGATCACTATCGTAATTAGTGAATACGATTTTTTGGGTTTAGGTGGATTAGAATCGTATAAAAACTTACGTGTTTAAGTTCGATTGTAAATTAATCGAGCAGCTTTAGATTCGAAATCGAAGTTTGGACGTGTATAATAATTTGTGCTTATTTTATTTGCTGCAAAAATCCAAGTATTTATAGACTTTTGCCCTGCAGGAGGTGGCACGTCCTTTGGCCGACCAAGTCTGCATGCTCGACACCTGTCCTTTGACTAGTTTGACCTTATCTTAACTAAATTCTATCCTTATCTACTGGACTTGCTCGCAGTCTAGAGCTGTTCGTCACTTTGGACTTGTACTTGAGGAGTCTTTAGTCTGATTCTGATGGTCTTTCATCTTGTTTAATTGTTATTTTGGCGTTGTAGTTGGATCTGATCGGCAGGATGCCGTTTGAGCCCGTCATGTGGCTTTTGATCTGATTTTGTTCGCCTATGTGTCTTGATCGCATGTAGGTTTTGCTCGCCGGATGTCTTGGGTGAATCATGTGTTAATTCCAGTTTAAATTTTGTGTGATTTGCGCTAATCCTGGTCGCCCAAATGATGATCCTGCTCGCCTATCAACAGTGATGACTGCTCAAATGAGCTCTTAATCACTGAACAATTTGTTTCTACTGGCTAGTAATTAGCTCTGGAAAACACTGAAGTTTTTCAAACTAAAAGAGTGAATGTACAAGGTGTACTACACTTAATTAGTCCTACTAAACTCAGCTTTGCAACTGTAGTCTTGAATTCTGCAGATGTAGACTCTTCAGCTGTTGACTTGTCTTGAACTCTTCAGTTGTAGACTTGTCTTGAACGGCTGTAGGGTCTGTATAAACTTTACAGATGTAGACTTGTCTTTTTAAGTTCTTTCATTCTCTTGGTACCTGCAATGTTAGTATCCAAAAATACAAACAAGTATGTTTTGACATTATCAAAATCAAAATGAGAAAATCCATAGGACCAAAAATATCCTAACAACTCTTCTTTGTTACCATTTGCCATTGTCACCATTAGAGTAGTAGTGTATTCTATAACACATCCTAACCTTTTTGCTACTTTATGGTCAATGAAACTATGTGGGCTTCCAGAATCTATTAATATGGAAATGACATGTTTCCCTACCTTTCCAGGAACCTTTATAGTATCTGCATTCTGAAATCCAGAAAGGTCATATGTATTGAAACTACACCCTCCTGATTTTCCTCATCTTCAGCTTCCCACACTAGTTCATCATCCTCACAAACTTCATCATCCACCAAGATAACATAAGCCTTCTTACATTTATGTCCAATGTGGTACACTTCATCACAGTTAAAACAAAGGTTTTTCTTCTTTCTCTCCTCCATTTCAGCTGGAGAAAGTCTCTTAGGGGGTGGTATTTTTTTCTGAATTCTTCCCTTGATATTTGTTTGATGAAGGCTTATTTGAGTTATCTTTGAATTTGTTGTCTCCATTCCACTTATTCTTGTATCCAGACTTCATCCCTTTGTCTCTACTCAGTATCAAATTCTCTTGCTTGAGAGCTAGCTGTATAGCAGTAGCAAGTTTTGTAGTGGCTATAATCTGTAACATATTGCCTATTTCATCCTTCAATCCACTAATAAAACTTTTGATGAAATAGTACTCAGTTGGGTATGGATTGTTGCTGAGCATGAATGTTTTAAGTTCATCAAACTCTTTCACATAGTCTCACAAATCCAACTTGACGAAGCTTGTTGAACTTGCCTATCAGGCTATCATCTCCTGCATTTGTGAATCTTTCCAGCACCATATCTGCAATCTCATCCCTTGTAATGTCATCCATAGTATCTACATAATCCAAACACCAATTATCTGTCTCATCCTCCATATTCAAGGCAGCTAGCATGATCTTATCTTCATCAAGCATTTGGTTAAATTTAAAGTACTTGTAGCACTTCTTAAGCCATGCTCTAGGCCCATTCCTCTTGAATATAGGAAAGTCCACTCTAGGCTTCTTATAATTGTCTCTATATGAATTATACCTTTCATTGTTAGGGTAATCATACTACCGAGTGTTGTGATACATGTCCACATCATCATCTACATAAGGATCATTGTAGTAATCTGGTTCAAAACTGCTAAATGAATTATACCTTGAACCTCTAGGAGAAAATTCTCTCCTCGGATTGGACATGTGTGGATGAAGTCTTCCTCGTGGTATAGCTCCAGGTGCAGCTCTGCTAAATTTAAAACCGCCTGCACCAGCTTGCGGAGCACCATATCCATGGTGTAAAGGCATTCCTGGAGCTGGAACACGCATAGGTGTAGGCAATAGACCAGCCTCGTTTCGCCCGTTAGATTTGCCCAAAGCTACTCTATTCATGTTATCACCAACATCACGAGGCAATCTAACGAATTCGTTGTCGGAATTCGCAGCTGGAGCTTTGCCTTTATCCACAGTGTTAGCTCCAATTTGCCTAACCATTTCTAACATCTGTTGTTGAAACAGCTCTGAATCCTTCGATTGCTTTTCAAATCGACGGATCATTTCCTCCTTGCTAAGAATTAGCTCATCCTTAGTGTTTGTTTGCTCTTGTCGCAGTTGTTGATGCTCTTGACGAACCTCACTGAGCTGAGATTCGAGCATGGAAAAGTGGTTCTCCAACGAATTAATTCTGTCAGAATTACTCACCATTGTTACGGTAATTGCGCAGGTTATTGGAACAGGAACGTATGCTCTGAGACCACTGTAACTAGAAGCTGAGCTCGATCGGGATTCGAAGAATTCCAGCGATGGCGCGATCGGAGACGAGAGAGAGATCGAGAGGGAAAGTAGTTATTTTATTGATTTTGTAAAATTGATACACGATAGGGTGGTTCTGGGCAGAATCTCGGGTTATATACCCGGCCCAGCCGAAAGTGATAAGTCGCGTACGCGACTTTACAATTACAGACGTTTTTACAATTAAAATCTAATACACACATACTATTGCTAGATACACTCCCATACGAGAATATACCCTAAGTCTTAAGCGAAACATTTTCAACCAGAGTGGTCGAAATACTTCTTTCTTTTTTTTTTGGTCAAAGTGGCTGAAATTTATGCACATTTTTAGAAAATCGAGGCCGAAACGTGATGCTCTGATTTCTATCTTTGAACTGTAGGAGGGAGCGATTGATGAAGAAGTAGGGTAAAATAGATAGTTTGTGATGGGTGTATTTACTAAATTACTAATAGTTTAAATATTGATGAGTTACTTATCATTTTATGGATTCGAGTCACTGTCTGTAATAAAAAAAAAAAAAAAAATTATACAAGTCCCCTCACAACAATCTTCAGGTTCTTAATTGTAACTCCTAAATTGATGCATTGTACCAACATTGATATTAGCCTTAATAACTAATTTAAAAATAGCCTTATTAGAAAAACTGGACACCAGCATGCAGCAGACATTTGATGTTGAAAATAAAAAAAAAAATCTCAATTCCAAATATTGTATCATTAATTCAGTTTCTATTATCCTTTTTAACCAGTGAATGAATTTCGACATCTCATTTGAAATGATCTCTAAAAGAATGTGCCTCAGCCACAATTGAAGAAAACCAAAACCAAAACCAATCAAGTTATTAGTAAATTATAAATTAAATTATATGGTTGATAATTGAAAATTAGCAATCGGCGAAATTTCCAAAGAGTCGGTCTTTTTTCCAATCACACCATGCAACTGTATACAAGAGTGAAATATACATACTAATATAACTAGAACTAGAATGTATAGGCTAAGACAGTTGAAACATACAGACTATGTTTGACTTATATATATCATAAGATGAAATGTACGACTAATATAACTAAATATGGAAATTCGTATACCAAGTGCATACTAAATATGGAAATTCGTGTACCAAGTAATCAACTCAGATCAGAAATGTATCCTCAGTTTAAATTGCAGTAAAACATGACATACATCTAAATTGAATATTACTACAACATATGACAAAACTCAAGAGTTCCAGTTCCAAAAAAATGAAGTCCAACCAAAGAGCAAACAAGAGTAAACCTTCAAGCCATTGTAAAGGTTTAGAAAAACTCTTGCATGAAGGCCCCCTTATTCAGAAAGGGAATATAAATTACCAAAAAAACTAACATTTATGTTCTTTTTTTGTAACACATGACAATTTATCAAAGAATAAACGTAGACTTTCCACAAAAATATAAAACGACCCAATGACACCTTTATCTATATCTACAAACGAATCACCTTTTGGTTGCTTAAATGAAAGGACGATCGTACCCTTCCGGGGTTCTTAGCTCCGAGACTGATCCGTCTCACTTCCCATCCCGGACTTCTCTAACCGAAAAATAAAAAATTTAACCTCTGTATCTAGCTACAATCCAATCCGCAAACTTCCAACACGACTCCATCTCTTGACACAAATGGGTTGACCCGGACCCACAGCAACGAGAATATAGAGGCGAGAAGAATCGACCACACGATTATAATGGTGGGAAGTTTGTCCTGTTTTCCCATGAAACCTTTCAAGAAGGGGTATAAATGGACAATCACCCAAATGGCGAAGAACAGCCTTCCAAATAGTGGGCCCCAAGATTCATAACCGTTGCTTATGGCATCTGAGATCCCGACCACAACTCCGATGAGGTTGATGACCATCAAAGTCATGGGAGGAATCAACAGAGATGTCCATTTAAAGAGGTAAAGATCGGAGAATTCTCCATCATCAGCCGCTTTGGAAGTAACAGTGAAGTTTGTGTTCACACCGGCCAGAACTTTTAGAAGACCTTGAATGAGAGCAAAAAAGTGAGACGAGACGCCACCGATCACCCAAAACTGCTCGTTTCTCCACAAGTCGTCGATTGCGACTCCTCCCCATCGCATTTCGAGGACACTTGTTACTGCGATGGATATAAAGAGGCCCATGAAAATTATACTTGCATAGTTGCTTATCTGTAAAGAGACAGAGAGAGAGATGTTAGGAAAAATGTTGAGTAAGCTAAATCGGGAAAAAATGCACCCCAACTTGGTTAAATTTGGTCAATCTCAGATCAAAATGTCCCTTTATATCCTTAAAAAATACCCTCGCACTTTACAAAAGTTGAGTACGTCTCTTGCGATGTAATATCTTTTAACACATGAAGTATCACGTTTTAAAAATGTTTGATTTTATGTGTATTTTTTTCAAACCACTAAATAGTGATACTTCTTATGTTAAACAATATTAGTATTACTTTGTATGATGAAGAATACACTAAATTCACCATAAAACTCCAATAAACCAGGTTCATAGAAGTTTTTGTCATAAGAGTTCTATCTTTCATTTTAAGCTCGTGATTCTTCTAGTTTTTTTTATCTTAAAAATGATATCAAAATCTAGGTTTATTTATTGCTTTTACAGAATTGCAATTAGAGTAAAAAAAAAAAAGGAGCTTAAGATGAAAGTTGCAACACATAAAAAGCATAGGTAATCAACGAGTGTTTTTCTTAGGGAGTATATTAAACCAAATGGGGGGTGTGGATAGCACCACCCTATCTATAATTTAGGGGAGCTTACCTCGGGCACAATGAATTTTCCTGTAAGCAGGCAAACTGCAGGCAAGGTGCAATAAGCAATCAACGGGAGCGAAGTCAACGGGTAAACAACCGAGTTTATGTAAGAAAATCTCTCTAACGGTTTCAGACCACAGCCGTAACCGTACCAAATAGGACAGTGCCTACTCAATAAGATCTCGACTGATCCCAAGGCCCATCGAAGAACCTGGTGGAGACGATCTGAAAGATTGATTGGGGCAGACCCTTTGAATGCAGGCCTTTTTGGTATGCAGTAGACTGATCGCCACCCATGGCAATGCATCTTAAAACCAGTTAAGATATCTTCAGTGACTGAACCATAAATCCATCCAACCTGAGATGTAGCACAGTTAGTGAAGCTCGAAAATTGGTAAGCTTTTAAGGGAAATCATCATCTAATTAGAGACTACATATATATGTATATATACCTCTTTTCCCCATTCAGTTTTATCTTCGTATCCACAACTTATGACGTGAATAGCTTCTTTCAAGAGAGATGCGGATGATGCCCCCGGTGGAACACCGCCGTCTTCTAGAAGCGTTGAAGCGACGAAAACTGGGGATTGACCGAATTTTTTCTCAAACTTGATCTGGGGCATAAGGGATGTCTTTTCGTTTTCAATTCCTGCCAACAAATGACAGATGAGAACAATGAACACATTTCACGAAAGAATTGGGAATTCTGAAGGTGATACAATTAATAGAGCGAACAAACTCATATGGTGATGTTTGATTAACTCCGGTTCTACTTCGGGATTTTGAAATCCAGTTTTATAAAACCAAACCACCATTAAACACCTATAAACCTACTATCACACATTCCAATACAATCAATTCTCTTCTCTCTCCTTGCACTTTAATATATTTAAATCATAACCCACAACGTCCAATCATTACAATCACACAAAACAACAGTATAATAACATAATAATATAATACAACATTTCACTCTTCACACATTGATTTGACAAAAGTTAAATCTCACCTACTCAAAATCCTAAAACAAACACACATCTTGTTATTTATCAGGACTTCAAAATCCCCTAGATTTCAAAAACCTATTTTTAAAAACCACTTTAAATCCAAAAACAATTATTATCACCTAAGGGATTATAAATGTACCCAAAAAATTTGTTCATAGTTTAATTAAATTCTTGGTATGTTAAATTAACATTTTTTTTTACACTTATTCTTTTCCCTCTTTTTGTACTTTTGACTTTTGACATTTTTTCACTAACCTTCTATTCCTTCCTCAATGTTCTCAAGAGCGTGAATTTGAGGTGAAGTCTCCTTGCTTTTGGTCTTTTTCTTGTTCTCCTTCGATTTCCCCTTCTTGTTTTTCTTTCTCGACGTACAACAGAAGCAACACAACTTTGGCCAACAATTGCATGTTTTGCCCGGAGGCTTTGCCTTCTTGGGGGCATCATATCCATACAATGCATGCCTTCTGAAGACACATCCAGTACCGACGTAAATCGGACCTTGGATCCCATCAAGCCCTTTCATATTGATCTGTTACCAATAAAGAAAATATAAGCTCATTTAAGAACTTTCACATTACCATTTGTAACTTAACTTCAATTCAAAAATGGCCTCCACTTACATCAAAAAAGACAACATTGCGATTCGAATATCTATCATGCCGATCAATCCCATCAAATCTTTGAGGAAATTGCACGTAGCATATTTTCTTTCCGGCTTGAGGGTCCATCATGAAACACATAGCTTCTCTAAGAGCCTTGCTGTTATTTATATAATGATCACAATCAACATTGAGAAGATAAGGAGCATTGGAAATGACGGCTGAGACTCGTATCTGAAAAAAGAAAAACATATATCAGATAAATAAATCTCGAAAAGGACATAAAAGCGTTGTTAAGAGAGTGCAGAACAGTCACCAATGCATTCATAGCACCAGCTTTTTTGTGATGATCGAATCCAGGCCTCTTCTCACGAGAAACGTAGATAAGGCGAGGCAACTCATTCCCTTCAATATCTCGAACACCATTTTGACCCAGGAAGACCTTTAAACCATTAAATTAAAAAAAAAAAATGTAAAACATATTAAATATTTAAATTAAATAAATTATTTTCGAAAATCACCAACCTGGATCATTCCAGGATGATCCCTGACATTATTTCCAGGCCACAGGGTTCCATCTTGCATTGTCCAACCATCCTCGGGAACCTTTAGTGCTGTAGCTACCAGTCCATTTATCCGTACTTTAAACTCTTCATATTCTCTCTGCATCAATTGCAATTATAGCAGATAAATTTCAATCATCAAAGTTAAAAATACGATACTAGATTTAAATGTGCGGCCATATACAATGAAAAGCACACGTTCTAGAACTTTTCATTTTCTGTTTAAAAAAATATTTAATATGTATTCCCTTCATTTCATTTTAACTGTTGTTTTTTGGTGTTTCGATCATCCTTGTATGTCAATAAATGAGACATACCATAAAAATTAAGAAAATGGCAAATTAGGAAAAAGAATGACAGATATTTTGGAAGGGACGGAGTATGGGATATGAAAAATTCTTAAACAGATACACGGGAAAAGAGTGGCACCTTCATTGCACGACGTTCCCTCACAAAACTCGGTTCAACTTTGTTTTTCAAATAGTCGACCTTTTGAGCAAAATACCATTCAGGAGCACGAGGCTCTATGCTAAATTTCTTACAGAACGGGACCCATTTCCTGGCGAACTCAGACGTCTCGGAAAGAGCTTCAAAAGTAAGCATCGCAGCACCATCATCAGAGACATAACACGCGACTTTATCGATCGGGTAATCTACCGCGAGAATAGAAAGAACTGTGTTCGCTGTAATAAGTGGAGGTTCCTTCAATGGATCCACAGTACTCACATATACGTCTACAGGAGCTAGCTCAGACGGCTTTCCTTCTTTCTCATACCTTAAAGAGAGTCTATCTAGGTATGTTTCTCGTTCAATTGGGCACCACTTTGGGAACTGATCGAATATCCATGATACAGCAAACCATATCTCACATATAATCGATGTTAGCCACAATCCATAGGCGTCATTGACGGGGTGTTTAATTCTGTAGTGAAAGAACAATCCAAGAATCACCATTCGGAGTAGAATGACGATTCTGTATGGGCTTATTTTGCTTGAAGGAATCGGTATCTTCCTTGAAAGTGGCTGTCTTCCTTCATCCATCCTGTAAATATTTTTAAAAGGGAACTTAAATTTTCAATATCCATCTCCTTTTCAACTTCATTGCAACAAAAAATGGTTTGGAAATAGAAATCATACAAGCCACATCCACTCCTCAATCGGGATCATCTATTTCAATGTATATGAGAAAACGGGACAAAAAATGTGATACAACCCACTTCCATAGGTTCCAACCATCGTGAGTGCTCTATGTTTCTTTAATGGATAATCACTTTCTAAATCCCTATACAATTACATTCAATTTTACACAATTAATATATTAATTAGAACAACTTGTTACCACTAAGCCAAAGAAATCTTCTTCTCATGTTGTTAAGAGTGTATTGTGTAACATCAAAATATCAAATGTTAATAGACATTGGGCACGTGCAAAAATTAAAATTTCATTCAGTCATAATGTAAATATTAGAAAGCTAAAAATAGAATTATCGAAAGAATGGAACCTACTTTGGGAGATCAGAATCCTCAAAGCCATCTCCATCCACACCACCTTGATGCTTAACCACTTGAAGTTTCTCATTCTGCTTCTTCTTCCATTCCTCCATTCTTTCTTTCCACGCGACCGTACCATAACCATAAACAGCTAAGTCTTTCTTAGGATCCATCGGTCTTGGCGGCACTACAATGTTCACAAATGCATTAAGGACTAATCGAGAAAAATAGCACCAAAAATACATCCAAAACCACAAACTATAACTTACAAGTCATGGACGAATCAGTATACGGCATTGGATGGATTCGCTTTCCACGCCCCATAAAAGGCGGGACAATGAGAGCATGCTTATCAGCCGAAATTGTGTCGTCCTTCAACAAGTTGCATAATTCCATTAAATTTTAATCAAGCTACCACGAATCTGTTATAGGATCATAAATTGTGATATATAATTTACCTCTTGACCATAAGTAAGCAGGGGAATTTCTGAATTAACAGCTGTGGCATCCAATTCTGAGTGCGTAGTGATTCCAGAAGCCGTGCGGCCAAGATGATTCCAACCAGCGAAAGATCCCTCAGAATAGTGCTGTGAATCTCTCCTTTCAATGCCATTATAATCGAATTCATGCTCCAAATCGTCAAACTCGTCTTCATCTTCATCTCCATCCACTCTGGGACTCCCTGAAAATTAAGTGGCTTTATTAACTATTCATCAAAAGCTTTAATCTTCGAAATTGAATAAATAAATCGACGAATCAATTACCTTTTATGCGCTTGAATCTGGTTTTGCATTGAGGGCAAGCTTGATTACCCTCCCTTCTTTCATATTCATAACAAGGTCTACAAATAGGGAAAGCACATTCATTGCAAGCAACAAAAGGCTCCTCATCTTTGATAAATTCAATCTCATCCCCACAAATTTGACAGATCTGTCCACTCAACTCCTTCACAGAAGTCACCTAACGATAGATCAAGAAATTCAACTTAATTAGCATACACCAAGTCTCGTTAAAAAGCTTACAGATTCAGAAATATAAAAAAGAAAAAGTATAAACAAACAAGAATGCTAAAAAGTTGAGAGATGAACTAAAGGCAACTGAATAGGCTTTTAATTCAACCGACAGATGGGGTTTTTCTACTTAATTGAAAAATGACACCCCACATCAAGAAATCAATAAATACATAAAATAAAAAGAGCAACAATACAAGAAATTAATGAAATGAAGATAAAAATGAAATCTTTAGAGCACTCACTTTTCCAATCTCATCAGCATTGATGAGCACAAACTCATTCCTGTTGTGTGAGCCAGCAACGAGCCTCCCTTTGGTATCCATGGCGGAAAATGAAAGAAATCTTGGGGGAAAAGACTATCTTTCTTCTTCACTATAAATTGAAAAAGAGGGGAAGAAGAAAGAATAACTTAGGCTCAACGCCCATTGCACATGCTAAAGAAAGAAATGCACGGTCGTTTACTTTTCCCCTCTTTTAAATACAAAAGACTCTTCGCAATAAACAATCAGCTGAAAATCATGGGTTAACAGAAACCGATGAAAGCACCCCAAGATTGAAACTTTCGGCGATTTGGGATGTGGGTTTTCAATAATTCAGTGAACAAAAAATGTGGGTTTTTTAATTTAAGAAAAAAAATGTGGGTTTTATGAGAGAGAGGGAGAGGTAAAATTTCTTTATGATTCAATTCTTGAGAGAGAAACCCCTGTTTGAGATAAAGGGTCTCTCCCTTTCAGTATTTTCTTTACTGTGCTGTGTGGACCGCAGAATCAAATGCCAACTCCCCGGTTGAAGGGATCGACTATAAATTTATTGATTTTCTACAGAAATTGAAAAGGGGGAAAGAAGAGAAGAAAACCAAGAAAAGAGAAATTGGAACAGAATTGTGGTGGTACTACTAGTAAGTAGTAATTGGAGAGAGAGGGAAAGAGTGGAAGGTTCAACGCGTAATGTTCAAGAGACAGGGTAGAGATTATTGATGTTCGAATTGGAAGATGTAATAAAGACTGCAGTGGGGCCCAGATGATGGTGGTGGAAGGGGGGGAGAACCCACCGACGAAGCGGTGGCGCTTGGGGCTGATAGGAAGGGTGTTTTGGTAATTTGATCATTCTTGCACATTCATAAAGGAAAAAACGATGGGCTGACCGTGTGAATTTGTTTTTTTCTTTTGTGAAGTAAAAACTAATTGTTGGGGGTATTTGATGAGTGATGACGATGTTGTGTGGTCTAGTAGTATCTGGCATGTAGTTGTTCGTTACTTCAGGAAATATGCATTACTTGCACCCCTAATTATGCATAACTTATTAAAAGTAAATAAATTATTATAATAATGATACATAAATAAATATGTTTATATTTTTATGAGTGTATGTAAATTAATATTTCCTTTTATAGAATGTGCAATTAATGTTGAAATGTTGTAATAAAAGTTATAAAACAAATGTGCGAGTAATATTGGGATGGATTGAGTATTTTTTTTTATATTGAAAAAATATTTTATTTGTCTTTTTTTGTGGAGCAAATCTTTTTGCCCCAACATTCAAAAACATTCTATTTTGTTCTTTTTTAAGTGTAAAATGTCAAAAAAATTCTTTTACATTGGCAACTAAAAAATACAGTTGGCATAGCATATAGTTGGCAACTCAAATATATAGTTGACAATGCCGGCGGCAGCAGGATGGCGTTCAGAGGAGGCGACAATGCGATAAACATGAAGGGATACGACTGAAAACGTAGGGTTTGGGGTAATGGGAAAATTGGGGGAATTTAGAAATGAGATTGAGAATGATTTTCTTGACATTTAAAAAAAAAAAAGCAAAATAGATTTTTATTTTTATTTTAATATTAGGGCAAAAATGATTTTGTCCCTCGTAATTTTACTTTTTACATTTATTTATTTTTTATTTTAATAAATTGGAACTTTTACAATTATTGTAAAAAGTAATTACATGAGAAATAAATAAGGTGGTTCATAAAAATTCGAGGCTCATTCCAATATTTATTAAAGATTTAAAAACGATTAAATGATACTAAAAATCGTACTTGTCATGTTTTAGTTATTTCAATATATACATTTTATGTTACATTTTCAGTCAAATTTATCACTTTATGCCCCGTTGCACAGCACATTAGGCTAACTCATTAAATAGCATAGCTATGTTAATTATGCATCATAATATTGGGCATCATGAAACTAATTACATTGAAGCTTATGGAAAATTGTCAATCTTCAAAGGAGTTAAACCGGAAAAGTGCATAAAGTTGTGGAGGAGGTTAAATTCAAATCCTGAAAATCTATTCCCTCGATCTTTCATTTGTCAGTCCCTACTCGTTCCATGATTAGAGTACTAATCCGCTTAATTTTGTCTTCCATAGTTAGGACTTTTGTATGGGATTTGAATACCTCTAGTACCCATGTTTTTAATAATGGGTTAATTGCAATAATCCCGTCTGGCTTGATAATATTGCATTAAATTCTGTTGTGGTTTGGAAATTACATTAAATTTCTTTGTAGTTTATTAAATAAAGTAAATTGTTTTTTTTTACTATAATATTATTATTCTTTGTGGTTTCCACTGTGAGCAACTCTACTCATATTAAATTGTATATTTATTGAGTCTCTTTTTCAAAGGGAAAAGTTAAGAAATTTAGCTCATGAACGAAGAAGAGTGTAAAAGAAATAATTAAATGGATTAATTTAACATCTATCAATAAATTTGGACTTTTAAATGAAACAAAATACTTTTAGGTATGATATCAATCATATAAGATAATGTGCAATGAAACCAAGATGCAAATGTAAGCACACATATAGAACAAGAGGAATTAATTTTAAATTTTGAGAAATATCTCAATGAAAAATAGAAATTGTTTGCAATTAATTAGTCACAACAATTCCAATTTCCCATTCATCCATATCAACGTTACTCTTCATAACATCAAACACCATATAAATTTTTTAAATAATATAATCTCTCCATTCCGTGATTACATTTATATTTATTTTATTTGGACATCTCACAATTGTTTTCACACCCTATAAAAAAAAAAAAATTTTATCTCACAAAAATTAATAAAACATAAAATTATTATTATTTTATTCAACTTCACACTCACATTCTCCATTTTTTTTTAAATTGTGCAACTTTCATATGTAAAAGTAATGATAGAACGGATGGAGCATATATTATATTCTTAAAATATACTTAATACACATTATTGTCGAAATATTTGTTACAGCAGGAAAATATCCTCGTCCGACAGGAGGTCAGATTCCTGAAGATACACTGACCCGACAAGATCGAGGGTCTACATCAGAAAAGAGCGTTTAATGTATTATAGGTCTAAGGTTGATTGTTAAATTAATATTGTAATAAATCTCTAAAGCAAAGGGTTAAGAGGAGTTCATGGCCACTTTTGGGCCTTTGGGGGTGAACCTCTATAAATGACCCCCTCATTGTAAGGGGTTGATACATATTTCCTCATTTCTCATATATGCTAGAATGCTCTCATTCAAGGGAAGAACGAAAATTCTTCCCCCATCGTTCATGTTTGTTTAACCCAAATAGCTACATACATTTTTTCCGTACGAAAATGTCTGTCAACAATTTGGCGCTAGAAGGAGGGTCAATTCGAGTTCATCTCGATGGATGAACACGAAGATCCTCCCCTCAAAATCAGAAAACCATATTCCATAAACCATAAGCCTTTTGGATCCATATAAACAGAAAATCAGCGGTTCAACCGGGATCATCAAGAAAACTTCAACAAATCCTTTTCCTACAACAACACTCACGCATGCAGCTAGCAGAACAAAAATTCAAGAATCATATTTTTATTACAATGACAGCAGGAGGCTTTGTTCTATCAACTAATCTAATTCTACCTACAAAGGAAGGAAGCTCACGCATCTAAGGAAAAGAAGAGGAAAGAATGGACGTTGTCCTTTTCAGCAAATGTTTGCTGTCGTTTCCGGTGGCGGAGCTCAGCCACCGGAATCACCGAACTCGTCGTTGTATCCCACTCACCCACCAGAATCCACCTAGGCCGTTAATCCGCCGTCCCAACGGTCTTTCTCCCATAAATTCCGTCTCAATGTGGTCTTTTCCATCCACCTCGATCGCCCACCGTACAGCCCGGGTGCTTGAATATTCAAGTAAAAACAAAGTTAAAGGGTTACTGTTTTCGTTAGAAAAATCCCCACTGCATAAATCGATTCTTGTGTTGACCTGTCAACAGCCTTTTCAGTCTACACACCTCCCGAGACACCTACCCACAGACATCGATCTGTGCGCCACCTTCTAGCAGTGGCCGCTGAGCGTAGCCCGACACGACCTCCAATAACGGGTCGGGAACCACCATTAGCCCGCTGCCAGCTCCCGGAGTCTCCGCTCAACGTGGTATACTCGCGCCGCCCAAGGCGTCTGCCCGCACCGCCCGTCACGCGACCACCAGTGCCATCCGCAGCGCCTACCCGCGCCGACCACCGCCAGTCGCGGCCAATCGCTCCGCCGCCCGCAACCACCAGATCCTCCCCGCACATTGCCCAATGCGGGCCTTCTCCCCGCACCCCGTGCTGTCGCCCATGGCGGGTTCCTTCCCTCTTCGCGGCCAATCGCGGGCTCCCTCAGCCCGACACGGCTCTTGCCGCTCACAGCCACAGCCTCCGCCCGCAACCCGTCGCCTCCGATCGTACCCGCTGCCATCAACCGTCGACCACGGTCGATCTCACAGCGCCCACAACCGCCGTCCACGCGGCCAGCCATCACCCATCGCTGCCCGACTTCATTTTATCCGGCCTCCGCCATCGCCTCGCAGCACATCGCAAGGCCTCGCCGCCACCCGCCTAGCACTCGGCCACCGCTAGCCGCCCGCTCCTCCCCCGGCATACCTGTCTCAACAGATCGCGGCACGCCCGCAGCGCCCAACTGTGCCTTCGCGGGCTCCTCCCCTCGCCGCCCATCGCGATCTTCTCCCCGTGTATCACCAATTCTTGCCACCACGGAAACCCAGTTCCTTGCCGATCGGAAATAGAATTCTCAATTTAAACCTTAAGTTTTAATTTGGGGGTGGGATTGTTTTGTTATAAACTGTTGGGCTGATTTTGTTCAATTAGCTTGGGCCAGGTTTATTAGCTATCTGTTGGGCCCGTATTGATTCATAGTATTAGGCAAATGAGCTGTTGGGCCTCCTTTTTAAAATGTAAGGAAGAGGCCCAGTTTTAATTAAGCTGTTGAAATGAAGCAGCCACAAAATATATATATATATATACGGGCAGCGAATAGTTTCTGGGACGAGCATCTAGAGCCTCTTCATCAACGAAAAATCTACGGGCAGTCCTTTGCCCACTCGTATCAGGTTTATTTCGACAGATTCCTTATAATATATATTGCAACTCATTAGTTTTCATCTACATTAAAAGTGGGGGCATATATTCATATTTCGAAAGTTCAAAGCGGAGGCAGTTTTTTTGAAACACAATTTCCATTTGATATTTCCTTTTAATATATATTGCAACTCATTAATTTTCATATACATTAAAAGGTGGGGGCATGTATATACATAGTCTAAGCTCATTTTGTGATATCAAAAATAAATTATTTGACATTAAGTATTATTAAATACAGTCATTTATTCTAAACTTCAAATATGATTTCATAAAATTATTGAGATTGCTCACCGAGTACACAACTCAGTTTTTAAAAATGGTCACACCTTTCGACTACAAACATTTGTCCGCATTCATAGGCGTTGACTGGTCTGCCTTTTTAGGCGTTGACGTATTGATTAGTTCGCCTTCACCGGCGTCAAATAATCTACTTCTCAAGTTAATCCGTCTTTTAGGCATCGACATTCCGCCTAAATTGGCGAAGTAGTCCGTCTTCTCGATGTCGATTAGTTCGTCGTTCAGGCGTTGACGTATTGATTAGTTCGCCTTCACCGGCGTAAACTAATCTACTTCTCGAGTTAATCCGCCTTTTCAGCATCGACATTCCGCCTAGATTGGCGAAGTAATCCGTCTGCTCGGCGTTGATTAATCCGCCTTCTCGGCGTCGATATTCCGCCTAGATTGGCGAAGTAATCCGCCTGCTAGGCATTGATTAATCCGTCTTCTCGGCGTCGACATTCCGCCTAGATTGGTGAAGTAATCCGCCTGCTCGGCGTTGATTAATCCGTCTTCTCAGCGTCGACATTCCGCCTAGATTGGCGAAGTAATCCGCCTGTTCGGCGTTGATTAATCTGCCTTCTCGGCGTCGACATTCCGCCTAGATTGGCGAAGTAATCCGCCTGCTCGGCGTTGATTAATCCACCTTCTCGGCGTCGATATTCCGCCTAGATTGGAGAAGTAATCAGTCTTCTCGACGTCGATTAGTCCGCCTTTCAGGCATTGATGTATTAATTAGTTCGCCTTCATCGGCGTCAACTAATCTACTTCTCGAGTTAATCCGCCTTCTCGGCATCGACATTCCGCCTAGAGTGGCAAAGTAATCCGCCTGCTCGACGTTGATTAATCCATCTTCTCGGCGTCAATATTCCGCCTAGATTGGCGAAGTAATCCGCCTACTCGGCGTTATTAATCCTCCTTCTCGGCGTTGACATTCTGCCTAGATTGGCGAAGTAATCCGTCTGCTCGGCGTTGATTAATCCGCCTTCTCGGCATCGACATTCTGCCTAGATTGGCGAAGTAATCCGTCTTCTCGACGTCGATTAGTCCGCCTTTCAGGCATTGACGTATTGATTAGTTCGCCTTCACCGACGTCAACTAATTTGCTTCTCGAGTTAATCCGTCTTTTAGGCATCGACATTCCGCCTAAATTGGCAAAGTAATCCATCTTCTCGACGTCGATTAGTCCGTCTTTCAAGCGTTGACGTATTGATTAGTTCGCCTTCACCGGCATCAACTAATCTACTTCTCGAGTTAATCCACCTTTTAGGCGTCGACATTCCGCCTAGATTGGCGAAGTAATCCGTCTTCTCGACGTCGATTAGTCCGCCTTTCAGGCGTTGACGTATTGATTAGTTCGCCTTCACCGGCGTCAACTAATCTACTTCTCGAGTTAATCCACCTTTTAGGCATCGATATTCCGCCTAGATTGGCGAAGTAATCCGTCTTCTCGACATCGATTAGTCCGTATTTCAAGCGTTGACGTATTGATTAGTTCGCATTCACCGACGTCAACTAATCTACTTCTCAAGTTAATCCGTCTTTTAGGCGTCGACATTCCGCCTAGATTGGCGAAGTAATCCGTCTTCTCAACGTCAATTAGTCCGCCTTTCAGGCGTTGACGTATTGATTAGTTCGCCTTCACCGGCGTCAACTAATCTACTTCTCGAGTTAATCCACCTTTTAGGCGTCAACATTCCGCCTAGATTGGCGAAGTAATCCGTCTTCTCGACGTCGATTAGTCTGCCCTTTCAGGCGTTGACGTATTAATTAGTTCGTCTTCACCGGCGTCAACTAATCTATTTCCCGAGTTAATCTGTCTTCTCAGCGTTGATTAGTCCTCCTTTTATGCGTTGACATATTGATTAGTTTGCCTTCACCGGCGTCAACTAATCTATCTCTCAAGTCGATCCGTCACTCGGCCTTGATTAGTTCGTCTTCACCAGCGTCAACTAATCTGCCTCTCGGCGTGGATCCGGTCCGCATTTTAAGCGTTGACCTTCCGCCTTAATGGGCGAGGTATTGTTTAGTTCGCCTTCACCGGCGTCAACTAATTTGTTTCTCAACGTTGATTTGTCCATCTTATCGGCATCAACCAGTCCGCCTTCACCGGCGTCGACTAACCCGCATCACTTTTGCCCGCTTGCGGCCATAACATATAGCGTCCTGAATGCCTTGTTTCATCGATTATTAATTCAATCTCGTATTCGTGAAGTCGCTGCCCGTCAATCGGCTAAAGCACTTCACTATTTTTATCATTGATTAATCAAATCATAAATTATTAATTCAATCTCGTATTCGTGAAGTCGCTGCCCGTCAATCGGCTAAAATACTTCACTATTTTTATCATTGATTAATCAATTCATCGATTGTTAATTCAATCTCGTATTCGTGAAGTCGCTGCCCGTCAATCAGCTGCACTTCACTATTTTTATCATTGATTAATCAATTCATCGATTGTTAATCCAATCTCGTATTCGTGAAGTCACTGCCCGTCAATCGGCTAAAACACTTCACTATTTTTATTATTGGTTAATCAATTCATCGATTGTTAATTCAATCTCGTATTCGTGAAGTCGCTGCCCGTCAATCGGCTAAAGCACTTCATTATTTTTATCATTGATTAATCAATTCATCGATTGTTAATTCAATCTCGTATTCATGAAGTCGCTGCCCATCAATCGGCTAAAGCACTTCACTATTTTTATCATTGGGTAATCAATTCATCGATAGTTAATTCAATCTCATATTTGTGAAGTCGCTGCCCGTCAATCGGCTAAAGCACTTCATTATTTTTATTATTGATTAACCAATTCATCGATTGTTAATTCAATCTCGTATTCGTGAAGTCGTTGTCAGTCAAACGGCTAAAGCACTTCACTAGTTTTTCATTTGTTAAGTCAATTAAAATCGGCTGTTGAATCAGTCCCTTGTGTGTAAAGTCGATACCCCATGCGACTATAGTACTTTATTAATTAAGCATCTCGACTTTTATCGCCAAGTTATTTAAATCAATGCCGGCCAGCGACAATAACTCTTTATTAATTGAACATCACTATTCTCGACTCGGGGGCACGATAGAAGATCGTACCCCACCTAACCCTACCAGTTTCGAAAGTTTGACAATTCGAAGATGACTCAAAAGATTCGCCCATCAAAGACCCTGTCGTCGAAGATTCCCCCGGGACATCCGAGCTATCCTGTTTTCAGGCTCGGGGGCAAAAACCTATTTGAAGCACTGATTGCCAAATTCGTTTAAGCACAAACTTAACCACTCGCAAGTGAACGAGTTCGTTGTATTAAGGCTATGACCAAGTTAAAATTATCGAACCCACGGGAGGTGGGAAGTGTTCCTAGGAAATAATTTCAAAATTGACATGAAGTGACAATTAAAAGTTTTCGGGTTTTGATTAAGCTACTAGACAAGTGAATTAAAAGCGAATAAATGAACAAGCAAGTAAACGAAAACTAACTAACTTCGAATCACGAAGTGCAAGGGGAGAGGGAGATGCTTAGGATGTTTTCCACCTAGTGAACCTTAAGTCGGATTGCCAAGCCTACTTTATGCGTCAATTTGGACTCACTAGGGGACCTCACTAATTACCTAAACGACCATTCAAGCAATTAGTGTCTATTGATGGGGATTCTCTACGATTAATCCTCTCTCGACGAATTAAACGTAAAATACACGCATTCATTTATCAATCTCACACTCATTCATCTAAACATGTTCATGTAACTCTCATCTACGCTAAACATGCATCGAAAAATAAGCTACAAGAGATCAACAAACAAAGCTCAATACAAATCCATCAATAAAAGCAAATTACAAATATCAACATAAAATAGGCAAGAGCAATCCCCACTCAAGAATTCACATGGCTTCAAACATCCAAAGCATCGAAACACTTAGCTCATGATTTTAAAATGACAAACCATAGCTAAACAAGAACAAAACAAGAAACCCATAGCTAAATAGAAATTAAATTGCAATATAAAGGAAAGAAATCACCTCTTGGGTTTACAAATGTATGAAACTTCAACTAATTCTTCACTCTTACTTGAAATTGAAAGCTAATTCTATGAAAATTGAAAATCTAAAGCTAGGGCTAATCTAATTGAAAGAGAAAATTTGTGTGAGTGGGTGTTTCCATGGTGAAGTGTGTGTGTGTGTGTTTTTTTTCCTTTGTTGTTCTTCTAAAATCTGAGAATGAGGGCTTAAATATTGGGGGAGGAAGGCTTGAGACGAAATTTGCAAAAGAGCCCCTCAAAAATATCAAAATTTCGAAAAATCCAAGATTTTCGTGCGCAACTCGACCGAGTTGACCCACTCGACCGAGTGGCTCGGTCGAGTGCGCTTTTAAAAAGCGTATGCGCTTTTTCGCAACAGGCTACTCGAGCGAGTAAGGCGACTCGAGCGGGGCGCTCGGTCGAGTAGCAAAATTTCCTCGAGCGCACTGGAAAAACCGACATTGACTCGCGCGAGTCGAGCAACTCGACCCACGCACTCGGTCGAGTACGCTTCTTTAAAAGCGTTATCACTTTCTCCCAGGCTACTCGATCGAGTAGCTCGACTCGAGCGGTTGGCTCGGTCGAGTAGCCTGATCTTCAGCCGCTTTTCATCCTTTGGGCCAAAATCTTTGGGCTTTTCTCTTTTTTCCAATTGGGCCAACACATTGGGCTTCCTTTTGCTAATTAAATCATCTCGGCCCAATTCCTCTCTTCTCCTACAATATTCTCGTTATCTTCTCGACTTTTCTCCTCGCTCGACCTCACAAAATTATAGGCTCGTATTTTCTTCTAAAAAATATTCAATTTCCTGCAAAAATAATAAAAATGCCTTTCTCGACAATTAAGCACAAATGGTCTAATTAATGTAAATAATTGCAAGAAATTCAATAAAATTAGCAAATTAAATGCACAAATTTCGAGCAAAAATCACACTAATCACCCCCCCAAACTTAAAGTGTTGCTCGTCCCCGAGCAACGAAAAAGATAAACAAGTGGGAGGATTGCGAGAAATGAGTGTCAAAAAGAACAAATAGCAATTATCAAATTCTTTCAATCAAATCAAGCTCTTAAGTACCAAAAATCAACTAGCAAGTTTACAAGTCATGTTCAAATCAATGCAAAATCAAGTGCTCAATCCACAATATCCCTCTCAAGTAAGTGTTTCACTCACCACTCAAAAGTGTATCAAGGCATGTATACTCTCAACAATCGATTCATACAAGTGCACTACCATAAGCTTGAAAATCATCTAAATTCTCCACTACTTTCTAAGTGATTAATCCAAGAATCAATGAGGACTTTGCATTTGGTTGTAATGTTGGGCTCTTTGGTTAAGGTGGGGAATTTCTGGGAAAAAGTGACTCGTAAACTAGTGGAGCGAGAAATAAAGACGCATAGACACATCTAAAATTCTCAAGGCAAAGTTGCAAGTGATCAAGTTGCAACTCTAACTTTCAAACTCCAACAATTTGCTAATTCTCATTTTTCAAGTACATTCTCACCATTAACCATCAAACACCTTTTTTGAACTTGTAACTCTACCAAATTCTTGTACACAAGAGAGTTTTCTTTTCAATTTCTTCTTTTCACAAACCAACTCAATCTTTTCTCGTACAATTTTTTTTTCAACTCATCTTTTTCTCTTTTTCACTCTTTCACTTTCACACAAATTCATCCACCAAATTCACATTTAAGCTCAATTCAACCTTACTACCCCATTCAAGCTCCACTAGCTCATAGGGACAAATTAGGCTCACAAAATGGGTAATTAGGCTAAATTTGTAGGTTGCCAAGAAAATAGGTCAATAGGCTCAAAAGGGCTAACTACGGAAAAATTTCATTTGGTATGGAAAATTTGGCTAAGTGACTTTTCAAATCAAAGATGGCCTCATATCATTTTCAAAGATTTCACACTCAATGTAGCCTCAAACAAGACAATTGGCAAGTTCTAGAGCACACAAGCATGAACGATACTCACAAGAAAGAACTTAGACCCAAAATATGCAAGTCTAAAGGCTCTAAAGCTCACGGGCTTATCTAATCATGGATCGAGCACAAAATCAAGCATAATCGTCACATGAAAAGTAAACAAGCATGTCTCAATCAATACCATCGAGCTCAACTAGATCTCAAAAACCAAACAATCACCATCCATTTTTCGACACCAAGCCACACAATCACAAATCCAAAGCATATACTCAAAGATATTCAATAAGCCTACAATTAAGCACACATATCATGCCAAGTACTAGAATAAGCAAAACTCTAAAAAAAAATGAGGCGTGCGCCTGTGCAATGTAAAGTGAAGCCTCAAGTGCGCCGGTGCAATGTAAAGTATGAAAACCAAGATAAATAACTCCCCCAAACTTAGACATTGCTAAGCAATTCTAAGTTCGGGGTATATTACCTCCAATTTGCACCAAGCACGTTCTTCTTCTTCTACAAGACACTATCACCTCACATTAAGCTCCTAGAGTATGCTCACGTTCTCCTATCAACCACTTCTCTTGAAAACATCACCCTCAACTTCTCATATGTCAAGACAAAACTCATGTACAAGTATATGTAATCAATTAAATCCAAAATTCCTAACAAAAATCATTTCCACTAAGCTCTAATCAAATGGAAGTGCATCGGTGCAATTAAAAATTATGCATAAAAAAGACGAACACCCCCCCAAACTTAGACTTTGGTCTAAGTTTGAGAAGGTGTTGTACCTCAAGGTTCCCTCAAGCACGTCTTTCTATAAAGCTCGAACTCTCACCGAGCTCCAACACACGACCCCATCAACTTGAGTACTTCCCCTTCGTTAGAGAGCAAAAACACCTCCTTCACACAAAGAGCAAGCCCACCTACACAAACAAACTAACAAACAAAGTAAAGCAATAACAAAAACAACAAATAAGCAAGAATGAAAAAGGATGGGTTGCCTCCCATCTAGCGCTATTTTTATCGTCCTATGCCGGACGGAACCCATTCGAGTTCAAACCTCTTGAAGAGATTTGGTACCTCCCCCGTCCTTTTGACAAGGACTAAAGTAGTACTTCACCCGGTGACCATTCACTTTGAAGCGACTCCCATTTTTGCTTTCAAGCTCAAGATAACCACTAGGAAAAACTTCCTTAACTTTGAACGGGCCACTCCACTTGGATTTCAACTTCCCCGCAAAAAGTTTCAAACGTGAATTAAACACCAAAACTTCATCTCCCACTTCAAATTCCTTCTTTTTGAGCCTTGCATCATGCCATTTTTTGGTCTTCTCTTTGAAAATTTTTGCATTCTCATATGCCAATTCTCTAAACTCCTCAAGCTCACTCAATTGAAGCAACCTTTTCTCTCCTACCAACCCACTATCAAAGTTCAATTTCTTGATTGCCCAATAAGCTCTATGCTCAAGTTCCACCGGCAAATGACACGACTTCCCAAACACCAATTGATAAGGGGACATCTCCAACGGTGTTTTGAACGCCGTTCGGTATGCCCACAAAGCATCATCTAACTTAATTGCCCAATCCTTCCTTGTTGTGTTCACCGTTTTTTCGAGAATTTGCTTGATTTGCCGGTTGGACACTTCCGCTAGGCCATTAGTTTGAGGATGGTAAGCGGTGGAGACCTTGTGCTTCACATCATACTTTGCAAGGAGGCTTCCCATCAATTTGTTCACGAAATGACTTCCTCCATCGCTTATCAAAGCTCGTGGCACCCCAAATCGAGTAAAGATATTCTTCTTTAGAAAAGCTATCACCACCTTAGCATCATTCGCCTTCGTTGGTATTGCCTCTATCCACTTTGAAACGTAATCCACTCCGACTAGAATGTAAAGATATCCGTGTGATGGTGGAAATGGTCCCATGAAATCAAGTCCCCACACGTCGAATAACTCAACTTCCACGAAGATATTCAAGGGCATTTCATCTCTCTTTGTGATCCCACCCAATTTTTGACAACGATCACATCTTCTCACGAACTCATGACAATCCTTGAAAAGTGTAGGCCAAAAGAAACCACTTTGAAGCACCTTTGAAGCCGTTTTCAAACCCCCGAAATGTCCACCACACGGAAGCGAGTGACAATGTTGAATTATGCTCTCCCATTCTTCTTGTGGCACACATCTCCTAATCAATGAATCAACACCTCTTCGGAAAAGATATGGTTCATCCCAAATATACTTCTTCACATCTTTATAAAACTTCTTCCTCTCGTATGAATTGAGATCGGGCGGTGTCTCTCCATTTGCTAAAAAATTGGCATAGTCGGCATACCAAGGTGCACACTTCTCGACCTTCCAAATGGGAGTTTCCTCTAATCGAAAGAGCTTCTCATCCGGGAATGTCTCCTTAACTTCCTCTTTGTCCTCCAATGCACCTTCCTCTCTCTCCAATCGGGACAAGTGGTCCGCTATGTAATTCTCCTTTCCTTTCTTGTCAACGATGTCTAGGTCAAACTCTTGTAGAAGTAGTATCCATCGAATCAACCTTGGTTTGGAGTCCTTCTTGTTCATCAGATAACGAATGGCTGCGTGATCAGTGTAAACTGTGGTCTTCGCCCCCACCAAATAAGGCCGAAACTTGTCCACAGCATACACCACTGCTAGAAGCTCTTTCTCGGTGGTCGTGTAATTCAACTGAGCCGAGTTTAATGTTTTGCTCGCATAATATATGACATGGAAACGGCCTTCACGCATTTGCCCTAGAGCTACTCCCATGGCATAATCACTTGAGTCACACATTAACACAAACGGCTCTCTCCAATCGGGAGTGACCAAGATCGGAGCACTCACCAAAGCTTCCTTTAGCTTCCTGAAAGCATCAAGACATTCATCAGAAAATACATAAGGAGTATCTTTTTCTAATAAATGAGACAAAGGTTTAGAAATCTTAGAAAAGTCCTTGATGAAACGACGATAAAATCCTGCATGACCCAAAAACGAACGGATTCCCTTCTCATTCGTAGGAGGAGGAAGCCTCTCAATAGCAACAATCTTCGCTTTGTCAACCTGCAAACCCTTAGAAGACACATGGTGGCCAAGAACGATCCCCTCCTTGACCATAAAATGGCATTTTTCCCAATTAAGGACAAGGTTCGTTTCTTGGCACCTCTCAAGAACAAGTTCCAAATTATTAAGGCATAAATCAAAAGAATCACCAAACACAGAAAAATCATCCATAAAAACTTCCATCACATTCTCTATCAAACCGTGGAAAATGGCCATCATGCACCTTTGGAACGTAGCCGGTGCATTGCAAAGCCCAAAGGGCATTCTCCTAAATGCAAACGTTCCATAGGTGCATGTTAGGGTCGTTTTCTCTTGGTCTTCAGGGGCAATCATGATTTGATTGTACCCCGAATAACCATCAAGAAAGCAATAATACTCAAAACCACCCAACCGGTCCAACATTTGATCAATAAAAGGAAGAGGGAAATGATCTTTTCGAGTGGCCTTGTTTAACTCCCTATAATCAACACAAACTCGCCAACCCGTTGCTACCCTAGTGGCTATCACTTCATTAGTTTCAGTTGTAATTACAGTCATTCCCCCTTTTTTAGACACACAATGTAACGGAGATACCCATGGACTATCGGAAATCGGGAAAATCATGTTGGCATTTAAGAGTTTTAAAATTTCTTTCCTAATGACCTCTTGAAGTATAGGGTTCACTCTCCTTTGACTTTGTACAACCGGTTTACAATTCTCTTCTAACCTTATCTTATGCATGCAAATAGCCGGGTTAATTCCCTTAAGATCCTCTATGCTCCAACCTAGTGCAGTTTTGTGCTTTCTAAGGACATCCAATAACTTATCTAACTCACACGAACTTAAAGAAGATGAAACAATTACCGGTAGGAGTCCTTCACTATCCAAGTAGGCGTACTTGAGGTGCTCCGGAAGGTCCTTTAGCTTATTCTTCTTTTCTTCGTTTGGCCCACTCCCCGGAACGGGTATGAATAGAGATGGAGTACTCAATCTTGCTTGTTTGATCTCCTCCACTTCTCTATCTTCCAAAGATCGTGCCTCATCCTCTTCTTCATCCTTCATAAACCTATCATCACAAGAGACAAACATGTTATTAGAATGGCAATTAGGCATAGGAAGTACATAATCTTGAGTTAAGAGATTGTAAGAAGATTCTTCCCAAGCCTCCTTGAGGCATAAATCAATGACATCAATTGCATGGCATTCCTCTTTCTCCATGGGATGTTTCAACGAAGCATTAATGGAGAAATTGATCTCCTCTCCATTTAGTTTCAAGGTGAGCTTCCCTTTGTGGACATCTATCACCGCTTGAGCGGTAGATAAAAATGGTCGACCAAGGATCAATGGGACGTCTTTGTCTTCTTCCATCTCCATCACAAAGAAGTCCGCCGGAAATGTGAAATTATCCACCTTGACAATCACATCTTCAACAAAACCGTTGGGGATTGTGGTCGACCCATCCGCCAATTGGAGCGTGATTGTGGTTGGTTCCAATTCTCCTTGGCTCAAGCTTTTGAATATTGAAAAAGGCATTAAGTTGATACTAGCACCAAGGTCGCACAATGCATTTCTCACCACTCCGTTCCCCATATCACAAGCGAGTGTGAAACTCCCCGGATCCTTCATTTTCTGAGGTAAGTTCCTTTGAAGAAGTTCACTACACTCTTTAGTTAACTTTACCATTTCCGGTTCTTCCACCCTTCGTCTTCTTGCCAATATGTCCTTCAAAAACTTCGCATAACTTGGCATTTGCTCGATGGCTTCATAAAATGGGATGTTGATGTAAAGCTTCTTGAACACCTCGAGGAATTTTCCAAATCTTTCATCTAACTTCTTCTTCATGAACCGTTGAGGAAATGGAACCGGTACCAAAGATTTTGGTACCCCCCATTCATCCACCTCAACCTTGCTCTTGTTTTCTTTCTCCATCTTGACTCTCTTCCATTTAGGGATGACTTCTTCTTTTGCGGTTTCTTCCACTCTTTGCTTCCCTTTTTCCAAACGTCTCTTCTCACGTTCTTCCTCCTCTTCATTATCCTCCGCTTCTTGCTTCCCCTCAACGCTATCATGTGATTTTCCATCTTCACTTGCTTCCTCTCGTGGTGGCATGGAAGGTCCTTCATACCTCGCTCCACTCCTCAACTCTATGGCTTGACAATGCTCCCTTGGGTTTATCTCGGTGTTGGATGGAAACTTTCCTTTGTTCAATTGAGGACCCAAGGCATTTGCGATTTGTCCAATTTGATATTCGAGAGCTTTGAATTGAGTATCATGTTGTGCCAACTTCATCTCCTTCTTCTTGTCCGACTCCTCCAATCTTTGACCAACCTCTTCAATCCTTTCCATCCTCCGATTAGATTCCTCCATTCTCCTATTCATATCCTCCATATTCTTCAACAATAATTGAAGAGTCTCATCGGTATTCCCTTTTCCTTCGTGATTTGGAGGTTTTGATCCCGGGTCTACCCCCGTGGGTAATTGAATTGCTCCTCTAGGATTCCCATATGAGAAATTTTCATGTTTCCTCCATGGTTGATTTGAAGATCCTCCTTGATGGAACACATTGTTGGGAGGAGAGGCTCCTTGAAACCTTGCTTGAAACGGTGGTGCTTGGTACGGTTTTGGACTTTGCATATTGTTTTGATACCCTCCTTGGAATTGTTGCCTTCCCATATAGTTCACTTCTTCACTCGACGACGGAACATTAGGGCTTGCTTCCACTTGCCCAACTTGCACATGAGAAGAAGGAAGGTTTAGGTTCCCCAATTTGTCAATCAAAGCCATCATGACACTCTTCAAACCATCGTTTTGTTCCTCTAAGGCAGCGATTTTATCTCTTTTTCCTCCTCCACTTGAACTACAAAATGAGTCATTTGCGGCTATGTTGTCGATTATCTCATTCACTTGCTTCACCGTTTTCGACCATACGGATCCACCGGCACTTGAGTTGAGGTGGTTTCTATCCCATTCATTAAGCCCTATAGTAAAGTATAAGATAGTTTGCACCTCGGGTAGACCATGTTGAGGACAAGCCAATAGCAAGCTTTGGTACCTCTCCCAAGCATCGGTTATTGATTCCCCATGAAATTGCTTGAATTTTGTGATAGCTTCTTGTGCCTTTAGGACCTTGGACGGGGGGTAAAACTTCTTCAAGAATTGAGTACTCAAATCCTCCCAAGTATTTGCCATAGGGTTCATATTTTGTATCCATTTCTTGGCCCTCCCCTTCAATGTGAACGAGAAGAGTCGTAGCATCTTAGCATCGTGTGAAACACCGGGATATTTCACGGTGTCACAAACCTCCATAAAGTTACCCAAATGAACATGGGGATCCTCTCGTTCATCCGATCCATCAAATTGTGATTCTCTCAACATACGTAGCAATGCGGGGCTCACTTCAAACTTCTCGGCTACAATATGCGGCCTTGCTATTCCATCATAAAACTCCTTCATCTTAGGTTCATAAAAATCTTTGAGGAGCGGCTCACGATCTTGGGGATTTGGTTCGGGTTGGTAGACGGGTTGATGATTCGGGTTGTTTTGAGGAGGATTTGGCATTTGAGGAATAGGGTATGGATAAGGATAAGGGTAGTTTGGTGGATATTGAGGCGGGTACGGGTAATAGTTATGTGGTTGTTGGTAGTGAGGATGTTGTGGATTTTGAGGTGGAGGGTAATTATATGGGTAATGTGGATAGGGTTGGACATTTTGTAATTGATGGAACGGGTTTCCCCCTTGAACTTGTCTTTGATGAAGGTCATTCCCTTCATTCCTTCCTTGAGCTACTTGTGGATTCCCATTTCCGTTTCCTTCATTCGCTACGAACCCCTCATTCACCGGTGCTCCATCACCATTATGACTTCCTTCACCCATATTGGCTTCATTCACCTCCATGTTTCGATTTCCTCTTCTCCTACGATTTCTTCCTTGGTTTCGTCTAGCCGTGGCTTCAATCTCTAAATCTATCGGGATGAGTTGTGTCCCACTAGATCTCGTGTTCATACACCTACACCAATACCACGTATCAAACCACCCTCGAGACACAAAAAGTAAGCAAAAGAACAATGAATAAAAGAAATGAAAGAAATAGCAAAAAAAAACAACACGCAACGAAATTAAATCAACTAAGAACACACGTCACCTCCCCGGCAACGGCGCCAAAAACTTGATTGCCAAATTCGTTTAAGCACAAACTTAACCACTCGCAAGTGAACGAGTTCGTTGTATTAAGGCTATGACCAAGTTAAAATTATCGAACCCACGGGAGGTGGGAAGTGTTCCTAGGAAATAATTTCAAAATTGACATGAAGTGACAATTAAAAGTTTTCGGGTTTTGATTAAGCTACTAGACAAGTGAATTAAAAGCGAATAAATGAACAAGCAAGTAAACGAAAACTAACTAACTTCGAATCACGAAGTGCAAGGGGAGAGGGAGATGCTTAGGATGTTTTCCACCTAGTGAACCTTAAGTCGGATTGCCAAGCCTACTTTATGCGTCAATTTGGACTCACTAGGGGACCTCACTAATTACCTAAACGACCATTCAAGCAATTAGTGTCTATTGATGGGGATTCTCTACGATTAATCCTCTCTCGACGAATTAAACGTAAAATACACGCATTCATTTATCAATCTCACACTCATTCATCTAAACATGTTCATGTAACTCTCATCTACGCTAAACATGCATCGAAAAATAAGCTACAAGAGATCAACAAACAAAGCTCAATACAAATCCATCAATAAAAGCAAATTCCAAATATCAACATAAAATAGGCAAGAGCAATCCCCACTCAAGAATTCACATGGCTTCAAACATCCAAAGCATCGAAACACTTAGCTCATGATTTTAAAATGACAAACCATAGCTAAACAAGAACAAAACAAGAAACCCATAGCTAAATAGAAATTAAATTGCAATATAAAGGAAAGAAATCACCTCTTGGGTTTACAAATGTATGAAACTTCAACTAATTCTTCACTCTTACTTGAAATTGAAAGCTAATTCTATGAAAATTGAAAATCTAAAGCTAGGGCTAATCTAATTGAAAGAGAAAATTTGTGTGAGTGGGTGTTTCCATGGTGAAGTGTGTGTGTGTGTGTTTTTTTTCCTTTGTTGTTCTTCTAAAATCTGAGAATGAGGGCTTAAATATTGGGGGAGGAAGGCTTGAGACGAAATTTGCAAAAGAGCCCCTCAAAAATATCAAAATTTCGAAAAATCCAAGATTTTCGTGCGCAACTCGACCGAGTTGACCCACTCGACCGAGTGGCTCGGTCGAGTGCACTTTTAAAAAGCGTATGCGCTTTTTCGCAACAGGCTACTCGAGCGAGTAAGGCGACTCGAGCGGGGCGCTCGGTCGAGTAGCAAAATTTCCTCGAGCGCACTGGAAAAACCGACATTGACTCGCGCGAGTCGAGCAACTCGACCCACGCACTCGGTCGAGTACGCTTCTTTAAAAGCGTTATCACTTTCTCCCAGGCTACTCGATCGAGTAGCTCGACTCGAGCGGTTGGCTCGGTCGAGTAGCCTGATCTTCAGCCGCTTTTCATCCTTTGGGCCAAAATCTTTGGGCTTTTCTCTTTTTTCCAATTGGGCCAACACATTGGGCTTCCTTTTGCTAATTAAATCATCTCGGCCCAATTCCTCTCTTCTCCTACAATATTCTCGTTATCTTCTCGACTTTTCTCCTCGCTCGACCTCACAAAATTATAGGCTCGTATTTTCTTCTAAAAAATATTCAATTTCCTGCAAAAATAATAAAAATGCCTTTCTCGACAATTAAGCACAAATGGTCTAATTAATGTAAATAATTGCAAGAAATTCAATAAAATTAGCAAATTAAATGCACAAATTTCGAGCAAAAATCACACTAATCAAGCACTGATCAAGATCGAACTCTGGCCGCAATCAGAGCCCAATCTTGGGGGCAATTGTTGCAGCAGGAAAATATTCTCGCCCGACAGGAGGTCAGATTCCTGAAGATACACTGACCCGACAAGATCGAGGGTCTACATCAGAAAAGAGCGTTTAATGTATTATAGATCTAAGGTTGATTGTTAAATTAATATTGTAATAAATCCCTAAAGCAAAGGGTTAAGAGGAGTTCATGGCCACTTTTGGGCCTTTGGGGGTGAACCTCTATAAATAGGGGGTCACCCCCTCATTGTAAGGGGTTGATACATTTTTTCTCATTTCTCATATATGCTAGAATGCTCTCATTCAAGGGAAGAACGAAAGTTCTTCCCCCATCGTTCGTGTTCATTTATTATTATTGTTTGTCGGACATAACCCAAATAGCCACATACATTTATCCGTACGAAAATGTCTGCCAACAATATTGTTAATTGAAGTGAAATTCCAACATAAATTGATGATAGATGAAGTAATTCATTATGAGTTTTTTTCCCTTTAAAAGATTCAATAGATGACAATTTAGTAATTGATCACATGTGATATTTTCATCATCAACTGTATGCACAATGGAAGTGAAAGAAGCAAGCGTGAGTAAGAAATTCTGATAACAAAAAAGAATTTCATTTTATCTAAATATTCAAAATTATATCAATGTGTAGAATTAATTAATATATTATTTTTAAATAGAGAGTATTATATTTTATAGTACATAAATTTTTGCATGCACCTAAATGCATAGCATACATTTGAATTTAAATTTAATTTTAAATTAATTTTAATTTTTTAAAATTTATTAAATAAATTGTGTTTTAAAAAGACAAAATCGGTTTAAAAATTGGAGTTCAAATCCAAGTGATTGAATGTATGCATAAAGCCGTACGGGATCTCATGTAACACAATGGTGTAACATCTTCTGTTACACCGTTAGATTAATGTCACATGTCATAAATTGAATAAAATTAACCATGGTTAGAGAAATCCCTATAATATCTATCATATATTATCAAATCTTACTAATAATTAGCAATTAATTCAAATTAACTAAAACTTAAAAAATGCTTATTCAATATTTAAAATTGAGTATGTATATAGTGAAATTGGTTTATATATGAATCATTAAAGGGTATTAGTTGTTTTCACTGAAAAATATTCGTTGTTTTTACTGAAGAGTATTACTGGTTTACACTGAAGAGTCTTAGTTCATTTTCACTTAACAACTAAGACTCTTTAGTGTAAATCAGTAATACTCTTCAATAAATACAACTAATACTTTCAATGAAAGCAACTAATACCCTTCAGTGATTTATGTATAAAGCAGTTTCACTCTATACTTTGTCTTTAAAATTTTACCCATATTTAAAATTTTAAAATCAATTATTATGATATAAATATAATAATTCTTACGAATCTGGAGTATATATATTTTATAATATATTGTAAATAAATAAAAATAATTTCAATAAATTAATAATTGATGTAAAAATTAAATTACCTAAAAAATTGTATACATACACCAAAATTTAAAACTAAATTAAATGATGATTTTTATATCGTTTTTAATTTATTTTAAACAGTCTTTTATATCATTATTAATTTGTTTTCAAATATAGTTAAAAATAAAAAATAAGTTATACCAACAAATAAATTAATATTGTATTTAGTGCTTATACGATTGAGAAAAAAATACATTTTTCCAAATCTAAATTATTATTTATTTTCAAAATCTTAAAAGGGTCAAACACATTTTTTTTAATACAAATTTGTTTCAAATTAAAAAAAAAATCTCAGGTATATTTAAAACAAATGATACATACATAAAAGGGTTAATATCAAATTGCAACCTGTACTATTGATATTTTATCAATTTGCTATTTGTACTGTTTTTATTATCAAATTGCAACTGTATTTTAAAAAATTATCAATTTACAACCTAAACTTTACTTCTCTAGTATTTTCAGGCCACACAAGGATTATAACTGTCAGTTCTTATTATATATATTATTTATTTTTATTATTTATAATTTCTTTAATATAAAAATAGCATATTATATTTATTGTTCATTTAATCATTGAATTTAACATTTTCATTGCATCAAAATATTTAAATAATCACATTTATACTTAATAAAAATTTAAAAAAATTATATATTTATAATATAAATAGATTATTATAACCTTGGTATGGTCGGAAAAATATCAGATAATAAGGTTTAGATTTGTAAATGCTCAATTTCTTTATTGTATTATAGGTTACAAAAGGGTTAATCAAATTGAAAAGATCTATTTTATCAAAATAAATTTAATTGAAATATTTATTAATGGCAAAGTATAGAGTGAAACTGGTTTATACATAAATCCATAAAGAGTATTAGTTATTTTCACTGAATAGTATTAATTGTTTTTACTGAAGAGTATTACTGATTTACACTAAGGAGTCTTAGTTGTTCGGTAAAAATGAACTAAGACTCTTCAGTGCAAACCAATAATACTCTTCAGTGAGAACAATTAATACCCTTCACTGATTCATATATAAACCAATTTCACTCTATACGTAGTCTTTATTAATAATTAGTTTGCCAATTATTTGAATAAAACATATCACTAAAATATATTTATATATAATAATAATTTACAAAATAATTGTTTTCATTTTACGAACTAACTAACTAAAATTTTATTTTCTCCTCTTAAAAATAAACACGGATATTGATTGATCTATATTTATTTTTGATCCGTGTATAGTTAATTAAAATGTTTTTCATCTTCAAATTTCATAATTATTTTGGATTTGTTCTGATAATTATATTAAATTATTTACAAAATTAAAGTAAAAATATTGATTATTTTGAAGAAAAAATTATGTGGAAATAATTTAAATGTAACATATTATTTATCGCAAAGTGTTATATGAAATATTTTACGGATTTTAGATCCGTAGAATAATCCATATTTAGAAAATGAATCATCATTTCCTTCACCGCGACCATCGCACTTTCCCTCACCCAGCGCGCCAACAACCCCAAGTAGTCACCCTCAATTTTCCTTCCCCCATCCCCAGCGTCAACCCCCAACTCCCCGCACCAACAGCCCTTCATTCCCCATCCCCAGCGCCAATCCCCCCCCCCCTTCCCAACCAACAGCCCTGCAAATCTACAACCTACACCCACCCCCTCCTCCAATCCCCCACCACCAACCACCCTGTAAGTTTGTTACTATATAGTTGTACTATGATGAAGCAGGGATCGAACATCAATTTTTCTTTAACTTCTGCAATTTTTCCAGAACAAATGAAATTAGGAAAATGGCTTTTGGATTGCTTTGAATCTGTAGTGGATTTACTTTGTAATTTCTCCGGTTAAATTATCCAAATATGTGTTACTATTAGAGGAAATATGAGTTATTAAAAATATATGTTATTATTGGAGCAAATATGTGTTACTATTGGAGCAAATGTATGTTATTGTTAGAGTAAACATGTGTTACTGTTGGAGCAAATATATGTTACTATTGGAGCAAGTGTGTGTTACTATTGGAGAAAATGTGTGTTACTAAAAATATATGTTACTATTGGAGCAAATGTGTGTTACAAAAAATATGTGTTACTGTTGAAACAAATGTATGCTACTGTTAGAGTAAATATGTATTACTGTTAGAACAAATGTGTGTTACAACAAATATGTGTTACAATTGGAGCAAATATATGTTATTATTAGAGTAAATACGTGCTACTACAAATGTGTGTTACTGTCAGAACAAATATGTGTTACAATTGGAGCAAATGTATGTTACTGCAAATGTGTGTTAATGTTGGAGTAAATGTGTGTTACTAAAAATATGTATTGCTATTGGAGCAAATGTGTGCTACTGTTAGAGAAAATATGTGTTATTATTGAAGCAAAGTATGTTAATGTTAGAATAAATGTGTATTATTGCAAATGAGTGTTAAAGTTAGAGTAAATGTGTGTTACTATTGAAGCAAATATGTGTTACTGTAAGAGGAAATATGTGTTACTATTGAAGCAAAGTGTGTTACTATTAGAGTAAATATGTGTTACTGCAAATGTGTGTTAATGTTAGAGTATATGTATGTTACTAAAAATATGTGTTACTATTGGAGCAAATATGTGTTATCATTAGAGAAAATATGTGTTAATATTGAAGCAAAGTGTGTTAATGTTATAGCAAATGTGTATTATTGGAAATATGTGTTAATGTTGGAGCAAAAATGTATTTGATGTTAGAGCAAATGTATGTTATTGTTGGAGCAAATATATTTTAATATATAAAACAGTAAATTTAAATTTTGAAGGGATGAGAAATAAATTAACACATATTTGATCTTGTAAAAATATATATTTGTCATTATTATTATTTTAAAGTAGAAAAAACATATTTTTTAATGACTTGTAATACACATTTGCCCATATAGTAACATACATTTTGTCTATACTGTAACATAATTTGGGTGCGAAAATCCTGAAACTTGACTTGTGCGAGATTTTGAAAAAAACCCCATCAAATTTGATCCGACCCGTCCAAGATCCATGAATTTTTATCTAGTGTGACCCGACCCATGATGTTTTTAATATTTGTCCATTTTAAGTATATTTTACATATGAAATATTTCACAAGAGAGTTCCTATTTATTTATATATGGAAGGGAGTAAAGATGATAAGATTTAATAGAAAAAATATATAATTTTCTCTAGCCCATACTTAATTTGATTATGTTAATTTACATCAATTATAACACATGCCAGTAATCTAAACATGGTACACAAGAGATCCTGTCCGGCATAAAGCATGTCCTAAAGTTCTCAATATTATCATTATTCATAGTTGGGCTGAATGGTTCCATGAATTGCATTCTCTCTTCCCACGTGTTTTTGGAAGAATAAAAACTTTTTGTTGTAATTTTAGATTTCGGTGACTTATGAGTGAAGTTAAAAACATATTAAATGTATGAGGCAATATTATAATTTAAGAGAAAGGTATTATGAACCCTTTTGCACCATACCATACACCAGTGCAAATAATTAATATTATTAGCGTTTAAAAAGTAATAACGTTAATCTCATAAGTAATAATATTAATAGTTAATGAATTAAGTTCCCACCCATTTATGTTTTTCTGAGGAAATCATGACCCCTAATAGTGGGGCTAGATTTTTCTCATGTATGAAACTATTTTACACAAAACTCTTCCTTAATTAATTCTTATAAATAATAGTATAAGTAGTGCAATTTAATGTCTAAATATTATTTATGCATTTTAGATATATATGTATAAAATTAAAATCTAAAATCATAAGTCGTATATTAGGTTGTTAATTATATCATGTGTTTTTAATCACAAAATGTAGGGAATTTATCCTGTCGGAAAAAAAAATGAAGACTATAATTTACTATAACAAGAACGACTTTTGCAAACTAAATCGTGAATCACAAAGGAGAAAATTGATGGAAGGTTGAAATACACAAATAACTAAATGGATCATAGATGAAACTGAAATCGCCATCCCATGAATAATTACTCTTTTTTTCGGGTGGTTTGTACAGCACGCAAATTCCAAAAAGAAAAATGGAAAAAGTATATAAAATTCAAAGTCTAGATGATAAGAATATACACCTTAAAAAAAAAAAAGAGCAAGCACTGAATTTTGTAGGGGTGGCAATTTCGGACACGACACGAAAATAATACGAAAATTGTGGATTAGTGTTTGGGCTTATCGTGTTCGTATCCTTATCGTGTCGACCTGATAAGGACACAAAAATTTTGTGTCGTGTTCGTGTTCGTGTCGTGTCAACCCATTAAACACGATATAATTAACAGATGACACATTAACCCATTAGCAACCTGTTAATCTATTAGTGATCCGATATATATTACTAACACATATACTACCCATTAATAACAAATTAATATAAAAATTAAAATATGATATATATTAAAATCTAATATTTTAAATATCTTTTATTTTAAATCTCAATTTTTTTAGATTATATTATTATTTTTATTATCGTGTTCTTATCGTGTCATGTCGTGTCGACACAAAAAAATTTGTGTTCGTGTCGACACATTTCTTTATCGTGTCGTGTTCGTATTTACCCTTATCGTGTCGTGTCGTGTCGCTATCATGCCGACATGATTATACGATTTGCCACCCCTAGAATTTTGGTCAATTTATAAAATTTTAGACTTTAGAGTATAATTTAATTTTTGTAATTAGACAAAATAATTATGGAAAGTGGAAATTTCAGATTCAAATATGTGATTCAGTCCAACTGTATCTCTGAGGTTGGATATATTGTTCACTGTTGTCAGGATATTTTACTTATACATATGACCAATTCGTATATATGTTAATTTTGTTTGTATTTGTACAAATGTTATTTTTAGGAGCGCAAATGTTGATACAAACAATTGCTTTAACAAAATTCACGGATTAAAGACAAATTTGCCGACGGAATATTCATTGTAACAAAATTTACAATGTAAATAAATTTGCAGCCTTTTCAAAGAATTTCATTTTATTTAAAAATTTAATATTATAAAAATATGTAAAATTTAATTTATTTATATTAATTCTCCCAACACTTTCTTTTACTTGTGAACTAATTTTCTACTTCGCCTTCTTTTTTTTTTTGAAGAAATCCATAAAAAATTAATCAGGTGCCGTTTGACTTTGAAAATTCTTCAACGAAAATAAAAATTAATAAGTATTTGATAATTAAGAGATGATCCACACAATACTATTGCATATCTAAATAAGGTAATTGTTATCTAATTTGATTATTTTCTTCCTTCATATAACTATCATCTAATCCCTCCGTCCCACTCTAAGTGTCTCACTTTCCTTTTTTAGTTGTTCCACACTAAGTGTCTCATTCCATAAATGAAAAAAGCAACACTCTACTACATATAAACTTTAACCTTCAAATTCACACAATATTACCAAATATGTCACTCATTCAATCCACTTTTCAACACCATTCATTACTTTATTAAACACTATTCATTATTTTTCAACACTATTCATTACTTTTCCACCATATATTAATAAACAAATACACTTTCTTAAACCATTCAACCAAAAGAAATGAGACGCTTAGACCGGGACGGAGGGAGTACAATTATTCTCTCATGTCACAAGTAACAACCTATTTTTTCTTCACAAATTGTTATATGAAATATTATACGGATCCTAGATCCGTAAAATAACCCATATTTAAAAAATTCGCGGATCTTGGCTGGGTCGGGTTGAATTTTATGATTTTTTTCAAAATCTAGGGCAAGTCAAGTTTCAAGATTTTCGCTCCCAATTTGTGTTACTATATGGGCACCTGCATGTTATTGAAGGGCAAAATGTGTGTTATTATTAGACTAAATGTTGTTTTTTCACCAATTTTTTGTGTATTTTTACTGAAATAAATATTTTTCATATAATAAATGAACAAAATGTGTGTTACTATCTATTCAAATATTGATTTTTATAAATATTTATTTATTTGTACAAAAATAATTATTTTTCATACAATAATACATGTAAGGTACTGAAAGTGTATTACTATAATAACACAAATGTCTTACTCAATGTGTAAAAATGTGTTTGCACAAATACATAAAAGCACCCTTCAGGCTGTGTTACCATATATAATGACAATTGTATGTTACTGTAAAAGCAAATATGTGTTATTGTTTGAGCAAATATGTGTTAATGTTAAAGTTTATATGTGTTACTGATGGAGGAAATGTGTGTTGATGTTAGAGTAAATATGTGTTACTGCAAATGTGTGTTAATGTCAGAGTAAATGTATGTTATTACAAATATATGTTACTATTGGAGCAAATGTATGTTAATGTTAGAGGAAATGTGGGTTACTATTTGAGCAACGTGTGTTAATGTTGGAGAAAATGTGCGTTAATGTTAGAGTAAATGTGTGTTAATGTTGGAGTATTAGAGTAAATATATGTTATTGTTGGAGCGAATGTGTGTTAATGCTTGAAACAATAAATCTAGATTTAAAGTTATGAAGAATAAATTAAAAGACACATATTTGCCCTTATTGTTATTTTAAAGTATAAAAATATGTTTCTAAGGACTAGTAACACACATTTTGTCTTACAGTGATACACATTTATTCATATAGTAACACAACCTGTGAACGAAAATTATGAAATAAGCAGTGTGCAATTTAAAAAAAAAATCAGTTTGACCCGTTTAGGTACCGCAAATTTTGACCTGGAGCGACCCGACCAACGAATTTTTTAATATTTGTCTATTTTATGTATATTTTACATGTTAAATATTTCACAAGAGATAACCTCCAATTTTTTCTAAAATTGAAGCTTAACATCATTGATTGTTGCATGAAGACAATAATTTATCTAACATTTCTAAAATTAGAATATAAAATTAGTGATGTAACCACCATGAAAACAATACTCATACAACTTGTTCGGGGAGTAGATAGGAAATATATTTTCATTTTTATTGAAGACTCGAAATAAGTGTCACATTAATATAGGTGAAGTTGTTTCAGTGGGGTACCATAAAAGAATTCGTCTATTTAAACTCAGGACGTTGCCGTGAGTCAAAAACTCCAATACCACAAAAGAACTGAATAAAATAATATATATATATATATAAAGAGAGAGAGAGAGAGAGTATCAATTCATTTAGGGTATGTTTGTTTTGGGATTTAAGTGTGCGGGGGAAGTCATGACTTTGAAATCTTAGGATGTGAAAATCTTGATGAATAATATGAGTATGTGTTTGTTTTGGGGTTTTAGTAGGGTGAGATTTTGCTTTATGTCAAATCAATGTTTATTAGTGATTGATGTTGTATTATTTTATTATATTGTGTAAGAGAAAAGTAGGAAAGAGGTTGAGTGGATGATAAAAAAGTGATGATGTAATTGTATTTAATTATATGAAAAATAGTAATAGGTTTATAGGTAGGGATTGAGTTTGGGATTTGAAAACCCGATTTTAAATCCCGAACTCGTATGGGGCGTGGATTGCAAAGTTCAAAGTTCATCCGTGTGAGTCTCAAAACAAACATACCCTTAGGGGCTCGGCCCACCACTTTGAAAACAACAGATAAGATGCAGGGCAAGCAAATTGCTTCAAGGGTTGGCCAACCTAGTTTGCCCCACAAACGTGCCATTCTGTTGCGTACTTTTTCATCCTTGTTTTTGGCTTCACCAACACATATTGCCATTTGCCAATGCCATGTGAGTAAAAAAGTTGTTAAATTTCTTTTTACTATCTTATTTTTATCGTTGGATAGTTCTTTACAATTGTGCATTGCATAACTGTTATGGCACCATACTAGGACATTCTTTTAAGTATATATGTTCAGCTTAATTTAGCTAAGAAAGCGGCTATTAGCACTTGATGTATACACCATCTAATTTCTTGGGATTTTTTTTTATAAAAAGATTCCATGTGTATCGATTGATGAGTTATAACACTAAAACACCCTAGGTAATAGGGATTTTCAAAACAAGAAATCCATTATAATACTAATTCACACCCTAGGTATTTTCATACTAAGAAAACCATTATGCAATACATTTTTCATCTTCCCCAATTCAATTTTTGCTACCTTTTCTCCACACCATGGTTTTGGAGTCTCTCCAAAAGTTAAAGGAAAAAAAAAAGACTTTTCGATCGTCAAAATAAAAAAAAAATTACCAAAATTTGATGGATTACCTATACGGTTTATGTTAAGTTTGAGTTCTTTTTGAGTTTAGGACCTGTTTTCAAAGTTCAGTTTGTTAAGGGTTTATAACTACCCTTATTATTTGATTTAGGTCATTCTGTATTTTAAAAATGTTGAAATCTCATTATAATACATGGATCCCCTCTTCTACCGTTGAATGTAGCTAACACAACGTTAATGAACCACATAAATCTGTATCGTTTGCTTTACATTTATAATTATTTCTTGCATCTCGTTATAACATTGATATTAAAGACTTAAGGTTCCTGCACACGTCCTAGGCTCAGATTCCAATCAACCTCACTCAAATATAATTGTCCATTTAATGGAACTTCTCCCACGATGGCCCACACAATATCATCACTTGGATTTTAAATTCAATTTTGATTTTTTTTTAAACACACACAAACCCACCAAACTATGTATTTTATTTCAGTTGGGTTACTGCTGCTTACTTTTTGGGGTATTACTGACTACTTCTTGGGATATAACTAATTACTTCTTAGGGTATTACTAATTTCTATTGGGGTATTTTTTTTTTCAAAATTCAAGTGCATATCATGCATTTAAGTGCATACTATGACTATTTTAATATCATAATCACTAAGTATTATTTTTTTTAGCTTTAATGCTTGGAAATACAATTTGGACATATATTCCACTTTAAATAATAAAACATTGAATTTTATGATGTGTGTATATTATATTATATAACACACACATATATATTATAAATATAAATGAAAGTGTGACAAAAATAGGCATTGTTAAACAAAATAGAAACAAATGAGAGTAATGTTAAAATATATGTTGTCACACTCATGATCATCGTAACACCAAAGCTAACAGCGAAAGACTTTAACACGATTTAGAAATGGATAAATTTTTTTTATAAACTATAAAAGTCTATATGTCTCATGAAGAAATGTTTCACTATTACAAAGTAAACGTATACAAAATTTGTAGGAAGATGATTCATATAAAGAATCTTTCTCAACCAAAATCAAGACTCAATATACACTTATTGAATCTAAATGGCTAAGTGTATAAATACACCGTCAAATTCGATCAATTTAGAAATGTCAAAGATTTCCTCTCTATTAACACTCTAAATAAAATTATTGTTACCCGAAGTGATACAACACTTGAAGTAACGTATAAGGGGAAATAATGACTCTATTAGATTGAATACACTAAACACTCAACAACTAATACTTGATTATCCCTTGCCTCGTTGATGTCGAAGTGGTTTTATACTTATAGGACTTCATAGACTCACGTTCTCCATCCATAGATTCTTGTAGAGAGATTTAGAGATCCTTCCAGCTAACTTCACATGATGTAGTGCTGCACAAATCACCGCTAAGGTAGTTATTCTTCAAGTTGTAAAACAACAACATAATCTAGATTTCTCTCATTTATTCTTGATCTTGTGGAACCTTCTGGATCTTTGAAGAGTAATTTGAAATTGTCAACCTGCAGTCAACAATATAAAGTGCAACATTGAACCAATAAAAATGTTCGTTTTTAAAAGAAAGATTGAATTTTGATGTTGTGCTCAATGTAAATATTGATGACAACATCAACATAATATATATATATATATATATATATATATATATATATATGCCATTCGATTTTTTTTACAATCATTTAACCATCTACTCAATGACTCAATCCCTTGACCAATTTGATGATCGATTCTAGTTTAAAACATTGACATTGATGAGAAAGAGAAGCTCCAATAAACAAAGCAAGTGGCTCGTCTCGACGTCTCTTACGCAGAGTGAGAATTAAATGATTTTTTTTTAATTGTACATGCAATTACAAGAATTATTGAAATTCCATCTATTTATTGAAGCCTTTTTTGTAACATCTTGCACCCAAAATATTCCGTAATTAAATTTCTAAAATCCTTGTAGGTACAAAGCCTTAATCATGTCTCTCGAATCATTAAGACTGCTTTGAGTGCAATCGATAAAGCGTTTATGACTCAGAAGATAAAATAAACCAAGAAATTAATTAAATATTGGTAAAAGAAAAGTATGGATCTCTCATTAATGCAATTCCAATAATTGTCATATTAAAAAAATATGTGGACAAAATCTTTTTTACCCTTAATTTAATATACAAACTCTTTTTTATCAACCAATTTATAAAAACTATTTTTTTACCCATTTTACTAGATGAAATGTCTCATATATCCTTTAATTTCTATTCCTACTCTTTTATTATTTTCTATTTTCCCACTCATATTCTTTTCCCTATTCCTACTCATATTCCTTTCCATATATCTTATTCCTATAAATAATATTATATTAATTCCAAAAATAAAAAAAAATTAGAAATATAATATTATATTAATTCAAAAAAGAAATAAATTTTGAAATATAATATTATATAATTTTACCAATGAAAATAATTTTTTTCAATATATATGTTTCGCAATAAATATTAGTTATTAATATTTTTATGAAATATAATATTATTTTTATTATAATAAAATAAAATATTTTTCGTGTTATTATAAACACCGATCAAAAAACACTTTATATTATTAATATTAATTAATAAATTGACATTGTCTATTTTTTAATTTTTATTGAATTTCAACAAATATTCTTGAAATATCGGAGACCTGCCGGAGATTTACTAAAACGACATTTTCAAACATAATTTTGTGACAGAGTCGGGTCGAAACGACTTTTTAATTCATTTTACACTAGAAAAGACGAAAAAAAATATTAATTTAAGTGATATTCAAATATTTAATTTCTAATAAGTTTCAACAAATACTATTGAAAGGCTGGAGCAAGGTTGGAGACAGGACAGAGATTTGCTAAAATTGAATTTTCATTCAAATTTTTGTGGCGGAGCTGTGTCAGAATCGATTTTTAGGACGTTTTACCCTAAGAACGACTAAAATGATACATGAGATTGAGTTAAATCTATTTTTTTAAATTTTAATCGAGTTTTAACAAGTACTCTAGAAGAGTCGGAGCATGGTAGGAGATAATACGGAGATTTGCGAAAATGATATTTTCAATCATAATTTTGTGACGGAGCTGTATCAGATTCGTTTTTTTATCGTTTTACCTTATGAACGACGAAAAAGATACATGGATTGAGTGACATGAACTATTTAAATTTTATATAACTTTGAAAAGTACTATTGAAAGGTCGGAGCATGGTTGGAGACAGGATAAAAATTTGCTAAAATGGAATTTTCATTCAAAATTTTGCGGCGGAGCTGTGCCAGAATCGATTTTTAGTAAGTTTTACCCTAGAAATGACTAAACAAATTCATGAATTTGAGTGACATCTATTTTTTAAATTTTAATCAAGGTTTAACAAGTAATCTACAAGGGTCGGAGCGTGGTTTGAGACATGATGGAGATTTACTAAAATAATATATTTAATCATATATTTGTGACGGAGCTGTTGCGGAATCGCTTTTTAGGCCGTTTTACCTAAAGACCGACGAAAATTATACATGAATTGATTGACGTCCATTTTTCAAACTCTTATTGAGCTTTAACCAGTACTATTGAAATGTCGGAGCACGGTCGGAGATAGGACGAAGATTTGATAAAATAAAATTTTCATTCAAAATTTTGCGATGGAGTTGTGTCAGAATCATTTTTAGGTTGTTTTATCCTAGGAACGACTAAACAAATACATGAATTTGAGTGACATCCATTTTTTAAATTTTAATCGAGTTTTAACAAGTAATCTAGAAGTGTCGGAGTATGGTTGGAGATAATACGGAGATTTGCTAAGCCGACATTTTAATCATAATTTTGTGACGGGGCTGTAGCGGAATCACTTTTTAGGTCGTTTTACCTTAAGTACGACGAAAATTATAAATGAATTGAGTGACGTTCATTTTTAAATTTTTATTGAGTTTTGACCAATATTATTGAAATGTCGGGGCACGGTCGGAGACAGGACGGAGATATGCTAAAATGGAATTTTTATTCAAATTTTTGCGACGGAGCTATCTTAGAATCGATTTTTAGGTCATTTTACCCTAGGAACGACTAAACAAATACATGAATTTGAGCGACATCAATTTTTTAAAATTTTAATCGAGTTTTAACAAGTAATTTAGAAGAGTCGGAGCATGGTCGGAGACATGATGGAGATTTTCTAAAATAATATTTTTAATCATAATTTTGTGACAGAGCTGTTGCAGAATCGCTTTTTAGGTCGTTTTACCTAAAGAACGACGAAATTGAGTGACGTCCATTTTTCAAACGTTTATTGAGCTTTAACAAGTACTATTGAAATATCGGAGCACGGTCGAAGATAGGACGGACATTTGCTAAAATAGAATTTTCATTCAAATTTTTGCGACGGAGCTATGTCATAGTCGATCTTTATGTCCTTTTACCATAGGAACGACTAAACAAATACATGAATTTGAGTGACATCTATTTTTTAACTTTTAACCGAGTTTTAACAAGTAATCTAGAATAGTCGGAGCATGGTTGCAGACAGGATGAATACTTGCTAAAATGATATTTTTAATCATAATTTTGTGACGGAGCTGTAGCGGAATCGCTTTTTAGTCTGTTTTACCTTGAGAATGAAGAAAATTATATATGAAATGATTGACGTCCATTTTTTAAACTTTTATTGAGCGTTGACAAGTACTATTAAAATGTTGGAGCACGGTCGGAGACAGGATGAAGATTTCTTAAAATAAGATTTTCATTCAAATATTTGCGACGGAGCTGTGTCTGATCGATTTTTAGGTCTTTTTATCCTAGGAATGACTAAAAAATAAATGAATTTGAGTGATATTTTTTAGGTTTAATCGAGTTTTAACAAGTAATATAGAAGAGGCGGAGCATGGTTGGAGACAGGTGGGAGAGTTGCTAAAATGACATTTTCATCATAGTTTTGTGACAAATCCGTCACAAAACTATGATAAAAAAAATATCGGTTTAGCAAATCTCCATCTGGTCTCCAACCATGCTTCGACTCTTCTAGATTACTCTTTAAAATTCGATTAAAATTTAAAAAATAGATATCACTCAAATTCATGTATTTGTTTAGTCGTTCCTAGGGTAGAACGACCTAGCAAGCAGTCGATTTTGACACAGCTCCGTCGTAAAAATTTGAATGAAAATTCCATTTTAACAAATCTCCGTCCTGTCTCCAAACATGCTCCGACATTTCAATAGTACTTGTCAAAAATCAATAAAAGTTTGAAAAATGGACGTCACTCAATTCATTTATAATTTTCGTCATTTTTAAGATAAAACGGCCTAAAAAGTAATTCCGCTACAGCTCTGTTACAAAGTTATGATTAAAAATGTCGGCTTAGCAAATCTCCGTATTATCTCCAACCATACTCAGACTCTTTTAGATTACTTGTTAAAACTAAATTAAAATTTAAAAATAGATGTCACTCAAATTCATGTATTTGTTTAGTTGTTCCTGGGATAAAATAACCTAAACACGATTCTGACACATCTCTGTCGTAAAAATTTGAATGAAAATTCCATTTTAGCAAATTTCCGTCCTGTCTCCAACCGTACCCCGACATTTCAATAGTACTGGTTAAAGCTCAATAAGAGTTTGAAAAATGGGCGTCACTCAATTCATGTACAATTTTCGTCGTTTTTAAGGTAAAACGACCTAAAAAGCAATTCAACAACAACTCCATCACAAAATTATGATTGAAAAATATTATTTTAGTAAATCTCCATCATGTCTTCAACCATACTCCGACTCTTGTAGATTACTTGTTAAAACTTGATTAAAATTTGAAAAATAGATGACACTCAAATTCATGTATTTTTTTAATCATTTCTAGGGTAAAACATCCTAAAAATCGATTCTAGCACAGCTCCGTTGCAAAAGTTTGAATGAAAATTCCATTTTAGCAAATCTCTGTCATGTCTCCAACCATGCTCCGACCTTTCAATAGTACTTTTCAAAGCTATATAAAATTTAAAAAGTTCATGCCACTCAATCCATGTATCTTTTTCGTCGTTCCTAAGGTAAAACGACCTAAAAAGCGAATCTGACACAAAATTATGTTTGAAAATGTCATTTTAACAAATCTCTGTATTATCTCCTACCATGCTCTGATTCTTCTAGTACTTGTTAAAACTCGATTACGGGAATGAGTTGTGAATGACGGGAATGGCGATGTGCTTTGTTGTTAAGCCCATAGTTGCTCGTCGAGGATGGAGGTAGATGTGGCGGAGTGGTTGGTCGTACTGTGGGTTGAGAATGGCTCGAGACTTGGGGTATTAAGTGATTATTGTGGATTTGGATGCCCAAGTATTGGTTAATGCTTTGCTTTAGTGTGGACTTCGTCTTTCCTATAACTTGGAAAAATGGTACAGGACATTGCATTGTTAGCAAGTTCATTGGATCGGGTTTCGTTTGTCTGGACTAGGCGATCTGAAAATGTTGTGGCTCATATATTAGCTTTATTTGGGATTCTCTTGTGAGACATCATTTTTCTCGTTTAGCATTCTAGATTCGATTCTTGATTCCGTTGTAGTCGGTTTGAGGCATTTTCTTTGATTAATAGATGCATTTTCTAAAAAAAAAAAGTAATTACATTTTATATAAATATGTGAATATTATAAAGGTGATATTTATAAAGTAATTTTTTTTAGTACAAACAATTATTAAAGATACAAACGAAATAAACATGCAAACAATTATGAGAAAAAGAGAGTGTATTAATTTAAAATAATTTTAGAAATATATCCTTGAGTCGCTACAATAAATACACACACCCAAATAAAAATTAAAAAAAAAACCCCACACTCAAACACACGCACGCAGAAGACATTCACGCACGCGGAAAATTGTATAATAGTCTAATTACATTAGACTATTTTGGTAAAAAAAATATATTTCGGATTTAAAGAGCAAAAGTTCGGGTGTTATTAGCTGCGGCCTAAATCAAATTTAAATAGACAAAAATAAAGATAGTTTTGTATGAATATGATTCATATTAATGTTTATCATTAAATATTTTGAAAAGAAAAATACTAAATATTTAAATAGAATATCAAGATTATATGTACACAAATATTTAGGAATTGAGAGTATCATATTATGTGTACAAAAATATAAAAAAAATGTATTTTAGTATTTAAATTATTTATATTTAATAGTACAAAAACTGTATTACAAAATTTAAATTTAAATTTAAATTATCAAATTTTAAAGAAAACGTTTACAATATAAAAAAATTGGAGTAGATTTTATATGAAAACGCTTTATAATAAGCTTAATATGAAATAATTTTAGAGTATCATTAATCTCATCAGAAGTATCATTAAACCTGCCAAATGTATCATTAGTCTGAGTTCAAGAAAATTAAAAAATTTAAAACAATTTTCTTGAACTCAAACTAATGATACCCCCTATTAGATTAATGATATTTTAAAATTATTTCATAATAAACTTATCATGAACTATTTTCAATAATACTTTGCCAAAAAATTGACACAACATAGAAAATTGAATAGTAATTCATAGTTTAACTCAAGTAACAGTTCATATAAATCTACACACAAATATAAGATCCCAAATTAACTTTAGGAAATCCATGAAATGGAATGGGAGAACGTGTACTTTTCTTTACCTTTCTCGTTTTTTTAATTTTTTTTTTTTAGAATACCTTTCTCGTTTTAGAAGCACATTGGATGCTTCCATCTTCAGATTAGCTGCTTTCCATCATTACCTAATTACCAAGTGACTGTGTTCCATTAATCATAAACCCAACACGTGCCAACCGTTAATTATCCATAATTAGCCACCCTAATACCTCGTGTGGGCCACCCTTGATTTCCTGACGAAGTCTATACCCATTATTTTCCTTTCTTAATTTTTTTTTTTTGCTATAACTAACTATTATCATGATTCATATACTATATTTAAATGGCAATGTATATTACTTGGATTTATTTATTTTACCCCTAAATGTCCTCACCAACATCCTCGAGAATGACTAATTTGAAGTGAAACCTAATCCAAAATATAATGATTGCAGATAAGATAAAAGTAATAAGATATGACAACAATTAGCCTATATAATTATATATTAATATATGCATTGCCCGGTAAAGAGGAGGAACGAAATACACTTTTGAGTTTAATAGGTGCGTCGAATGAAATATATTCCTCGATTGCGAGATAGATTCCCCACTTTCGAGGAATCATTTCATTTCTTTCCTTTACTATACACCATTTTTTCATTTTATTACACTACAAAAAATTCGCGTTTTAGCGATCGCATGTAAATTGATTGCTAAATATTGTATTTAGCGACCGTAAAAGACCACCGGTCTTTAAATAAGAAAATTTGCGACCAAAACTCAAAGGTCGGTCAAACTTGACCAACTCAATTTACCGCCTGTTCGGCGACTGCCTAGGCGGTCTCTGAATTGAATTTTCAATTAGCGACCGCCCTTGAGCGGTCGCAAAATTGTTAGTTGACCCGTTCTTGGAAACGGGCAATGGTCATTTAATACTGGGACCATCCATATACGTGGTTAGCGACCGCCTATGGTGGTCGCTAATTTTTTTTACCCTTTTTAGTCACAGACCGTACTCACTTTCGGCCTACACACAAAAAAAAAAAAGTCCGCCGCCGCCGCCGTCCGTCGAGCGTTCCGTTCCGGTCAATACCCTCCTTACTTCTCCGTCTATCTAATAAACGTAAAATTTTCAAACTTTAACCTTTTATTATATATTTTTGTATATATATATATATATGTATATATATATTAGACATATATGTACGTATATATATATGAATTTAGTTGATTTATATTTGTAGTTGTGAATTTAATTGATTTATATTCGTAGTTGTGAATTTAGTTGATTTATATTCGTAGTTGTGAATTTAGTTGATTTATATTCGTAGTTGTGAATTTAGTTGATTTATGTTCGTAGTTGTGAATTTAGTTGATTTATAGTCGTAGTTGTAATTTAGTTGATTTATATTCGTAGGTATATATGAATTTAGTTGATTTATATTCGTAGGTATATATGAATTTAGTTGATTGATATACGTAGTTGTGAATTTAATTGATTTATATTGTTAGTTGTGAATTTAGTTGATTTATATTCGTAGATATATATGAATTTAGTTGATTGATATACATAGTTGTGAATTTAATTGATTTATATTCGTAGTTTTGAATTTAGTTGAATTATATTCGTAGTTGTGAATTTAATTGATTTATATTCGCAGGTATATATGAATTTAGTTGAATGTGTATAAATATACTTAGAAAAGTTAATCATGATAACCCCGATCAGAGTGGGGCACAGGGTCGGGGACAGGGTTGAGGGAGGGGGGAGAGGAGGTCGGGGTCATTGAGACCGGTGATCCCGGAGGTTCGATGAGTCCCGGAGATGACACCATCCTTCTCACAGCAGTTCAGTGCTGCTGGCTCTACTTCTGTTGCCGGATCTACGGCTTCACGGCAGCATCCCCAGTTGGATAGTCGTCTCACTGTTGTCCCTAGCGACAACATGTAAGTATTCTTAAATAATGTTAATTGTATTCATTAATATTAATTATTAATATTAACTTGAATTTTTTTATGTCACAGTATGCTTCCAGACCATGAGACCAGCGCTTGCGTCTCAGAGGCTATTAAGAAGCTCCCGTTCGAGGTTGGCGCCCACTCGTGGTCCATGGTGCCCGAAAGAGGAGGGAGTACTTCGAGGAGTTCAATGTATATTTATTATAATTTTAACTTTTGGTATTTTATTTTGAATTTATTTGTTAATAGTTTATTTTTAATTTAATTGCAGAAGTTGTGCGTCTGGGATCCTGCCCATGATAGTGTTATGTACGGCTTGTTCTGCGCGAAAGCGCATGAGCGGTACAAAAATATTATCTACGGGCTGAGGAAGAAGTTCAACAGTGGGGCGCAACTGGAGCTGGGCACAGGACCAGATGGACGTTCCGTCTGGGACGCTTTGGTTGCTCACTGGAATAGTGAGAAATTCAAAGCCAAGTCCGAGAAGTCAAGGGAGAATCAGTTGAAGGACCCCACCGGGCAAGGTGTCACCAGACATCGGGCTGGATCCCGGTCCATCTACAAGCACTCCCTCACCTTTGTAAGTATTACTTTTATTTACATTTGAATATTAATAAACTTTTAAATGTTTAATATTTAAAATCTATTGAATTTGGTTCGCAACAGGAGAGAGAGCACGGACGAAAGCCCACTCTCTATGAGCAGATGGAGATCTCCCACCCAGTGAACTCGGAGACTGAGACGTCTACCTATGCCCGCACCGCCGAGATCCATGTAAGTATTTTTTAATTTTAATTAATTTTAATTTAATTATTATAATTGTAGTTTAGTTATTATAATTTTAATTTCAGAACCAGTTTAAGGATCGTCTCGCCCAGGCCTCGCAGCAGGTGACCCCCGGAGATGACATCGGAGAGAACCCCACCCCTCCCCGGATTGACGAGGACCGCATCTATTTAAATGTGGTCGAAGTCAAGAAGGGAAAGGTCGTGGGGCAGGGCGGTCACAGTAAGGCCATCCTGCAAACCTACCGCTAGAGCAGTGGATCATCCTCCTCGATCGACTCTGCTCCCTCTCAGGTGGAGCGTGAGCTGAGGGACGTCCGGAAGTAGATGGAGGCCCTCACGAGCTACAACATGGGTCTCCGGGATTGGTTCTCCACCGTCACTCAGCAGATAAGAATTAATGCTCAATCCCCACTCCCACCATATTTTGATGCCGGGGGGAGTGGTGCCGGTGTGAGTGGGCACGGAGGTGGTCAGGGCGAGGGCAAGTGCGAGGGTGAGGATGACGATATCGATATCGATCAGTTCCTCTCTGGAGATGATTAGAGTTAGAGAGAGAGAGAGAGTGTGTGTGAATGAGAGATACATACTTTTTTTATTTTTAGTTGAATATTTTATATTTTTATTGAATGTCTTTTATTTTGTTGAATGTCTTTTATTTTGTTAGTAAATATATATATATATATATATATATATATATATATATATATATATATATATATATATAAACGAATTAGAAACAAAAATAAATTAATTTGATGAATATAAAAAAAGGGGAGTCAATTTGGAATTATATACAATTAAATGAATAAAAAAGAATGAATTAATAATTTAGAATAGTTTAAAATATTAAATTTATAAAATTAATAAAAAAGTTAGTAAATTAGAAACAAAAAAGAATTATTTTGATGAATTTTTTTTTAAAAAAGGAGTCAATTTGGAATTATATACAATTAAATGAATAAATACGAATGAATTAATAATTTAGAATAGTCTAAAATATAAAATTTATAAAATTAATAAAAAAATAGTAAATATATATATATATATATACATATATACATATATATAAACGAATTAGAAACAAAAATGATTGAATTTGATGATTTTTTTTAAAAGGAGTCAATTTGATTACATATACAATTAAAGGCAATTAAACGAACAACAATAACATGTGTCCTAATGGTTCAAACCTCTTTCGGCCTACCCGGAGGTCGCTGGTTCGATTCCCCTTGGGCGCATATTTGTCTATTTATTTCTACAAGCCTCACAAGAGTTTATATACTACATCGGTCGTCTAATATAAGCCAGTGGGTTAGTGGTTCGCGCTCCGCTTGGATCCTAATGGACGCGAGTTTGAACCTAATGAGTCTTATTTTTTTACGCTGGATCGCTGATTGGCGACCGCCTTTGGGTCGGTAGCTAATCCGAAAATTAAATAAAAAGTTTAATTTTATTTAAATAAATAAATTAGAGACCGCCAATGGTCGGTCGCTAATACATGACCCGTCCGGATCGGACCCGATTGATTCAGCGACCGATGTCAAAAGACGATCGCTAATATTAGCTACCCGCCTTTTAACGACCGATTTTTTCCGGTCAGAAATCGATCGCTAATCACGTTTTGCGACCGAAAAACGGTCTCTAAATCCCCTTTTTTTTGTAGTGTTACTATTTCTTCACACTCAAAACATCCAACCAAATTATTTACATAATAGTACATATTATCTTAACATAATTACATATTATTCACAAATTTTTGTATGCATTATTTTTATTTTTTAAAACTTATTATGTAAACTGAACTTTGAAAAATCAAGGTTTATTTGAAATTGAACTTAAATTTAAGTGAATACTATGTATTTGAGTGCACACAAGAATCACTATATTAAATTATTAAACTTTTAAACATATTAAATACAATTATTCTACATATAAATTTGCTTTTCTATTTTACCATAAAAATTATTTCTTAAAACCACAAACCGATTTTTTTTATATATTAAAATCGAAATCAAAATTTAATTAAAATCGAATTGAATTTAGCATTTATATTCGATTTTGACATATTTTTGCTCACCCTATATTCACATGTAACATATATTAAAGCATCTCTTCTTTCAAATGGTTACAAATAGCAATAAAATCAACTTTAAATAAGTTTGTGCATTAAGATTGAGCAAATTCTCATATGCACCAGGTGCACTCACTCAATAGTTGGTCTCAATTACACTGAAAAGTTGGTCTCAATTACACTGTAAAGTTGGTTCCAATTACACTGTAAAGTTGGTTCCAATTACACTGAAAAGTTTACACTAAAATTTAATTTCAGTGTAAACTTTTCAGTGTAGTTGGAACTAACTTTTCAATGTAATTGAGACCAACTTTTCAGTGTAAACAGTATCAACTGTTGAGTGACAGCATAGTAGTGTTAAATGAAGCTATCGAGGACGCGAAAAAACGAAGGGAGGAAAACCTTTTGTTTAAGATTGATTTTGCAAAGGCGTACGATTCGGTGGAATGGAGCTATCTTCGTGAAATTATGAAAAGGTTTGGTTTTGATCACAAATGGATTTCTTGGATAATGGAGTGTGTTTCAACAGCTCAAGCCTCAGTTTTGGTTAACGGAAGTCCGTCTGAGATTTTTAATTTAGAAAGAGGTTTGAGACAAGGCAATCCACTATCTCTCTTACTTTTTCTGATTGCTGCGGAGGGGCTAAGTTCAATGATGAAAAAAGGGACAGATTTGAATTTTTTCTTGCCTATGGAAATTGGGAAAGAAAAAATCAAAGTTTCCCACCTTCAATTTGCAGATGATACCATTTTCTTAGGGAAGGCAGTGATGGAGAATGTAATTTTTTTTGAAGAATTTTCTTAGCAACTTGGAGATGATTTCTGGCCTTAAGATCAATAGAGACAAATGCAATATTTATGGTCTAAATGTGAAGGAAGAGGAGCTGGGTAACTTTGTAAATGTGCTCGGATGGAGAAAAGGTGAATTTCCTTTCAAGTATTTAGGGGTGAAAATTGGGTCTTCTCACAAGAAAATGTCTGATTGGAGTTATGCCTTACTCAAAGTGAAGAATCGCATTCTGAAGTGGAACGGGTCCAACATTTCGTGCGGTGGGAGGTTAACGCTCTTAAACTCTGTGCTTGCCTCTTTACCCGTCTACCTCCTATCTATCTTTCGGGCGCCAAAAAATGTGTTGAGAGAGTTTGAGTCACTACAAAGAAATTTCTTTTGGGGGGGGTGGGGTGTGCAAATAAAAAACTCCGTTGGCAAAATGGCTGTCTATTTGTAAGCCAAAACTTGAAGGGGGTTTGGGTGTAAAGGATCTTGAATCTTTTAATAAAGCTCTTATGGGGAAATGGGCTTGGAGGTTTTTTAGTGAGAATGAGAAGTTGTGGGTTAGAATTATCAAGTCTCGGTGGGGGGTTAATTGGGCTGGGGAGAGAGGTGGAGAATTTAGAGAGAGAAGGAGAATTATTGGGGGTTGGTGGGGAGAGGTATTGAGGAGTGTGGAAGAGGGTTCAGGGAGTTGGTTTTTTTCTGGGCTAGAAAGATGTATTGGTGAGGGCAGTGAGACTTATTTTTGGAGTGATAGGTGGGCAGGGAAAGAGCTGTTAAAAAATAGTTTTGCTAGGCTTTATAGATTGAGTCAATGTAAACTTTCAAAAGTATGTGAAATGGGTGAGTGGAGGGAAGGGGTTTGGGTCTGGAAGTGGAGTTGGAGAAGGGTGTTAACTGAGAGAGATAATGAATTGCTTAATGTTCTTTGTGATGTGATTAACAGGTATCTTCCAAGACAAGGAGAATCAGACTATTGGAAGTGGAACAAGGCTAGGAGCGGAGAATATAACGTTCAGGAAGCATACAAATGGCTGATCAAAAGAAAACTTGGAGGGAATGCGGAGGAGAAGAAAGAGTTCAAAATAATTTGGAAGAATTGGGCGCCACCTAAGGTTCGTGTGCATGCCTGGAAAGTTATCAATGGGATTTTGCCAACTATCAATTTGCTTCAACAAAGGAACATCATTCCGAGGTCGGTAAATAATATCTGTGTTTTCTGTAATATTGAAGAAGAGACGATAACTCACGTTCTATTTGAGTGTATTGTCTCACATTATTTTTGGATGAGATGTGTGAATTGGTTGGGGTTACATGTGGTATTGTCATCTTGCCCAAGATCCAATTTGCTCCAATTTTACGGTCTTGGGAGTGATAAAATGAGGAGAAGACTAGCGACCAGTGTATGGGAGTGTGGTGTTTGGCTACTTTGGAGAACGAGAAACGGATGTGTCTTTAGAGGGGAACATTTCCAAGAAGAAAAAATCTTCAATGAACTTAAGGTGAACTGTTGGAACTGGATGCAACACTACAAGGAATGGAGGAAAGATGCTAAATTCTCGGACTGGTTCAATAATCCGATTTCTGTCTTGTAATTCTATTCAAGTTTGTTCTGGGAGAAAGATGTATTTTGAGAGGTGCATCTCACACCTCATGTACTGAATTTGCTTTTTATAAGAAATTTTCCTTGATAAAAAAAAAAAATCAACTGTTGAGTGAGTGCACCATACACCAAGTGTACAAGAAGACTTACTCTTAAGATTGAGCTAATTGAAAATTACAGCTCATCAATCGAAAACCCTAATCATTGAATTCATGATCGATCAATTTAATTCAAGGAAATTCCACATTGACAGCAAAGGCCATGAGCGTACAGCATAATATGTCAAAGGTACATCCACGTTCGCAGTAGACCCCACCTTCAATAATAATCATCCACGCGCTAGCTGACCAGTGTATCCACGCGCTCTCCCACTATTTCGTCGGTGGAAAAAAAAAAAAAATTTAATTATTAATTACGCCCTAATATTAAATACGCCACAGTGCGCAGTTCACCATCTTCGCCGACAGAAAACGATTTGCAAGATCCACGGCGGAAAACAAGCCACGTGTCGAACAGCGTGGGCCTTTGTAACAGCTAAGTGAAAATAGTGCAAGTGAAGTTGGTCTGCCGCTTTCAATAGCTGTCAGCCTCCCCTTTTGTATAATATCTAGTCGTTTGTGCATATTTTATTTTTTCTCTCTCTCTTTTTATAATATAAATTGGAATCGTGGGAAATTGTGTTGGTCTCTTTCTGTTTTTGGACATTATAAAAATGAAGCGGGAGGATATGGCGGGTCTTATTTTGGTGAGGGGGGGAACAACTTGTCAATAATGTGATAACTAACATGTGGTAAATATACCTAATATTTAGGTAATGTATTAAAAAACGATAATATGATTAGTCATGTAAAATGGTCTTCTTCTTTGTATATTATTTGGACAATGTTTGATTTTTTTAAGTATCAATGTTAGTATGCACTTGAATGCATAATATGCATTTGAATTTAAAAAAAAAAATATTTCAAATAAAAAAAAGTAATACTTCAAGAAGTAATCAATAATACTCTAAAAAGTAATCGTAATACCTTAATTGAAAAAACAAACAGTTCAGTGTGTTTGTGTATGTTTTGAAAAAAAAAAATCAAAATTAAGTTTAAAATCCAAATGCATGCTATGCACTTAAATGCATGCTAGAATTTGTGTTTTTTCTAACGGTAATTACTTACCATGGGGATGCTCGTGTGAAATGATTTTTAAAGTGTTAAATCTTATTTTTATTCGGGTAAGAATATAAGATAACTAGTGTTAGTCCCGCGAATTTTCGCGGGATTGTAAATAAAGTTATTTGCAGAATAAAAAAAATTGTATAAATTTAATTTTAAAATTTTATAATATATTTACAAATAAAAAATATTGAATTTAATTGTAATCTAAATATTGAATAATGTAATTAGGTATAATTTGCTTCAATAGTATATAAATACTAATAAAATTACAATATTTATACTTACTAAAAAAATACTAATTACAATTTTCAAAAAAAATATTTATATACAACTTTCGTTGTGTACTTGAAAATCGAGAAACTAACTTAATATATGTATCAAGAATCTCACGTTTTAAAAATAAGTTAACTACATGAAAGAAGTATATTATAAGAATAACTCTCTTGTGCATTTGGTGAATATAATATAACTATATTTTTCAGTGTAATCAGCATATACTTTTCAATGTAAATAATTTCAAATGTTGAGTGAGTGCACGGTGCACTTAGTGCATATGAGAGTGTGCGATATTATAAACTCTAATTAGTTGTAAAACATATAGTAAGAATATTGAGAACCTAACTTAATATATGTATTTGTAGTTTCATATGAGGTCTCAAACATTAGAAAAAATATTAAATCTTTTATTCTATATGTATCACATTTTAGAGATAAGACAACCACGAAATATATAAATTATAATTTTTTAACTGTAAAACATTAGTTTTCAATGATAATAAATATAGGTTAGAAATTATGATGTAAAATTTCACATGACAATTGGTCTGTATACTACCAAATACACGTAAGATTGAGCATATTTTTTAAAAGAGTTTTATGTCATAACTCTATTGCACTTAACTTTATTTTACTCGATACACTATATAAATTAGATATTAAGAAGAAATAATTAATTTAAAAAAACGTGGAACATAAGAATTAGAGAAATTACACTTTTTTATTCTTTAATTTTGGGTGTCTTTGGGTTTCTTCCTGTTAACTTTGAACTTTTGAATTTCGTACTATACATTACAAAATATGTGTTTTTTGTTCTACTACCTGCTATAACAGGTACCTCTTTTGGTAAATCTGACGTGGCATTTGAATTTCATCCTATAAATTACAAAAAAGTGGCACCGTGTGAGATTTACCGGAATAGTAATGGAAACCAAAGTCAACCAAGTTAAGGAACAAAAAAATGTAATTTCCCTAAGAATTACATACAACTATCTATAATAATTAAAATATTTCACTACTAAACTATTGACAAACAAAAAATATACCACTACATGAAATCAAGGGGAGATTCTCTTTAGAAGTGCACACATTACAATTTTTTTCTAAACCACTATTTTTTCAAGTAGAGAATACAAAATGTAATTACAAAATTACAACTCTAATTATAAAAGTTCATGCCTCTATTCTTGCATGATTTTTTTATATATATAAAGTCTCATTCAATATGGAGATAGAAATATTCGAAAAAATAAACACGGTTATAAATTAAATTTTATTTGATTAAAAAATATATATACACAAAGATTGGTTAGAATTTTTTTTAGTATATCACATAAATATGTTTATGTTCATTTGCTTATCTAATTATTAATTATTTATTTTTGATATAAAAATACACCTTCCCACATACTAAACGTAATGTATACATAATTTTTTAATAAATTTAGAATAATATTATATTGCTAAAATTTTATGTTAACAAATTATCATCATTTTTTTTTTTGTTTAAAGTGTATTAATTTTTTTTTTTGTTTGAAGTGTCTTAATTATTTTCATTAAATTCATCAGTTCCACCGATATTATTTATTTCAACTAAAAGTATTAGTAGTTTAACTAAACCGTATTAATAAAAAATTTACATTGATTTTATTTGTGGTAAGTAGCATTCGCATTATACATTACTTATTAGTATTGTTAACAATGATTCAATAGTAGTACATATTACTTTTAAGTCCAATTTTAACAACCAACATCTTTTAAAACAATTACAAACATGTACAACTAATATGTTACGTACAATTCAATAATATCGGCTGCATAAAATAATATTAAAAAAATAAAAATATGTTCCAATAGCAGACAAAGTATAAAGTGGAAATAGTTAAAAAAATGAACCCTTTTTAAGGGTATTTATTATTATCACTGAAGGATATTAAATATTTTCATCAAAGGGTATTATTAATTTGTTAATGGTAACAAAAAATATTAATTATTTATTTAAAGAACACTAATTGGTTAAATTTAAAGTGTATCTAAAAATAATTATAAATTGATTCATATATGTATACAATAAGTCATGTCTTATAATTTATCACTAAATTAACTCATATACGCAAGAAAAATACTTTTTACCATATTAACTTATTGGTGTTTGCAAAATTAGGACATTGTCTTTTCGAACTTATAAATTTAGAAAATTATCTTAATGGGCTTATGAAATTAGAACACTATCATTGCAATCTTGCAAAATAAGGACGCTATCTTTTATGTTGAGAAAATTTAGGCCAAACTTTAATAAAATATGGGTCAAATAAAGCCCGATTATGATATGCCTATTTGGCTGTATTTTATAAAATTTGCCCTAAATTGATCAAAGTTTAAAAATGGTGTTCTAGTTTTGCAACTTTGTGAAGATATTGTCCTAATATTGCAAGTTCATAATTATGTAATTATGTATTATTTGCTTCAATATTATATAAAACAGTAATAAAAATAAAATATTTATCTTTACTTAAAAATATATAAATTAAAAATTTTGAAAAAATTTCTTTATATACAACTTTCGTTCTTTATATAAGAATCTCACGTCTTAAAAAAAGCTAACCACACATAAAAGATGTACAATATAAACTATTAGTTCTAAAACATTAGCTTTCCATGATAATAAATGTAGGTTGAAAATCATGATTTAAAATTTCAAACATCATTTGATTTGCAGATCATTAGACCCGCGAGTGTCGCGGCTTTATAAATCATCATAAGACATTTTCACCAGTTTCTAAAAAGTTATTTTTCTCAATACGATTTAAGTTTTTATTCCATAGCAAAAACATATCGTTAAATTATAAATGATGGAAAAAATATATGAGATGTTTTATATTCGTCCACACATAGAAAACAAATATTAAGTCTCTCCTAAAAAATATTATAGATTTCAAAAAATCTTTTTATACACAATATTTGTTGTATATTTTGACGGCTTACCCTCAACATCAAGACTTAAAACTTTCAGTCAATTCATATTTTTTACTCTCGAGACCGCCACGTATAGTTGCCCATGCGTGAATACTGGCTTGGGAAGATACAACCCTACAATTGAAAGAGACTGACCTTGACTCTTATTCATCGTCATGGAAAAACTAAGCAGCACTGAAAATTGACGCCGAGTAAAATTCAATAGACATCCTTTGATCTGAATTTATCAAAGTCATTCGTGGGATCTACATTCTACTGCCAATAAGTTATATCCCTAATTTGCGCTATATTCACATATATATCGGGATTTATATCTTTAATTAATCAAAAAATAATTTATGTTGTATGACTACCTATGAGCAAATAATAAGAACTAAAATCACAATAATTGTGCACTTAAACTTATTTTAAAGTAGCAAAGTCAAGCGATTGAAATCAATATTAGGTAAAGATAAGAGACTTAAATTTTATCCTACCCTTACCATTTTCTTATATCAACTACTACAAAGCATAGTTATAATTATATAAACTGCGGATTTTTTTTTTTATAATTCGACAATTTGATTTATCCCAAATTTTAATCTTATTCTTTGGTATATTAATTGTATAGTTGTTATTTTCTTTCTCAAAAGTTGTGAGTGTAAGTCATGTCCCCAAGTTGAGTTATATATTTAATCAATTAAAAATAATATATTCACATATACATATTTATATTTATATCTTTAATTAATAAAAAAATAATTTGCGTTCTATGGTTGCCTGTGAGCAAGTAATAAGGACTAAATCTAAATAATTGTGCACCTAAAAAGGACTAATCTCAAAACAACAAAGTAGAGGAATTGAAACCAAAATTGGGTAAAATAAGGGACTTAAATTTTATCTTATATTTACAAAAAAAAAAAAAAAAACCTCAAGAATTGTGAATGTAAGTTACATCTCTACCCTGTTTTATATGTTCAACTAATTGGAAATTAATTATTCACACACACATATATATATATATATATCGGCATTTATATCTTTAATTAATAAAAAAATAATTTATATTGTATGACTACTTGCGAGCAGATCATAAGGACCAAAATTACAATAATTGTGCACTTAACAAATTATTTTTAAAGTGGAAAAGTCAAACGATTGAAACCAAAACTGGGTATAAGGGACTTAAATTTTATCTTACCCTTACAATTTTTTTTTACATCAACAACTACAAAGAGTATTTAAAATTATACAAATTGCGGAATATTTTTTTATTGATAATTCGATAATTTGATTTATCACAAATTTTAAGATTATTCTTTGGTATATTAATTGTATGGTTGTTATTTCCTTTCTCAAAAGTTGTGAGCGTAAGTCACGTCTCAAATATCTTTAATTAATTAAAAGTAATATATTCATATATATATATATATATATATATATATATATATATATATATAAGTATTTATATCTTCAATTAATCAAAAAATAATTTGTGTTGTACGATTACCTGTGAGCAAGTAATAAGGACAAAAATCTATATAATTGTGCACTTAAATGACGAATCCCAAAACATCAAAGTAGAGGGATTGAAACCAAAATTGGGTAAAGGTAAGAGACTTATATTTTATCTTGCATTTACCAAAAAAAAAAAATCATCAAGAATTGTGAATGTAAATTAAACATAACTATCATGCATTATATCTTCAATTAATTAGAAATTAATTACTCACACACACACACACATACACACACACACACATACACACACACACATATATATATATATATATATATATATATATATATATATATATATATATATATATATATATATATATATATATATGTATCGACATCAGCTTATCATCAATCAAAAAATAATTTTCGTTGTATGGTTACCTGTGAGCAAGTAATAAGAACCAAAATCAAAATAATTGTGCACTTAAAGGACTAATTTTAAAGCAGCAAAGTTAATTGATTGGAACCCAAATTGGATAAAGATAAAGGACTTAAATTTTATTCTACTCCTACAATTTTTTTTATATTAACAACTACCAAGGGTAATTACAATTATATAAGTTATAGTTGTTATTTTCTTTCTCAATTGTTGTGAGTAAGCCACGTTCCCAAATAAAGTTATATTAAAATTACTCTATGCGTGCGCACGCACACACACACACACACACACACACACACACACACACACACACACACACACACACACATATATATATATATATATATATATATATATATTGGTATTTATATCTTTAATTAATCAAAAAATAATTTGCACTGTATGGTTACATGTGAGCAAATAATAAGGACCAAAATCTAAAAAATTGTGCTCTTAAAGGATTAATCTCAAAACAACAAAGTATATGGATTGAAACATAAATTGGGTATAGATAAGGGACTTAAATTTTATCTTACATATATATATTCCTCAAGAATCGTTAATATAACTTACATTCATAACCTGCGTTATTCACAAATGCAAACAATAACTATAATTATATAATCCGCGAATTTTTTTCTATGATCATCCGATAATTTGATTAATTCAAATCCTAATCCTATTCTCTGGTATATTATTTGTACGAATGTTATCTTCATTCTAAAAAATTGTGAATGCGAGTCACATCCCAAACCTGCATTATATCTTTAATTTATTAAAAATTATCCATACACGTTAATATACTGGTTTATATATCCTCACCCAGTAAAAAAATAATTTGCGATGCATGACTACATATAAGCAAGCAATAAGGACCAAAACTAAAATAATAGTGCACCCATGGGACCAATTTCAAAGTAGCAAAGTCGAGTGATTGAAACCAAATTTGGGTAAAGATAAGGGTCTTAAATTTTAATTTATACTCCCAACTTGGCGAACAATACCATTAGAACCAAACTTCTTGACAAACAGTCCATTCGACACCGGGAGTGTAGAGAAAAACAAATAATCACCGGGTCTACACAGAAAACAACTGAGCAAATCATCCCAACCATCCCCGCAGAAGCATAGAAAACTGTCATGAACCCACTCAGCCCTCAATGACCATTGATTTCCAGTGTTATCAACACAAATCGATTTCCAACCATCACCAGTATAACCATACAGCTCAACAAACCTACCAGGGATTGACTTCACACAGAACAAATAAAACACCAAACAAAAAAAAATTGTACAAAAAAAAAGGAACGACCATAAAAGATTAGGCAGGTACCATTAAATGCAGGTAGTTAACGTCGCTAACAGGCACAAACTTTAGATAGAAAGCTTCATGCTCCGGAGTGAAAAATCTCCTTTTCAGTGCACACAACACATCATAATCAACACGGACATTTGGCTCTGGATGCCACCAAAATAGGAGAGAAAAAAAAAACTCAATGCTAACAACAAAAATTGAAGAACACAAATCGATATAAAAATCACAATAGAAGTGCAGAAAAGAATAATTAAAATACCTGCAACCCGATTCATTGAATGAGAAAAACCTACGATGTCGATTAAAAAAAAGGTTCAAGTAAAGCAAGAGAATCAATACATGCAATTAACAACAAAAGAAAGTAGATAACCTAAGTCATATAAAAAGAGAAAATCTGCCCACGGAAAATATCAATATAGGTACAAAATATCAAATAAATTTTTTTCCAATGGTTGTTGACGATCAGTTCTAATCTTGAAGATTAATGGCTGTTTTAGATGGTTAATTGATCATCAAACAATTACGTGTGATTGATCACTAACGTAATTAGTGAATACGGATCTTCGGGTTTAGGTGGATTAGAATCGTATGAAAGCTTACGTGTTTTAAGTTCGATTGTAAGTTAATCGAGCTGCTTTGGATTCATAATCGAAGTTTGGACGTGTATATTAATTTGTGCTTGCTTATTTGCTGAAAAAATCTAAGTATTTATAGACTTTTGCCCAGCAGGAGGTGGCACGACCTTTGGCCGACCAAGTCTGCATGCTCGACACCTGTCCTTTGACTAATTTGACCTTATCTTAACTAAATTCTATCATTATCTACTGGACTTGCTCGCAGTCTAGAGCTGTTCGTCACTTTGGACTTGTCCTTGAGGAGTCTTTAGTCTGATTCTGATGGTCTTTCATCTTGTTTAATTGTTATTTTGGCGCTGTGGTTGGATCTGATCGGCAGGATGCCGTTTGAGCTCGTCATGTGGCTTTTGATCTGATTTTGTTCACCTATGTGTCTTGATCGCATGTAGGTTTTGCTCGCCGGATGTCTTGGGTGAATCATGTGTTAATTCCAGTTTAAATTTTGTGTGATTTGCGCTAATCCTGGTCGCCCAAATGATGATCCTGCTCGCCTATCAACAATTGCCCCCTTGCCAATCAATAAATTGTGAAGATGGTGAATGAGTACTTAAGTGTCACTAAGGCGAGCAAGAATGTCCCTGGGGCGAGCAGCTTTTCACGGGCGGACAACATTGGTCGAGCAGACTCGGGTCGGGGACGGTTGGGATCCCAAGATCTGGGCACGGCTCGAGGTGTGACGTGGGCGGAATGATTGCTGCCGCCCACGCGCACACAATCCCGAGGAGACGCGCCTTCCCGTTTTGTCGGACAGGTGCTGCACGCGCCCAGAATTTGCAATTTGGTCCTTCCACTTTCAACTTTGTTCGCCCGGTACCCCGTTTTTCCAGAAGTATAAAAGGAAAATTTTCTTCGTTTTTTTTTATTTTCACACTGTTTCTTAAGCGCGAATCCCTCTTTCTTCCTTCTTTCAAATTTCCGGCGACGTTTCCAGCTTTCGGCGATCTTCGAACAACGTCAAGGTAGTTTTTTCTCTGCTTATTTTCTTCTCTTTCTTCTCTTCTTGCGTCGTGTGCGTTCTTGATTCACCGAGAATTCCTACTCCGCCGTGGAAAATTCCGAGCCGCCGTGTTCTTCCCTTGCCGGAATCTGCAAAACTCTAACATCTCTCCCTTAACTTGTTCGATGGCGTCGCACTCTGAGACCGGTTCTTTTCCTCCCCGGAATCCTGAAAAACGGCCCGTCGAAGAAAATCTTCCTATAGTTAATTTGGAATCTGATCCCGAGGCGGCTTTGGTTGCACGCTCGGTCAATTCTGGAGCCCATCCCTCCGGGGAAAGAGAGGAGCGAGCAAATCCTGCTCGCCAGCTCTTAGAAGAGACGAGCTCGGACCTCCACGAAGACGAGGATGAAGAAGTCGAGGTACTTCAGCCGGTGAACCTTGACGAACTGACTTGGGCCTATCTCAAGGATATCAACTTCCCCGCGCCCAGATTGATCGAACATCGGGTTCCAGTCGTGGTTGCTCGCCGTGTCGACTGGAATGAGTACGAAAAGGAGCACTCCAATCGCTTCTTCATTCCTGCTCGCGGAGTGCGGAAACTTAAAGCGACCGAGTTCGCAGCGAGCTGTATCGTATCCGCCATCACTGAGGAGAATTTGATCGAGATTCGGAGGGATTACAAGATTCCCTTTGATATCCCAATGTATGCTCCTTTGGTGGACGACAGAGCTGATCGCCCACCACGCGGATTGACGGCGATCAACCTTGCCACCCTAAATGCTGGAGTTTCATTGCCGTTGCACCCTTTGGTCGGCCAATTTCTACATGACGTGAACTTGGCTATCACCCAACTTACTCCCGTTGGGTGGATAAATCTGATGGCCCTGATGGTAATGTTCGCCCTGGAGGGGTATCCCAACAGGCTGTCCGCCGAGGAGGTTGGCTACCTAATGACGATGACCGGCTGCACTGGGGAAGAGGCGGGCTGGTACTATCTAAAGGCGCGACCAGGCCAAAAACTTGTCGAGGATATTCCTGGGAAAGTGCGAGATTGGAAGCATGACTGGTTTTGGATCGGAGGCGACTGGCGTGCTTCTGCTCGCTCTTCAGGGGGTTCTGAACGAATCGAGACCCCGGCAGAGTTTAGGGAATTAAAGCGTGAGTCTTACCTCTTCTATATTTTTGAAGTGGTTGGACTAATTTTAATTCTCTTTTTCCTTTGTTTCAGATCCCAAGAACTTGGGGTGGCGAACTGTGAAGAATAGCATAAACGATCAATTCCTGTTCGTTGCGTGTTTGATCGCCCTTCGTCGCCGAGAGGATCGAAGTATTGGCCATCTCTTCTCCGAGGATACACTGCGAGTTGCTCATCTCACAACCTACCCCCATCATCTCGAGGCTCTAGCTCGTATCCCAGAGGGTAAGTATCTTCATATTGGGCGAGCAGATCTGGTCGGTCTTACACTTGGTATTAATTTGCTTTTCATGTCCTTTACAGATCAACTTACCGCAGTTGTGCTTCACCCTTCCTTTCTAGAGCTCGATAACCGTGTCTGGGAGATGCCGACCAAAAAGGGACGTAAGAAGTCGGATCCCCTCTCAAAGATCATCGCCCTTGCGGCCAAGGGTGGAAAAGGAGACCCTCGACAAGCCGGAGGGTCGAGCTCGGCACAGCCTCCTGCCCCCGTGGCGAGTCCGCCCAAGACACTGGTTCTGAGGGTGAAGAGGCTTCTTCGTGGAGACGGCACTCCCGTCTCCGATACCGAGAAGGCTGCCAAACGAGCAAAGACGGCTCAAGAGAAAGTGACGGTGGCTGTCCGACCATCCGAAGGCGACAGCGAGCAAACTCCTTCGGTGGAGCGTCCCGGCGAGCAAGCTCTGGTCGTCACCACTCGTGAAGGATCTGGTCCTTCATCTGACCCCACCTACCTTGGTTGGGATAAAGGTCGTCTTGACAGGTATAACCTTGCTCGCCCAGGACACTTAGCATTTTTTTTTTTACTAACTGAAAAATTTCTTTTCAGCTACTCGCCCGAGCAGTATCCAGGGCGATCTAACCTGGTGCACCGTTTCGCCTGCTCAAAGGTGCCGACCAATCTGCGCGAAATCCCGGACTCTTTTGTTCGCCGCGCCTCTGAGGTCGTTGCTCGTAGCTGGACCAAGGAGCTAAACGAGATCGTCAAGGCACAAGCGCCTCGTGATAATGGCCATTTGTGTCTTGTCGAGGCGGGAAACACCTTGGCGGCCGTGCAACGTTTGGTCGACCAGGTTGAGGACCTTGAGAAGGACTCACGCCAGCATGCGGCCACGGTCAGTCGTATTGCCAGAGAGCGCGATGACGCTAAGGCTGAGGCGAAGAAGATTATCGCCGACCTTGAGAATAAAGCCAAAGCTCATCAGGTTAGCGAGCAGCGTGCCTTGGACCTGCACGTCAAAGTCTCCGAGGAGCTGAAGGTCAAGATGGCCGAGGTCGAGCACATGCGAGCAGAACTTGCTCGCGCTCAGCAGCAGAAGGAGGTCGCCGAGAAATTCGCGACTGAGGCAACGGCCAAAATTGCGGACCTTGAAATCCAGCTCGCCAACTCCATTACCCAAGAGGAACTTATTCCTAAGATGGAGGTGAGCTCGATTCTTGGTTACGTAACTGGTTATGCGGAGAGCATCCGTATTGCCCATGAATTCAAGGCTGCCGCAGTTGTCGAAGAGATCGGCAAGGAGTTGTGCAATTTTGTTGAATCTAACCCTCCTGCTCCGGGCACAACTCTGCAAATTGGCGACCTGCCTGAATATAGGATCAAGCTCGACTTCATTGGCCCCGAGATAATTATCACAAGTCCTGCCGAGGACGAGGAAGAAGAGGGTGATGCTGCGGAGGGCGAGCAAATCCTTCCTGCCGATCAAAGTGAAAGAGCTCTAAAGGAGCGTGCTGATGCTGAGGGATTGATTGCTGAGCTAACTGAGGTGGTCCCAATTGATCCTGCCCTTGAAGGTTCTCCTCTTGAAGACCCCAAAGATGACAACATATCTCCTCCTGCCGGGCAAGGATCTTAGCGGACAGGATTAGCTAGGAACTTGTACTTCTTTTTTGTTGGTCGTCTTTTTTTGTAATTTTTGGGCGATCAAGCCTTGTGTTCAATGAATATATTTTGCTTAATTGCTCGTCTTTCATCTTACATTAATTGTTCTTTGCATCTTTATCTGTGCTTCAACAATCTTAATGTAATTGGGCCTTGTTCCTTAAGAATTTTTTTTTTTGCCTTAGGATTTGATGGGCTTTTGGCCTTAGGCTGTGTCCATTTAAAAACGAACAGCCTTTAATGGGCTTGGTTGTATAATCAACTTGCGCCTTGAGCTCACATTTCTATTTCGAACGAACAACTTAATATTGAACAAACATTTAAAAATTACAAGTATCAAACGCGACCAAGAATGTAATCCTGCACTAGCTAGGTTGGACTTGCTCGACAAAAACAATGTTAAGCTTCCAACTTATTAAAAAACATAATTTACATCAAGAGTCAGAGTTGCTCGACTACTATACAATTTGTCAAGACATCTTTAAACTCTTAAGAGGAAATGAAATTATTACAAGATACTGACATCCCAGCATGCGACCAGACTTGACCCAATTCATCTTTGTTCGACCATTTATACTTGGTGAATAATTTCAAAAAATTAGGCAAGTTTTTTGGACCCATCTTGTATCTCTGCCATTCCAGTTCGCCCAGTGGACTTAGTAGCTCGCCCATCTCAACTTCACTTTCTCATGAGGCAGAACTGATCGCCTACTGAAAGTATTTCCTTAGATTAGCTGCATTCCAGGAATATTGGGCCGAGTTGCCATCTAAGTCCTCTATGTCATATGCTCCATTGGGTAACCTATCTGTTACCCTGTATGGGCCCTCCCAAGTCGGGCCAAATATGCCTGGAGGTGGGGCAAGCTTCTTTCTTAGAATGAGGTCACCAACTTCGAATTTTCTTATCTTGACTTGGGAATTATAGTAACGCTCTGCTCTTTGCTTGTACGTGGCATTCTTTAGTTCAGCGTGTAATCTTCTTTCTTCGAGCAAATCTGCTTCTGTAGCTAGGGCAGAATGATTTGCTTGTTCATCAAAGCTGGTTGTCCTGACTGTGTCAGTCTTTAATTCAATTGGTATTACTGCCTCTGTTCCGAAAGTCATTGCAAAAGGTGTTTCTCCGGTGCTTAACCTGGGAGAAACCCTATATGCCCACAAGACTTCCGGGAGTTTTTCTGACCAGCTACTTTTACTTTCTGCCAGACGTATTTTCAATGTATGCTTGATAATCTTATTTACAGCTTCAACTTGTCCGTTTGACTGGGGATGATAGGGAGTTGAATAGTGTTTCCTGATCCCCCATTTTGTACAGAAATCTCGTAATTCCTTTCCGTCAAACTGTGGGCCATTATCTGTCACGATTGTTCGTGGAATTCCAAAGCGACAGATGATGTTCTGCCATATGAAGTTGATCATGTTCTGCTGTGTAATTTTCACCATGGCCTTTGCTTCTGCCCACTTTGTATAATAGTCGACTGCTATGACGGCAAATCGAACATTTCCCACTCCTGTTGGGAAAGGACCAATAATGTCAATCCCCCATCTTGCAAATGGCCATGGGCTGTAAACCGATACAAGCTCCTGGGTAGGGGTATGAATGCTTGGAGCAAAAACCTGACACTGGTGGCAAGCCTTGGCTAATTGGATTGCATCTTTCCGTAAGGTTGGCCAATAGTAACCTTGCCTTACAGTTTTGTAGGCCAAAGCTTGCCCCCCAATGTGATTTCCACAAACTCCCGAATGTATATCCTCCAGGACTGTCCTTCCTTGCCCCCTAGACAAACACTTGAGTAGCGGGAGTGAGAAGCCTCTTTTGTAAAGATGTTCGTCTACCAGAGTATATCTGGTCGCCTGTTTTTTAATTCTTTCAGCTTCAAACGAGTTGTTTGGCAACTCCCCGTCTTTCAAGTATTTGGCTATAGGAGATCTCCAATCATCATCGTTGTTGTACTCGACTACTTGATTTACTTCGTAGTCCATGGTTGATGGTTGGACCTTCCTGGTAATGACAATGTCCGTCAGATCTGCCGGCCCATCACTTGTTGCTAATCTTGCTAGGGCGTCAGCTTGTGTGTTGCTTGTTCGTGGTATCTGCTGAATAAACACTTGGTCTAATTGGGATACCAAGTGCGCAACTATTCATTGATACTCGATCATTTGTTCGTTTCTGGCCTCATATTCGCCTCGTACTTGGCTTATAATGAGCTGGGAATCCCTGAAAATTTGGAGTTGTCTAACTCCAACTGCTAGTGACAAGTGAAGACCCGCAATGAGGGCCTCGTACTCTGCCTCATTGTTAGTGGCCATGAATTCAAATCTGACTGCTGAAGTGAATACTTGCCGGTCGGGACTGATGAGCACTATTCCTGCCCCCGAGGCCAGATTTGTTGACGAACCGTCTACATAAAGATGCCATGGGTGATCCAGCCCTCTCGTTGGATTTTGAGGGAAGGTTAACTCAACTATAAAGTCGGCTAACACTTGTCCCTTAATCGCGGTTCGAGGTGCATAAGTCACGCCAAACTGACTTATCTCTATGGACCATTTCAAAAGACGGCCAGTGGTGTCGGGTCGGTGTAATATTTGTCTGAGTGGGAAAGTTGTCAGTACTTCGACTTGATGATAAAAAAAGTATGGTCTTAACTTCCTGACACTCATGACAAGAGCATATGCCAGCTTTTCAGTTGGTGAGTACTTTATCTCAGCATCATGCAGGGCCTGGCTGACATAGTAGATTGGCAGGTGAAACTTGCCATCTGCCCGAACTAACACCGAACTTATGGCTGTGTTAGATGCTGCCAAGTATAAATATAGCTTCTCACCGGGAATTGGTTTTGACAGAATTTTTACATCTCCCAGATATTCTTTCAATTGATCAAAGGCTTTCTGGCAGTTTTCTGTCCAGGCAAAGTTGCCCTTTTTGATGGCCTCAAAGAATGGACGACACTTGTCTCCTGATCGTGATATGAACCTGTTTAAAGCTGCTAGGCATCCGGTCAACCTTTGCACTTCTTTAACAGAGTGTGGTGGTTTCATATCGACGATCGCCTTCACTTTGGCTGGATTAGCTTCGATTCCGCGTTTGCTGACCAGATGGCCCAAGAACTTCCCAGAATGTACTCCAAAACTACTTTTCTTCGGATTTAGCTTCATATTGTATTTTCGGAGTATGTCGAATACTTGGGAAAGATGATGGAGGTGATCTTCCTTTTGTGTACTCTTGACGACTATGTCGTCGACGTATACTTCCACTGTTTCTCCTATATGTTCGTCGAACATCTTGTTAACCAGCCTCTGGTAGGTTGCGCCAGCATTGATTAGACCAAACGGCATCCTCTTCCAGCATAACAGATTCTTATTCGTATAAAAGATCGTATTTTCTTGGTCGTCCGAGTGCATTGGAATCTGGTGGTATCCTGCAAAAGCATCCATGAATGTGAACATTTCGTGACCGGCAGTACTGTCCACCAATTGATCGATGTATGGGAGCGGAAAGTTATCCTTCGGGCATGCTGCATTAAGATCTGTAAAATCTATGCATAACCTCCAGGTTCCGTTCGGCTTCCGTACCAGGACAGGATTCGCAACCCATTGTGGGCATAACGCTTGTTTAATTAGATCGTTGTCTAGCAGCTTTTTGACTTCTTCGTTTAAAGCTTGATACTTGTCTGGTCCATATTTTCGCCGTTTCTGGTGGACAGGTTTTCGGACTGGGTTGATATTCAACCTGTGACAGGCATCCTTCGGGCTGATTCCTACCATATCGGCATGAGACCACGCAAAGACGTCCAGGTTAGCCTTCAGAAAGTCCGTCATGCGTGTTCTGTAAGGCTCAGGGAGTTCAGACCCGATGTAAAGTTCAAGACTGTCACGCTCAGGATTAATCTTGACGGCCTCCAACTCTTCAACGGGAGTTGCCCGTCGTTTTTGCCCTTTCCATCGAGGGTCAACTATTGGTCCTTCCGGACTTAGCTCATCCTCAATGTCCATGGGTTCAGCACCCAATCGAGGGTCAAAATCGTCCGCGGGCTTCGGGTGAGACTCAGCCACCATGGTTGGACTCCTCTGGTTATCATTTGGGCAGAACAGTCGGCTACGGGGGGTAACATTGCTTTTGGCCGGTTTTGCTCATCGCCGTGCTGTGCCTGATCGCCCGTAGGCGAAGGTTGGTCGTCAATGCCCATCTTACTGTTTTGGGCTCCAAGGATGTCTTCCAAAATTGAGGGTTCATTTTCGAGCTGACTAGCTGACGCTTCCATCATAGATACTTGTCCCTGTCTTGACTGAATTTGCAAAAGACATTCTCGAGCTTTTCTTTGGTCTCCTTTCACCGTGCCAACTCCACTTGCTGTTGGGAATTTTATGCAATAATGGTAAGTTGAACATGCGGCCCTGAATTCGTTTAAGAAAGGTCGACCCAGGAATCCATTGTACGATGATTCTTGATCGACGACCAGGAAATCCACCATTCTTACGATAGTCTTCTCAGGCTCTTTGACCGTCACAAACTGCATAGCGAAAGTTACTATTCCCAACGGGATTGTCACGACATTTCCGAATCCCAGGATACGGTGATTTGTGTCTCTGATGTAGCCTGCACAATCTCCCATTTGATCAAGTGTCTTTTTGAAAAGGACATTAGTGTAGGCTCCAGTATCCACCAGTAATTTATGCACCCTTGTTTCCATAATCTTGGCACATATTACAAGCGAGTCATTGTGTGGTGTCAGTACTCCTTCCAAATCTCTGTCGGTGAAAGTTAATTCCGGTGTTTGCATGGTAGGAGGAATGACCCCCATTTCTTGTACATATCCGATCGCTCGTAGTTCTGCCTTTCTTTTCCGATTAGAAATTGGTGGTCGTCCATCGGAATAACCGCCTATGGGTCCTGCAGGTTCCATCATCTGTATGTCTGGAACTGGTCCCCCGGCAGGCGCCTGAGCCGGTCGTCCAGCTCGATTCCGATGAGGTGCCTGGTCCTGGTCTTCTTCATCAGAATCTTCGTCTCTGGTTCTTTTGCCGGGCTGTCTTTTCACGAACTCTGATAACTTTCCCTCTTCGTAAAAACACCACAACTGCTTTAGCAAGTCACGACATTCGCTTGTAAAGTGCCCTACACTTTGGTGGTAGGCACAATATTTATTCTGGTTCAACTTGCTCGTTTCCTGACGTATCTTACGGGGAGGTGTTAGCAATTCTTTGTCCCGGACACTATTATAAACTGTATCGATTGATACAGTAAGAATGTGGTTCAGTTTGTCTTTTAGCTCCGTACCCTCGGTAAATGCCTTCATATTTTTGGGAGCTCGATAACCAGTTCCAGGCTTCTTTGCACCCTCTTTTTGCTCTCCTTTGTCTCCCATATCCTTTTGTAGGGCTTCATGCATGGAGACAAAAACGCCTGCCCGATCCCGAAACTCAGCGTACGTCTTTGGGCATCTTAGGTGCACATCTTTCCAGAGTTCAGTACCCTTCTTGAGCCCAGCCAAGACGGCCACAATCTTGGTGTCTTCACTGACGGATTCTCCCTCTAACAAGACCTTATCAAATCTTTCCAAATATGATCGGTCCGAATCGTCGTCAGTTTGTTTCAAGTCGGATAACCGATGCCTTTGGGATAGATAAGACCCGGCTGTAGAGAAATGGGATAAGAACTCTTTACCCAGCTGGGCAAACGAATGGATTGAAGCTGGTGGCAGGGCCGAAAACCACTTATGGACACGATCCCCGAGAGTTAAAGGAAAGTTTCGACATTGCGTTGCGTCACTTGCCCCCATTGATACCATATAATTGGTATACTTCATCAAATGCACTCGGGGATCCGCCGTGCCCTCATACTGGATACTTGCTGGAAACTGGATCTTTTGTTGAATTGGAGCCTTCAGAATTACCACTGACAAGGGTGAGATCGGAAGAGTCGTGTTCCCATATCCTCTCTGTTGATCCAGCTGGCCCTGCATGCTCTCGATGGCCTTTCTCATGGAGGCGAGCTCCTCTAAGGATCCCCCCTGACTCTGTGGCTGTTCGGCGAGCAGAGGCGCACAGCCATCTGTTCGCTCCAGTCCCACATTGGGAGTGGGAACCCCCTGGATTGGCCTCCGGGGATTGGGCTCTGCATTCGGGCCAAGGCGACCAAAAGCTGACCTAGTCAGCCGGTCAAGGACCGATTGGCGAGCAGGTATTGCGGCTGGGTGAGCTGCTCCAGTAGGGGGATGAACCTCCAGGACTCCCCGGCCACGTCGACCCAATCTTTCCAGAGCACTTTGGCGTGTACCCTGACTTGCCGCCATGGCCGGGTTCTGAGTCGAACCTCCCTGACTGGCGACCTCAATGTTCAATTTTTCTTTGCCTTTGGCCTTACGAGCTTGGGCGCTGTCAACCTCATTCAAATGGTCCCCCCTAGCCTTATCATGTTCGCGAGTCTTTGTGGGGCTACCCCTTGCTCGCACATATGATGGGCCAGGTTGGGCTTCACTACAAAAAAATTACTTTTTTGTGGCAATTTTTTTTGTCACTATAACGTAAAGTTTCGTCACAAAAAAGTTGTGGTGATAATTTTTTTTGTCACAAGCATTGTCACCAAAAGCCCGTCACAAAAGATATCTGGTGACGAGAAAAAAATTTGTCACAATAATTAGTGACGAAGCTTATTCGTCGCTATAGATAATATTATCGTGACGAATTAATCGTCACTACAATCCTATATTTTTATCACCCAAATTATTTTTCGTCACAACAACCTTATATTTTTTATTATTTCACGTGATAAAACTGATTTATCACCATAGATAATGTTATCGTGACAAAATTATCGTCACTATAACCTTATATTTTCGTCAGTCAAATTATTTTTCATCACAACGTCCTTTTATTTTTTAGTTTTACGTGACAAAACCTATTTGGCGCCATAGATAATGTTTTCGTAACAAAATTATCATCACTATAACCATATATTTTTGTCACCCAAATTATTTTTGTCACAACATCCTTATATTTTTGTTATTTCACGTGACAAAACCTATTTGTCGCCAAAGATAATATTTTCGTGATGAAATTATCGTTACAATAACTCAATATTTTTGTCACCCAAGTTATTTTTCGTCTTAACACCCTTACAATAGTTTTATTTAAATATATTTATCACTTAAGAAAGAATAATTGTGACAAACATGTTGTCATAATACTAGTGCATTATTGTCACATAAATATATTTTCGTCACAATATTTATTTGTTGGGTTGTTTGTTGTGACAATTAAGTTTGTCACTAAATATTTATAACTAAATTTCGTCACAACAATAACATATATTTGTCATATGAGCTCTTGTTTGTCGCATATGCTTGTGATAATTACATATGTCAGAACCTTCTTGTGACAACTTTGTCACCCTAAGCTATAATATTAGTTAAACAAAAAATATCATTTTTGTCACTACAAACTCATCATACTAAAATATATACAACTCACCAATATAGTTATAAAAACATTACATTAAAAACTAAACATTAATATGCTCATTAAAATAAGTAATTATAATCAACATAATGTAAAACATTCATTACCCAAAAATTATAAACTACTAAAGTACTAGACTTCATAAAAAAAAAATTGGAACTACAAAAGTATTTACATTACGCCAATAATTCGTATAATTCATGATATATCCCAAGGTCCAGACCTTAATTGAGAGAGGTCTTTATTCCATATGAATCATCTATAGATGCGAAAGTCCAGTCTGCATAACAAAAAACAATAGCAAATTATTAATTTTTTTAAAATACAAATCAGAAAAATTTATTCCAAAGATTACACAACTAGCAAAATATGAAATTTTATTTAATTGATGTCAAGTTATAAGATTCCAGATAACTTCTAATGCCTGTAAAATATTCAAAAATATATTAGCAATATAACAACTGCAATCAACTATTTTCAGAAAACTAGTTCAAGAGAATACACAACTAGTAATAGTTTTATTGAAACTTCAGCTACTTGAATGATATCTTTACAAATTAATTTCCAGAAACAGAAAAAAATTAAGATAGCATACATTTAACAATTCTATAACCAAATATATATGAATTTTGCAAGAAAAATGTTTGTACTAGTTTTAAGATCCAGTTTACTCATATAAATTGATAAAAAAAAAAACAAGAAAGTGAGAGGAAATACAAGAAAACACACCATTATTCAAATAAAGATTTTCAATACTAGGTTTAGAAATTAAACCTGATCAAAATTGAAGTAAAAAAAAATTTGGATAGAGGCCAAAGATGTTTCTCGGGCAGAAAGTCGAAGCGTCCCGCAAACACCAAATCAGGGAAGCCCAAATCAGTTGGCTGCACCTTTGTAGTCGCAGAGAACAAATCATTTGTCTTGAGAATTTTTTTTTTTGTGTTAGATCGATCATGAGCAAAAAAATGTGGGAGGCAGAGTATGTGTTAAAAGGAAAGAAAAGATTTAGAGGAGTAACGGCAAAAAAAAAAAAAAAATAGCGCCCAAAAGAAGAGTAATTTCTTCTTTTTAAAAGGAAAATAAAACTAAATCTTTTTGAAATTTCTTGGGGAAGACTAAATCAATAGTCTTGATATTCTTGGATTTGATTCTATATTTACGGGAGGCAGATTATTTCTTGGAGATTAAGTAGTGCCAAAAAATTTTATTTTTAGTTTTAATTAAAATATTTTTATTTCACATTTAATTATAGTAAATTAATATTTCATCACATAGTATAATATTTTTTAGTATGTATAGAGTGAATTTGGTTCATACAGGAATAATTTGCAATAATTTTTAGTGTAAACAATTAATATTTTTTAGTTTAAACAACTAATACTCCTCGCATCCTTCAACTAATACCTTTCAGAACTAATACCCTTCAGTGAAAATAACTAATACTTTTTAGTGAAAATAACCAATACCTTTCAAATGGTTCATGTATGAACCATTTTCACTTATAATTTGCCAATATTTTTATTAGAGTATTAATTTGTGTTTATATATAGAGTAAAATTGGTTCATACATGAATCATCAAAGGATATTGATTGTTATCACTAAAGAGTATTAGGTGTTTTCAATGAAGGGTATTAGTTGTTTTCACTTAAGAGTCTTATTTTGTTTTCACTGAACAACTAAGACTCTCAAGTGTAAACTAGTAATACTCATCAGTGGAAATAACTAATACTGTTTAGTGAAATCAACTAATACCTTTCGATGATTTATGTATGAACCATTGTCACTCTATACTTTATCTTAATAGACAAAGTATAGAGTGAAAATAGTTCATATATAAACCATTGAAGTGTATTAGTTATTTTCACTAAGAGTATTAGTTGTTTTCATTGAAGGTATCCGTTATTTTCTCTAAAGAGTATTAGTTGTTAACTGAAAACAAACTAAGACTCTTCAGTGAAAATTAGTAATACTCTTCAGTGAAAACAACTAATAATCTTCAGTGAATACAACTAATACTCTTCTATGATTAATGTATAAACCAATTTCACTCTATATATACTCAATTTATGACATGTATAGAGTGTTCATACATGAACCATTGAAGGGTATTAGTTATTTTCACTAAAGAGTATTAGTTGTTTACTGAAAACAAACTAATACTCTTTAGTGAAAACAGTTAATACTCTTCAGTGAAAAAAAACTAATACCCTTTAGTGGTTCATGTATGAATCAATTTCACTCTATACATACTCTTATTTATACATGTATCAAAGATGAAGAATCTCTAGTTTTTTATGTTGTCTCTGTAAAGCCTGGAGCATGGCAATTGTACGCACCAATTCGTCGGGGTTGCGGGCAATGTCGTCCAACTCTGGTGGTATTAACTGGCGAGCAACATTAGTTTGATTCTCTTGGTTGTTTCTGCTCGCCCACCAGCTTGGGACATTCGAGAGTGTGAATCCCGGGTTATATGTTGAGAACGTTGTATCTCCCTCGATTGAGGCATTTTCTCAAAGAATATCAAGTGTTGTTCTTGGTGTTCTTGAGTTTTTTCTTCAAAAACTCAAACTTGTTCTTCAATTCTGGGATAATCTCCTTGTATTCAATGAATCGAAGGTTCGAACCCTCCTTCTAGCGCCAATTTGTTGACGATCAGTTCTAATCTTGAAGATTAATGGCTGTTTTAGATGGTTAATTGATCATCAAACAATTACGTGTGATTGATCACTAACGTAATTAGTGAATACGGATCTTCGGGTTTAGGTGGATTAGAATCGTATGAAAGCTTACGTGTTTTAAGTTCGATTGTAAGTTAATCGAGCTGCTTTGGATTCATAATCGAAGTTTGGACGTGTATATTAATTTGTACTTGCTTATTTGCTAAAAAAATCTAAGTATTTATAGACTTTTGCCCAGCAGGAGGTGGCACGACCTTTGGCCGACCAAGTCTGCATGCTCGACACCTGTCCTTTGACTAATTTGACCTTATCTTAACTAAATTCTATCCTTATCTACTGGACTTGCTCGCAGTCTAGAGCTGTTCGTCACTTTGGACTTGTCCTTGAGGAGTCTTTAGTCTGATTCTGATGGTCTTTCATCTTGTTTAATTGTTATTTTGGCGCTGTGGTTGGATCTGATCGGTAGGATGCCGTTTGAGCTCGTCATGTGGCTTTTGATCTGATTTTGTTCGCCTATGTGTCTTGATCGCATGTAGGTTTTTCTCGCCGGATGTCTTGGGTGAATCATGTGTTAATTCCAGTTTAAATTTTGTGTGATTTGCGCTAATCCTGGTCGCCCAAATGATGATCCTGCTCGCCTATCAACAATGGTAACCGCAAATATATTAAAATAAAAAAAGATTAATTATACATGCACTTTCATTGTACACATACAAAAAATTTCAATCCCGGAATTTTCAGAGGCAAACTATTTGTGCGCAATCTTACGTTAGCAAATCACACCTAGGCAACTAATGCATAGAAATATTATATAGTCCGCAAATTAATTTTGTATACAAATTGCTAGTAGGATGAGGTATAGAGCGAAAACATGACTTGAAAATTCCGTAGACAGGTGATGGCAATTGCAAAACTAATATTCTATGAATAAAAATTTACCAACTATATATGAATTTTTTTCATTCCACACATACAATGAATCTTAACCACGGAATATCCCTAGGCATATTATTTGTGAGCACCATTTTGTAGGCAAATTGTTCGTACGAAATTAATGCACATGAATGCTACCTAGACCGAAAATTGATTTTGTATACAAATTGATATATGCTGAGAAATAGAGCATCCATATGATTTGAAAATTTCGCACACAGGTCGGAGGCAATTTCAAAATAAAATTCTTTATATAAAAATTTACCAACTATACACGCCTTTTCACTCCACAAATATCAGGAATTTTAATCACGGAAATTCTACAGCCAAACTATTAGTGGACAATCTTTTCTAGGCAAATCATTTTTACACAACTAATAAGTATGAATGTTATTTAGTCGTATATAAATTAATTATAACACATACATTATATATTATTGAAGATAATTAAACCAATAGTTAGTAATTTATACCACTAACCAATAATTAGTAAATTTCTACAACTAATTCAGTGACTGACCAATCCAAAACAACAAATTAGGAACTCGATCTGAATCATTTCTCACGCAATTATATATAATTTTGTAAGCGAATTAAGAACATTCATTGAAAAAAAATCATATACTATATCTAATTTCCAAAACAACAACTTGTAAGTCGTGAATGCTCCATTGTCATCGGCAAAGAATTAGATTCAGCAAAAGTCAAGAACCCTAGCCTAGCTCGTGCACTCACGAAAAAAATTGAAAAATTAAATAATGCATAGACGTAACACACACGAACAACATACCCGCGAAAAATGGGTGGCAACTAAAGACAATGGATGATAGGGATCAATGGCCTAGCGCAAACAACCCCAAATTAAAATAAAATGAATCAGAGTTAATGCTGGAAGAAGGAAAACCAGAATCAATGCAAAACAAATGGAAACCAAGAAACAAATCCCGAAACTTCTAATTATCTCAATACACTATTTCCATTAAATATCCGTAAGTATGTGTAGCAATTATGTAGATGGGCACCCAATTATTCTAATACATTAAACCTGCAGGTGAACTCATTAGGAATGACCATTATTTGGATTAATTAGGATTAAATACTATTAGATTTTAATAAATTATATGTACTAATTAAAGGACCAAAATTACTCAATCTCCCTAGCATAAGTAGTCAATATACCACAAAAGGATGATAATTAATTAAAAGAACAAAATATATGCAAGTCCATAGTGAGAATCTTGCAACGACCGGCAACCAAGAAACAAATCCAAAAATTCTAATTATCTCAATACGCTATTACCATTAAATATCCGAAGTATGTGTAGCAATTATGTAGATGGACACCCAATTATTCTAATACATTAAACATGTAGGTGAACTCATTAGGAATGACCATTATTAGGATTAATTAGGAATGAATACTATTAGATTTTAATAAATTATATGTACTAATTAAAGGACCAAAATTATTCAATCTCTCTAGCATAAGTAGTCAATATACCACAAAAGGATGATAATTAATTAAAAGAACAAAATATATGCAAGTCCATAGTGGGAATCTTGCAACGGCCGGCAACCAAGAAAAAAAATCCAGAAAATTCTAATTATCTCAATACACTATTACCATTAAATATACGTAAGTATGTGTAGTAATTATGTAGATGGACACCCAATTATTCTAATACATTAAACATGTAGGTGAACCTATTAGGAATGACCATTATTAGGATTAATTAGGAATGAATACTATTATATTTTAATAAATTATATGCACTAATTAAAGGACCAAAATTAAGAAAAAAAAAGGATTATATTACCAATGTATATCAAAGGTTAATATATACACACTGCAGATACTTAATTTTCTATTCACCACATGTGTCAATACATTTAATATCAGCATTGATACACTTACTTAAGAGTCATAATATATTATTCAACTTTAATAACACAATTCTCCACTATAAATGGAAACTGACGCACATTATTGGGGGCTACATCAATTCCAATTAGAAATTCCATTTACCAGGAATTACAACATGGTTAAGGATGCCCAAATCATGCACTCAACAACATAATATTAGGTTCTAAATAATTATGAGGTGTATTAACTAATTGATGGAAATTAAAACACCATCAATACAAAGTTCTTATGATGATGTATTATTAAAATCCAATAATAACTAATAGAACAAAATCTACCAATTATTTCGGCTAAATTAGTCAACGTACCTTGAAGAATTGGAAAATACTTGGGCTAAATAAAATATCACAAAATTATATCTATTAACCATAATAATAGGTTCTAAATAAATATGAGGTGTACTAACTAATTGAAACTTATTGAAACATAACATGCACTCAACACCCATAAAATGCACTAATCATTTTAACCTCATAAACACTAATTAATAAATATCAATTACACGCCAATAAAGGCAATTAAAATACAATCAATACAAAGTTCCTATGATGATGTATTATTAAAATCCAATAATAACTAATAGAACAAAAACTACTAATTATTTCGTCTAAATTAGTCAATATACCTTGATTAAATAGAAAATATTTAGGCTAAATTAGATAACAAAAAATTATATCTATTAACCAATCTCCAATCTCAAAGACGCCCGGAAAGATGTATTAACGAATTCACACAATTAACCAATTAATTTCTTAGTAATTAACCGAAACACCAAAAACCATGCACCAAAGACGCCCGGCAAGATCGCAACCGTTCAACGCCAAAAGAACGGCAACACACACGGCAATGAACTATACATACAACCAACAACGAAACGAAAATGAAAACATTGAGCGATAAAAGAAGAAACCGCATTGCAAATGATAGTAAAAATGATCGATTCATTAATACATAATCATATGTACAAATGTCGCGATTGAACAACCGCATCAAACAAAAAAATTCATATAGCTAATTAAAACAACACGACAATACAACGCCAAGATATTCGGGGGCGCAAAGGAAATAAAATGAACTATACATCCGCCTATAGATTACAATACTATGCTCGAGATACTCCAATCAACCGATGAAATAATGTAGATAAACGAATACGACGAAGCAATCCAGAAAACGAACGGCCGGAAAATTTCGACTACTCCGGAGCAAAAAATTCACAAACTGAAGGAAGACGACGAAAAATACCATCGACAAAAGCAAGACCATAAAATGGTCAAAAGAATGAAGGAGGCAAATGCAATGGACATATGTGATAGAGAGAGATACTTAAATAGAGAAAAAAAGGTGAAATGAACGATCAAGATTAAACAAAAAAATTAAATGGTCGAGATTAGAAAAAGCTAGAATGAAGGCGAGAGCAAGAAATTGAAATAGAAGATGGATGTCTTGCCACATAGGACTTAACATCCCCTCCTATATAGTATATTATGATTATGATATTTTGTATTCACCCAATGAATTGTACAATTTAAATACATTTTTAAACAATATTAATAATACTTTTTTTGGTAAGTAAATTTTTTATTTCAAAATACCAAAAATTACACAACACAAAGCATAACAGTCATGAGAGGGTGAGGGATATCATATTACATAATGGTGGAATATAATTAATTGTATTTAATTAGTTATAAACTTTTGATTAATTAATTAGTATGTTGCTATTAATCTACAACGAGTCAACGATGTTCAAATCTGAATCTGCCGATCGGCGATGATTGATTACGAAAAAGGGGAATGAGAATTTTAAATCAGACATACAGTACACAAATTAATGGATGGTGGGCATAGCAATTAGCAATTTCTGCATACAAAATATTAAATTGGCTTGTTCACTGTGCCAGCAAAATGAACATAAATGGGTTAAATATTGTTAATGTGGTTGGATATGGTCTAAAACTTTATATAATACGGGATTATTAAGTATTGGAAATCTAATCTTTTTAATTAAATATAGGCTCCAAAATTACCTAATTTGTATGAATACATTCTTAATTGGCCTCTATGCAAAATGAATAAGATAAATCCTCTAACTTTTCTAATTTGCACTTAAAACATAAGACACAAGAACTAGACTTTCTTCTTGAAATCAAAAGGACATTTAATAAAGGGCAAAATATTATGCACATTATACACCTTACACTACTAATTCTATTTTTTGTAAGAATTAATATTATTGCTTATACAAAATAAAATAAGAATTAATATTATTGCTTATACAAAATAAAATAATATTACTTAGTGCACAAAGAGTATGTACATGACGGACATAACAAGAGAAGACAAGTGCTTGCCTGATTTTTATTTCTGAAGTACCATATATACCCAAAAATATTGAAGGCCGTACGCAGCTCATGCTACTTCTCCAAATATTTCAGAAGTGCTTCATGATTCTTGCCTTTGTGAAGTGTTGTACATTCATATTTCATATTCCTAAAAGAGATATCCTATGTTTAATCTCCTGATTTGCTGGGAAGATTAAATGAATAATAAAGATAATTATTGATATTTTTTTGAGATAATTTTTATATTCAGTTTTCCTATGAAATTGTAAATTGAAATTCTACCATTTTTTTAACTAAAGTATTTGGTACACCTATATATAAAACTTTTTATGGTTGTTAAATGCCATCACATGGATAATTTAATACAAACGAGATTATTTTCAGCAAAATTTGAATTCAGGATATTAGAGTGAGTCAAATGTTCAATACCATAAAAAAAATTTATTACTTCTAAAAATTCAAGCATGTAAAAATGTATGAAATTATTATTTACTTGATGAGAACTCTAATGCTATAAATGAGAGTGAAATTTCATATTATTACCTAATGGAGCCACAATACTAAATTGTTTTTAATTAGTTATGGTTAGTTACTTAATCCTACTATATATTTTTAATCTTCAACGAGCCAACAAAGTCGAAATCTGAATCTGCCTATGATTGATTACGAAAATGGGGAATGAGAATTCCAAATCAGAACACTGATAAATTAATGATAGTGGGCTTAGCGAGGTTCCGATAATATGTATGGACTTGTTCACTGGGTCAGAATATAAAATAAATGGGTTAAATTGGACAGTTTAAGTACTGTTAATACTGTTGGATATGTTTTAAATATATACTCCTCGTGTCCTCTAAAATAATGCTCATAGGATTGGACACGACGGTCAAAAAATAGATAAAATAAATAAAATAAGAGTATTATAGGGTCCATTTATAAATAAAATAATTATTTGTAAATGTGATAATAAAGTGATTGGTTCCATAAGTGGGATGAACTTACTTTTAATGTACGAACAAATAAGATAACTGAACATACTCTTGGTGGACAGAGAAAGTATGAAATTTTTAAGTATTGGAAATATTCCAAAAAATATTATTAAATATAGCTCCAAAATGATCTAATTTAGACAAATATATTCTTCATTGGCCATCATACAAAATAAATAACATAAATTCTCCATTCCCGATGTCTGATATTCTATTTGTTGGCTTCATCTGAAAGCTATTGTCTAGAGCTTTCTAGAGCAGTTCCCCGATTTACGATCGGAGTTCTAGATTTTCGATTATCGTCGGTCAAAATTAAGGAAAACACTAGTATAGGCAGACCAACTTCCACAATCAACTTTTTTTTCATGCATTTGTCCAAATCTTTCGTTTCTAGTCTCATTGGAAAGAGCTTTATTTTGTTATTTTTTGATCGGAGTTCTAGAACCCTGGTTATGTTCAGTTAATTTAAAAAAAATATATTTTTAGATCTACTTTCTCTCTCCTCTAACTTTTACTCTCTTTCTCTCTCCTATTTTTTGACCACTACCGCCTCTATGCCGCTATGTATGATGGCTGGTCGTCGTCGGAGTTTCTATCAACAGGTGGTGGAGGAATGGATGGTGGGGTGAAAGTGATAGGTGGTAGTTTATGTGAGGTCTTTTAAAAATAAGATTTTAAAATTTTCATTTTGGCCCCTGATCAAATACTTTTCAGCTGGTTAAACTAAGCAATTTATTTCCAAAGATCTCACTGTTTTATTTACAAAAATACCACTTATATAGTTTTCAGAAAATTACAACTATGCTACTACAACTTCAAATGCATGTAAAATGTTTTGTTTTCATAAGTTTTTATTGAAATCAGTGACAAATCGTCTAAATTTTGATTTTTTACAATTTTATATCAAAACAATTGAAATTCCAAAATTTTTAGAGAGTTGAACACCCTAAAAGGCTAAAACTTTTGATTTTTGTACTTGAGCCACGTTTCCACTCGTTTTGGTACAATTTCTCAATCGCTTACATACATCGATAGTAGAATTATGGTTATAGTGAGAACTAAGTAGTGTAATTTTTGTTGTGTGACTTGAGGGGACATGAAGTAAAAAAGGATTTGGAACTAGGAGGAGACGATACCGCCTAACTTGTTCAAACTTCTTGGTAGAGTAACTCTTAGTGGATCCCATAGGATACGTTTGATTTGGGATGTGAAACTCAAATTTGAGATCTCAAAATCTAAATATTGTTCTACTTTGCGATTTTAAATCCGAATTTTGAAAATCCAACTGTATAAATACCTTTAAACCCTACAATGCCATATATTCCATAACAATCTCTCCAATGACTTATTAATGCAAATATAATTTTTTATTCTTAATCTTCTTTTATTTATTACTTTACATACATTTTCTATCACTTTTACAACTTCCAATAACAAATATTAATTATTACATAATCATCTAATTATTACAATTATAATTAATAATAATATAATAATACAACATCACTCGGTTTAACACTCACAAAATGAAATCCTACTATACTTAAATCACAAAACATGACAATGATTTGATAAAAAGATTACAATTTCAAGTAGCACCTGAGAAAAATGCTAGAGCGCGGTAAGGTGTGCTCAATAAATTCGATGTGTTTTTACATGTAAATTATATTATGTATACACTATATTTGAACATAAAGTACCACTACAAAAAAATAGGAATTAACGACCGATTATTGATCGCAAAATATGATTACCGACCAATTTCTGACCGAAAAAAATCGGTCGTTAAAAAGCGGGTAGCTAATATTAGCGACCGCTTTTTGGCATCGGTCGCTAATCTGAGACCGTCAGGGCGGTCACTAATATCAGCGACTGTCGTCAGTCAGTCGCTGAATCCATCGGGTCCGACCCGGTTGGGTCATGATTTATCGACCGACTTCAGAATATTAATTTTATTTTGTGATTAACAACCGACCTTGAGGCGGTCGCAAATCAGCGAACCTGCATAAAAAAGTGGCTCATTGGGTTCAAACCCACGCCCATTGAGGTCCGAGCGGGGCGCGAACCACTGAGCCACTGACCCACTATCTTATATTAGGCGAGCCATGTTGTATATAAGCCCTTGTGAGGCTTGTAGAAATAATAAATTGACAAATATGCGCCCAAGGAGAATCGAGCCCACGACCTCCAGGTAGCCCGGAAGAGGTGTGAACCACTAGGACACATGCTATTGTTGTTCGTTTATTTGCATTTAATTGTATATTAGCTCAAATTGACTTCCGTTTTTATTTAAATGCATCAAATTCATTCCCTTTTGTTTCTAATTCGTTTATATATATATATATATATATATATATATATTAACTTTTTTTTTATTAATTTTATAAATTTAATATTTAGACTATTCTGAATTATTAATTCATTCGTTTTTATTCATTTAATTGTATATAATTCCAAATTGACTCCCATTTTTTTTTTAAATCCATCAAATTAATTCCCTTTTGTTTCTAATTCATTTATATATATATATATATATATATACACACTAACTTTTTATTAATTCTATAAATTTAATATTTTAGTCTTTTCTAAATTATTAATTCATTCGTTTTTATTCATTTAATTGTATATAATTTCAAATTGACTCCCGTTTTTTTTAAATTCATCAAATTAATTTCTTTTTATTTCTAATTCATTATATATATATATATATATTTTTTTTTTCTAACTTTTGTATTAATTTTATAAAGTTAATATTTTAGACTATTCTAAATTATTAATTCATTCGTTTTTATTCATTTAATTGTATATAATTCCAAATTGACTCCCGTTTTTTTTAAATTCATCAAATTAATTCCTTTTATTGCTAATTCGTTTATATATATATATATATATATATATATTTACTAACTTTTTATTAATTTTATAAATTTAATATTTTAGTCTATTATAAATTATTAATTCATTCGTTTTTATTCATTTAATTGTATATAATTCCAAATTGACTCCCGTTTTTTTTTAAATTCATCAAAGTAATTCCTTTTTGTTTCTAATTCATTTATATATATATATATATATATATATATATATATATATATATATATATAGTTACTAACAAAATAAAAGACATTCAACAAAATAAAAGACATTCAATAAAAATATAAAATATTCAACTAAAAATAAAAAAAATTCCTCTCTCTCTCTCCCTCACAAGAGAGGAACCGATCGATATCGATATCGTCATCCTCACCCTCGCCCTGGCCACCTCCGTGTCCACTCACCCCGGCACCCCTCCCTTCGGCATCAAAATATGGTGGGAGTGGGGGTTGAGCGTTAATTCCCATCTGCTGAGTGACGGTGGAGAACCAATCCTGGAGACTCATGTTGTAGCTCGTGAGGGCCTCCATCTGCTTCCGGACGTCCCTCAGCTCACGCTCCACCTGAGAGGGAGAAAGTCGATCGAGGAGGACGATCCACTGCTCTGGCGGTAGGTCTACATGATGGCCTTATTGTGACCGTCCTGCCCCACGACCTTCCCCTTATTGACTCCGACCACATCTAAATAGATGCGGTCCTCGTCAATCCGGGGAGGGGCGGGGTTCTCTCCGTTGTCGTCTCCGGGGGCTACCTGCTGCGAGGCCTGGGCGAGACGATCTGTAAACTGGTTCTGAAATTAAATTATAATAATTAAACTACAATTATAATAATTAAATTAAAATTAATTAAAATTAAAAATACTTACGTGGATCTCGGTGGTGCGGGCGTAGGTAGACGTCCCAGTCTACGGGTTCACTGGGTGGAAGATCTCCATCTGCTCATAGAGAGTGGGCTTTCGTCCCTTCTTCCTTTTCTGTTGCGAACCAAATTCAATAGATTTTAAATATTAAATATTTAAAAGTTTATTAATATTCAAATGTAAATAAAAAGTATAATACATACAAAGGCGAGGGAGTGCTCAAAAATGGACCGGGATCCAGTTCGATGTCTGGCGATGCCTTGCCCGATGGGGTCCTTTAACCGGTTCTCCCTTGACTTCTCGAACTTGGCTTTGAATTGTTCACTATTCCAATGAGCAACCAAAGCGCCCCAGACGGAACGTCCGTCTGGCCCTGTGCCCAGCTCCAGCTGCGCCCCACTATTGAACTTCTTCTTCAGTCCGTAGATAATGTTCTTGTACTGCTCCTGCACTTTCGCGCAGAACAAGCCGTACATAACACTATCATGGGCTGTGTCCCAGACGCACAGCTTCTGCAATTAAATTAAAAATAAAATATTAACAAATAAATTCAAAATAAAATATTAAAAGTTAAAATCATAATAAAATACCTTGAACTCCTCGAAGTACTCCCTCCTCTTTCGCTCGGACACCATGGACCACGAGTGGGCGCCAACCTCGAACGAGAGCTTCTTAATGACATCTGAGACGCGAGCGCTGGTCTCATGGCCTGAAAGCATACTGTGACATAAAAACTTCAAGTTAATATTAATAATTAATATTAATGAATACAATTAAAATTATTTAAGAATACTTACATGTTGTCGCTAGGGACAACATTGAGACGGCTATCCAACTAGGGATGCTACCGTGAAGCCATAGATCCGACAACAGAAGTAGAGCCAACAGCACTGGACTGCTGTAGGAGGATGGTGTCATCTCCGGGACCCGTCGAACCTCCGGGAGCACCGGTCTCAACGACCCCGACCTCCTCTTCCCCGGACCTTGTCCCCGACCCTGATCATGGTTATCTTGAGAGCTCATCTGTAATAGTTATAAATTCAAACATATATTAATTATATAAAATAAACTAATTTTATATGTAAAGAAAAAAAAATTAATTTCTCACTTTAGGTAGCTTGTCCAACATTATCTCATTTATTATGAAAGGCTTAAACAATCTCACAATAATTTTTCCACTACTATTGTTGTTCTTGCCCATTTAACCAAATAACCCTAATTACTAGTAGTAACGCCGGACCATTTGACAAGTAGCACTCTAGGTAAAAAAAAATTAATTTCTCACTTTAGGTAGCTTGTCCAATATTATCTCGTTTATTATGAAAGTCTTAAACAATCTTACAATAATTTTGCCACTAGTATTGTTGTTCTTGTACATTTAACCGAACAACCCTAATTACTAGTAGTGACACCGGACCATTTGACAAGTAGCACTATATGTAAATAAAAATATTAATTTCTCACTTTAGGTAGCTTGTCCAATTTTTCAACCTTTAAAACAATTAAATATTATTTTTCTTGCACCAATAATTGAATAACCCTAAACCATATTAATATATACTAACATACCAACTAATTTAATATATATTAACATATAAAATCATATACAAACATATAAAATCATATATACGTACATATATATATATATATATATATATATATATATATATATATATATATATATATATATATATATAAATTCTATAAACAAATATGCATGATTATCATACAAACATATATATATCTAACTTCTCCTATATATTTAAAAAATTGATATACAAATATAATAAACAGTTAAAGTTTAAAAAACTTACGGTTATTAGTAGACGGGGAAGCAACAAGTGAAATGACCGGAACAAATTGCTCGACGGAAGACGGCGGCGATCGGTGACGGCTTTTTGGAGGTGATGGCCGAAATGCGTACGGCCCGTTGTATTAAAAGGATTTAAAATTTAACGACTGCCAGAGGCTGTCGCTAAACGCAAATAAAGGCGGTCCCGAATACCAAATTTGCGTTTAACGACTGCTAATGGCGGTCGCTAATTACCCAGAATTAATGATCTTTGCCCATTTCCAAGAACGAGTCAACTGACCAGCTATGGCGGTCGCTGATTACAAAATTGAATTCAGCGACCACCATAACGGTCGCTAATCACGCGGTAAATAGCGGTGGTCAATATTGTCCGACTTTTGAGTTTTAACGACCGTCGTAGCGATCGCTAAACCTTCGATTTACCGACCGCCTTCTTTATCGGTCGCAAATTTTCTTACTTTGAGACCTCTGGTCTTTTGCGGTCGCTAATACAATATTTAGAGACCGATTAGCAGGCGATCGCTAATTTCGGTCGTTAAAACGCGAGTTTTTTGTAGTGTACGTTGAACATGTTAAATGATTTTTTATATGATTGATGATGTTTGAAGAATGCAATGTAAGTCTATTGCCAATATGTGATTTTAATGCTACATTTTGAGATTACCGAGTCTCAGAATGTTGCGGACTATCATATATGTTGATTCATGTACTAGATTTTGTTTACAATAATTTGTATGGTATTGGGTTGGCAGTCGAGTGGACGATATAGTATTTTTTGAACACTCACCCCTTCCCCATTTAAGTAGGAATCCTGATGGATATGAGCCTTGGGCTTCGGAAGTTCACCCCCCTGAAGTATGCATTATAAATTTGGACTTTACTTAATTTGTCTAATTATAAATCCTCGTGCATTGCTCCGAGACAAACTTTATAAACCTCTGCTAGGAAAAAATAATGAATTGCCTACGAAAGTAGAGTTGACTTAGAAATTTTTCAATAAAAAATTTTGTAATAGAAATTAATTATGACTTGTCCACAAAATTTTCTAATAATGTAAGCATCTTCATTTCGTAAAAACAATTTGCCTTCGAAATAAAATTTTTAGGTAGCTATTACCTACAAGGCTACAACACATTTTGCCTACGGAATCTGTGTAGACAAATTATTTGTAAATGAGGAAATAAAATGCCTATATAATTAAAAAAATTTATAGGCATAATTCATAGGCAATTTCCACTACGGAATTTTTTGTTGAAAATTTAGTAGTCATATTGACAAATTCTTTAGACAATCCTTTATTTTCTTACAGTGCTCATGACCTACTTTCTTTTCTTGAAATCCTATGTTATGTGTTTTTTTTGAGTGAGATTAGTTCTTCTAAAATGAGGCTCGAGAAGGGACCAAGTTGTACCCATGGGATCAGATTGACATGAGTCCCTAGGTCAAAGTATGAACTTGCTGAAAATGGTGTAGATTGGATCGGGTCGAGCTCGGAGCAAAGTTTGTACATTATTTTTTTAAGTGTTGAAGCTGGAGTTACTCAGTCTCTATGGGTAACGTTGGGAACTCGGCCATTTTTCATACCGAGTCGGGCACGAGTCTTCAAAGTTGCAATTTTTCAAGTAACACTTCTTTATTCAAAATTTGAACTCTCAAACTCCAATTGTCTCGATTGCGATCCCTTTTCCGCCTCTTCCCCAATATCCAATATTGATTAGATCAGATATTCTTCACTTCTTGATAGTCTGGTTTGCTCAATCTTCAAACTATATATTTTCATCTCTTTTTTCTTGTTTTGCATTCGTCCTTTGTCATCTTCTCGAGTTCTCCTTCAAGTGACTTCATGAATAAAATAATAGGCACGTGTTTTACTTTCAAATACTCATTTCACCTATAAAAGAAACAAAACAATACCTTTCTCATTCAAGTATAATTAGTCAAAAATCCTATTAAATTAAGCAAATCATAAAAAAGAATTTATCAAGCAATTATCACACTAACTAAAAAACCGGTTGTTAAGAAATAGAATGATCAACAAAGAAGAAGCAAGCAAATCACGCAGAAAACGAAATTGAGAAATTAAAGGACCAAAAACAGAAAATCAAAGTATGACGCTCGATTTACGTGGTTCAATCAAACGATCTACGTCCACAAGGAGGGAAGAACTTCTTATTATGCAAACGAAAACGAATTACAGAGTTTTCACACGAATTGAACTCAAACTCTCTCAAGAACCCTAGATGAAGAAAACACTCTAATTACTTGAATGAATCGATACAATTGGAACTGACTGATGCTCACATAGATAGCCCATTGCTTTCCGCTGCTAACCATATAACTGAATTTGCGTGTTGAAGCCCGTAGGAGAAACGCCCAATTCGATATGCAGTTATAACAAAATCTGTTATAACAGTCATATTTTCATACACTCCTATTTTTGGTAAATGCACACCCCAAACTCAAAAGTAATACTTGGAAGACAAATGCAGTGACACCTTTCAATCCAAAAGTTACAATCCTCCTCCTCAATGCATATTGTCCATTCTTCCCTCCTCAAAGCTGCTCCAAACATCAATGCACATTCGATGTTACTAGGTTTATCAAGTTCATGCATTGCTTAAACTTAGCCCTTGATAAAACCTTAGTGAACATGTCTGCAGCATTCTCCTCAGTCGCTACCTTCTTCACCTTGACCACTCCTTTGTCCACAATGTCCCGAATGAAATGGAGTCTCACATCTACTACCTCCGTCCATGAAATATAGTCCTGCTTTTTTGCACGTGGTTTAATGCGATATGTCGGAGGGTATTACACAATTTTCCGAAGTCCGTTTTTTAATAAAATGATCGTTTATGGAAAGTATGCGAAACGAACTTTCCATTAACGATAATTTTATTAAAAAACGAATCTCAGAAAACCTCGTAACACCCTCCGACATTTTGCATTAAACCACGTACAAAGAAACAGGACTATATTTCATGGACGGAGGGAGTATGTGTTTAGATCTTTCATGGAACACTTGATGCTTAGCTAAATGTATATCACTTTGGCTATCACAAAGAACATCAACACCTCTTTGAATGATGCAAAAATCTTTTAGAATTCCCTTTAGCCGCATAGCTTCTTTCACTGCCTCTGTGAGTGCAATATACTCAGCTTCTGTAGTTGATAGTGCAACCACAGATTGTTGCACAACTCTCCATACAACAGCTGTCCCATATAGAGTGAACACATATCCTGAAATTGACCTTCTAGTGTCAATGTTTCCAGCAAAATCTGAGTCCACAAATCCCTCTAATGGATCAGTCTTGACTTCACTCCTCCTGAACATGAGACCATCATTGATGGATCCCTTCAAGTATCTGAACATCCATTTCAATGCTTCCCAATGCTCTTTCCCAGGGTTTGCCATGTATCTGCTAACAACTGAGATCCCATGTGCTAAATTTGGTTTGCTACATATCACGGTGTACATGATACTTCCTACTCCACTGGCATAAGGAATCCTCTCCATTTCTTTCAGTTCTTCTTCAGTCCTTGGTGATTGAGCAACTGTGAGTTTAAGATGTTGTCTAAAAGGTATAAATATTGTCCTTGCTTCATGCATATTATACCTCTTTAACACCTTCTGGATATAGCTCTTTTGAGATAAAAACAAAATCACATCTACTCTATTTCTATAGATGCCCATTCCCAGAATCCTTCTGGCATCACCCAAGTCTTTCATCTCAAATCTTGTTCCCAACTTATGCTTCAAAATTTCCATTCTCTTCATGCTCTTACTTGCAATGAGCATATTATCCACATATATCAGTAAGTAAGTGACTACCTGCCTTCCTTGCCACTCAAAGTATACACAGTTATCATACTTTGACCTCTCAAGCCCTATTTCTGTCATGTAGCTATCAAACTTCTTGTTCCATTGTCTGGAGATTTATTTAAGGCCATAGAGTGATTTCATTAAGTGACAAACCTTCTGTTCATTTCCAGACAACACAAATCCTTCAGGTTGATTCATGTAGATATCCTCAATTAGATCACCATTTAAGAATACAGTTTTGACATCTAACTGCTGTAATTCTAAGTCATCTTGAGCTACTCTTGCAAGCAGGATCCTTATGGAACAATGTTTCACAACAGGTGAGAAAACTTCATTAAAATCAACTCCCTCTTCCTGTGTAAAACCTCTAGCAACAAGCCTTGCTTTATATCTTACTTGCTCAGTCTTTCCAACTTCTATCTTCCTTTTGAATATCCATTTGCAGCTGATAATTTTCTTACCATTTGGCCTTTTTACCAGTTTCCAGGTATTATTGCTTTCCAGAGATTGCAATTCTTCTACCATAGCTTGCATCCAGTGATCTTTGTCCCCACTTGACATAGCTTCCCTGGAATTTCTAGATTCATGATAGTCCATTTCTTCATCTGTAAAGAGAGCATAAGACACCATATCAGCTTCTGCAAATATACTTGAAGGATTGATATTCCTTCTGACTCTATCCCTTGTTAGATTATAATTTCTGAGATCTTGAGTCTCAACAACATCCTGGTTAAGACCATCCTGCTCATTTTCAGAATCTGGATCCTCTTCTTCATTCATATCTTGCTCATGAGTTTGATCTTGAACTTGCTCATCCTTTTCAATTTCAACAGATGTGCTATCTAGAGAGATATCTCCATCTATTTCTTGAGTTTCTCCTGTATACTTGTAACCCATCACAACTTCATTGAAAACAACATCCCTACTAATGATGCATTTCTTGTATCCAGGTTCTAAGCACCAGAGCTTGTAACCTTTCACCCCCCTTGGATAGCCTATGAACACACACTTGATGGCTCTTGGTTCAAGCTTATCCTGTCTAACATGCACAAAAGCTTGACAACAAAAAATCTTAAGATCAAAATAATTTGACAGCTTACCATACCAGATCTCATCTGGAGTTTTAAACTCAATAGCTGAGGATGAGGTTTTATTTATGCGAAAGCATACTGTGCCTACATCTTCACCCCAAAATGCCTTTGGCATTGCTGCATCAGCCAACATACATCTTACCCTCTCAAGAATAGTCCTATTCATCCTCTCTGCAAGTCTATTTTGCTGTGGATTAGATAGAGATGTCTTGTGCCTAACAATGCCCTTTGACTTGCAAAAATCATTGAATTCTTGTGATAGATATTCCAGGCCATTGTCAGTCCTCAAATGTTTAACCTTCCTTCCAGTTTAGTTTTCTTGCTTGATGATTCAATCTTTGAATTTCTGGAGAGCCTCATTCTTGTGTTTCATCACATAGATTCATACCTTCCTGCTAAAATCATCAATCAGGGTTATGAAATATCTCCCTCCTCCATGAGTTTCTGTTCTAGCAGGACCCTAGATGTCTGAGTGTACATAATCAAGAATCCCTTCAGTCTTGTGGATTCCCTTAGGATAAGGGTGCTTCTTTGCCTTTCCTAGGACACAATGCTCATAGAAATCTAGTTTTGTAACAGTGTTATTGCCAAATGCCTTCTTCTTTGCCAGTTCTATCAGCCCTTTCAAACCAATATGACCCAATCTCTTATGCCACATCATTGCTTCTGTATTGCTCATAACACTATTAACTGATCCTTTCACAGAATTCCCCATACGAAGATATAGGCCATTCTTCTTATTTCCTGTCATCGAGGTCTTTGATTCCTTTGTTATGATGATGGTCCCATCTTTAGTACAAAATTCACAACCAGCAGCATTCAAGGATCCAAGAGAAATCAAGTTTCTCTTGAGATCCGGTACATACTTGACCTTAGCAAGATGACAATTGCTCCAGTCTCCATCATGATTTTCACAGATCCTATCCCCTCCACTTTACATGACTGATCATTGCCCAGAAGCACATAGCCTCCATCAATTTTCTTCAAGTCTTGAAACCAGTTCTTATGGGGACACATATGAAAAGAGCATCCAGAATCTAGCACCCATTCATTGTGCATTCTGGACTCAGAAACTGTTAGAACCTCAGCACTCTCATATCCTTCTTCAGCCACTGCCACACCTGCCTTATGTTCTTGCTTCTCTTTTCCTTTATTTGGAAAATTCTTCTTCAAGTGTCCTACCTTATGGCATGAGAAACATTTTATCTTCTCCACAAAACCAGTCCCAGATTTTGATTCTTCTTTCTGACCTTGCCCCTTCTTGAACTTGTTATTCTTCTTCTTGTTCTTGAACTTTACATTCAAGCTCTCACCCTCATTGTTGGCTTTCTTGTCAGTAGTAACTTTATCTCCAGACATCTGTAGGAATTTGGTCTTGATAGCAGTTTGTATCTTATCAAAATCCAACTGATCTTGCCTCCCAATTAGCAATGCATCCTAGAAGTTCTCCATAGATTTAGGCAATGCATTTAATAACAACAATGCCTTATCATCATCCTCTATCTTAACTTCCAGATCTTCAAGGTCATCAACCACTTGTTGAATTCATCAAGTTCCTCATTCATGTTCTTGTCCTCCTTCATTTTGAAACCATGGAGCTTCTGCCTGGCATAAAGTTTATTGGAAACTAACTTCGTTTGATACAAACCATCTAGCTTGTCCATGATTTCAATAGCCGATTTAGCCTTGCAAACTTCCCTCAGTGGCTTATCCCTTGAGCACAGAATTATGGCACTAAGTGCCCTTTCCAGAATCTCATCTTTGCGATTCAAATTAGGAGCACTAGTCCATTGTTCATCTATCAAGAAAGCATTGGCTAAACCGTGTTTGAGTCAATAAAGCCCGTACCTTGATCTTCCATAGCCCGTAATCGTTTTTACCCGTGAACTTATCCACTTCCAACTTCAATGTAGTCATCTTCAAGTCGCGGTGTTTCCCACAGACGATGCCAATTTGTTAAGAAATAGAATGATCAACACAGAAGAAGCAAGCAAATCATGCAGAAAACAAAATCGAGAAATTAAAGGACCAAAAACAGAAAATCAAAGTATGATGCTCGATTTACGTGGTTAGATCAAACGATCTACGTCCACGGGGAGGGAAGAACTTCTTATTATGCAAACGAGAATGAATTACAGAGTTTTTACACGAATTGAACTCAAACTCTCTCAAGAACCCTAGATGAAGAAAACACTCTAATTATTTGAATGAATCGATACAATTGGAACCGACTGATGCTCACATATATAGCCCATCGCTTTCCGTTGTTAACCGTATAACTGAATTCACGTGTTGAAGCCCGTAGGAGAAACGCCCAATTCGATATGCAGTTATAACAGAATCTGTTATAACTGTCATATTTTCATACACTCCTATTTTTGGTAAATGCACACCCCAAACTCAAAAGTAATACTTTGAAGACAAATGTAGTGACACCTTTCAATCCAAAAGTTACACCGGTTAATTCTCGAAAAATTGGGATTAAATTAATCAAGTTTAAATTTTTTTAAAGCTTTTTGAGAAAGGTAAAAAGTTATTCCCCCGTCCCACAATAAACTTCACAATTTTCTTTTTCTTCCGTTCCACAATGATCTTTACGTTCTTAAAATGGAAATAATACTCCCTTAAATTCTTAAGAAAATCACCTTCCAGCAATCTTCCATAAAAAGTGGTGTCCAATTATATGTAAAGTTTAATAGGGTAGCGAGGGGTATAAGGTAAAAAAATTATTTCAACTCATAATGATGAGCACCTGCAGGATCCAAAACCGTTTTATTCATGTAAAAGTAATTCACATCACACTATTTTAAAGCTCGTTGATTTCTCAATTACTATAGGCAAGCCTTGCTTGAAAACAGGCATAGGATCTCTACTCATCACATTCTTTTCTAAACAAAGCTTCCATCCGAATCTAGTTACCAAGTAATGAATCATGGTTAAAGTCTCGAGTCTGGCAAATTCGTTCCCGGGGCACATTCTTGGTCCTCCCCCGAATCCCACAAAGGCGTAAGGCGGGATTGCTCCGGCCTTCTCGTGTCGCGATGGATCGAACTTATGTGGATCCGGGAATATGGATTCATCCATATGCGTCATGCATCCAGACAAAACCACCTGCTTAATTTCCATAAATATACAGCTTGCTTAGAGGCATAATAATTCAGATAAATTTAGTGAACCCAAATATAATTAAGGCTACTTCCAAATATATGTAATATTTACATACCTGCCATCCTTTTGGGATAATATATCCTCCCATTTCAATGTCCTTGACGACTTTCCTGAAGTTAAAGTACACTATTGTATACATTCTTAATGCCTCTGTTGCTACTCTCCATGTGTACTTCATCTTACCCAGATCATCCCACGTTAGCTGCTCCCCCGATGTCTTACTCCTCGCGATCTCCTCTTGCTCTACATAAGAAATTTTACTTGTTAAAAATGGATGATGCGTACTAACATTGTGTTAGCTAAGAAAAGAGGAAAGTATATTATGTGATGTTAACAATTATAGAGTACAAAATGACAGGTGATACGTCTACTTAAAAACCCCTAACAAACTCAAATTGAGCCCAAATATAGTTAGTTAACTTGTACATAAATTGAATACGTAGACAAAAATGACCATCATACCTTCAAGGACAATATCAGTAATTTGAGGATTTTCAGATAAAATTTTGATGAAGAAAGTAAGAAGGATGGAAGTTGTTTCGTGGCCAGCAATCATTGCAATGACACAATTGTCCACGATTTCCTCGTCGGTCAGCAGAGGCGAATCGGTCTCATCACGCATGCTCAGGAAGCAAGTGATAAGATCTTGATGGTTTGGGATGTCCTGCTTCCCCTGTTTTTGTCTCTTTTCATATATGAGTTCCCTAATAATCTCTTGGGCTTTGGATCTTGCGTGTAGGCTTTTGTTAAAGCATGTAAAAGGCAAGTTTATCGGCAGCGCTAAAAATCCATCCATCACTTGTTCAAATAGAAGTACAAGCTTCTCTCTTCTTGCTCCTCTTTCGATTCCAAACAGAACAGTGCACATCACATTGAACGTCAACGTCTTCATTAGGGGCATTACCTTAAAAAACAATCAAAGGTCATTCAGATCATTTTTCCAATAATATTAATTGGTCATACAGCTGAAATAAAACCAACCTATATATGTATTTGTTAACTAATAATTCAAGATCGTTGTATAAAAGCTCATTTTAGCATATAGATATCCCACAATCCGGTTTAGTTAAACGCAGGATTGTAATTAAATCCGTCCAGTAACTTTTTAATTTTTCAATCTAGTCCCATATCATGTATTCAAATTGTGTCGTTTTAGTCCCAAATCGCTGAGAAAACCTAAAACGCCATGTGCCAGACACGTGCCTTGCCAGAAAAAAGTGTTTTAATGTTACAAACGACGCTGTAATAGTGTTTTTCCGGCGACACAATTTAAATATATATAGAATTAAGTTTGAAAAACAAAAAATTATGGGACTAAATCTAAAAGGTAAAAATTTATGGAACAGATTTAGTTTTTATCCCATTAAACAACTTAAACTCAACTCGATTAATTAACACACAAAGACCTTAATCTCGCGACCGTGATGCCAATGTTGGTTGAGATGCAATTTAATCTCTTGGTCCATCTTAGCAACAGATTGTTTAAGGGCTTCGGGCTTCAAGAACGACGAGAATGCTCCCCTCAGACGGCTGTGGTCTTCGCTACCAACTTCAAATAGATTCCTCCCGCCGAGGAGCCTCCTAATCGATGTAGGCTGCTTAGTAGAAAGTGTGTTGTCATCGGCGGTGTATATGAACTTGTTTGTTTCTTGTCCGTGAAGGAACACAGTGGGAGTTCCAAAAATGTGAAGCTTTGAAATCGGGCCGTATTTACGGGCTCGTTCTTGGAGCCAATCATCACCCGTGTTGTTTCTCATGGCTTTCAGAAGTTGAAGGCTTTGACCAACCAAAGGCAATCCCATTGAACCAGGTGGAAGCCTTTTGGAACAAGACTTGCCATTCCGATTCCTAGTGAGGAAGAATAGGAGTGGGAGAAGTACAAGAATGGCAAAGTAAAGTGCATATAATTCCATGTCTAGTGATATATGGGAAGAGATCTGATTTCTCTATCGGCCTTTTACTTGCAATGCTAACTGTTAATTCTGTGGATATATAAAAAATGGATAATTGTAGTTTTGGTCTCCCAATTTAATACTCCATCCTTCCCACAAATATAGACTGGTTTTTTGTTTTCATCCGTTTCCATATTTGCCCCTATTTAATATATCTTGTTATTTTTATAATCAATATCTAGGTACTAGAAATTATAGTGGAGAATGAGACATAAAGGAAAAATAAAGTGAAAATTTAATGTTTTAACTATAATATTCTTCCTTTTCTTTTAATCTGCGTGAAAAAACTTGTAAGTCTATCTTTGTAGGTCTTAGAGAAATAATATAAATGAATCAATTCAAAATCATTTTACAAATTTGAATTTTTAGATGAAATAAAATTCTTTTATGGTATCAGAGCCAAAAGGCTCACGCCTACACGTTCTGGGTTAGAGATTTCTGCTTAAAGTAACTCCACCTATATTAAATTGTCTATTTATTGGGTCTTTTTCCCAAAAGGGAAAGTTTAGAAGTCAGCCTATGAGTGAGAGGAAGTATTACAGAAATAATATAAATAAATTAATTTTAAATATCTCTATAAGTTCGAAATTTTTGATGAGGTAAAATTCATTCCGTGGAACAGAGAGAGTATTATTTTCTTTAATGGTAGTTGGTGGTAATTAATATTTTGGAATTTGTAATTGTGAAAATTGTGCTTACTTTTTTGTGTTTTTTTTATGGATGATCATGAATTTATTAAGAATTAATTTAAGGGTTTACCTAACTTGATTCATCAATTCCTACTATACATGATGTAGGCCGGCTGCTACTATTGCACATGCTTACTTTTTTGTGTTGATTTATTGTTGATGAAGATTGATGATCATAAGAATTTGTCAGCGTTGTTGACTAGAAGGTTTTGCTTCGATTTATTAGTCACTACTATATATGATCGATGTAGGACAACTGCTCTGTTTAGTCGCATCTGACAGAAAATCCTTTTTTTTTTTGGAGTAATACCAACTTCCCATTAATGAGTTACTACGATTTACTTAATGGTCATATTATCAATTGATGCCATGGTTTAATTGAAGAGACACTCTTGTGTGAGGTGATGTTATGTTGTGCCATTTAAATATTTGGATTATACTCTCATTTTAAAGTATACTTCTTTCGTTTCGAAGTAAGTTTCCTACAACATTTTGTTGTTTTGTTTAAAAAAGTGTATTTATTTATTAATATATGCTAGATCACATATTGACTCTTTAGGTAAAATAATGAATAGTGTTGAAAAGTAAATGAAATGAATGATATTTTTTTATAATATTGTATGATTTTAGAGGTTAAAGATTATGTATAGTTGGAATGTTAATTTGGCCATTTATGGAATGAGAAACTTATTGTGGGACGACCCGTAAAGAAAAGTGAAAAACTTACTCTGGGACGGAGGAAATATATAGTTGGGTTGGAGCCCTATAAGCTCATAGGTCATATAACATAAGGAAATGGTCTGCCCCATACAAATTTTTATCTCAGTTAATTTAAGAGTATGTTACTTATGCACCAGGTGCACTGTACACTGTGCAATTTAAGTTTTTTTTTTAACAATATCAATTGTTTTCACTAAAAAATGTAGTTATTTTCTTTGAAAATTGCAAGTGATGCTTTTCATTGAAAAATATTGATATTGTTATAAAATGTACTTGAGTTGCATGACTCAGTGGATGCATATAACTTTGCTTAAATTAGATATAAATTAAATGAGTGAGCTGTTGAGGGGTACAAAATTGAACCAAATATTATTAGGAGAGAGAAGTTCATGTTTTTAATTACCCTCGGGTACAAAGTGCAATAAACTGGATGTTTTCGGCCGAATTTTTTGGCCCATGTTTTCGGCCCAATCGATCCTAATTTTAGGGTTCGTTTCTATATATATAAATGTTTCAACTTATATCTGATATCAGAAAATTATAGTGAAAAATCCTGGCTTGACATTGCCCCCAAACGTAGTCGTAAGACGAATTGGGTGAACAAATTTCTACTCTATATGATGTAGACCGGCTGCTACTATTGCACATGCTTACTTTTTTGTGTTGATTTATTGTTGATGAAGATTGATGATCATAAGAATTTGGCAGCGTTGTTGAATTGAAGGTTTTGCTTCGAGTTATTAGTCACTAATATATGATGTAGGACAACTGCACTGTTTAGTCGCATCTGACAGCAAGTTTTTTTTTTTTGGAGCAATACCAACTTTCCATTAATGAGTTGCTACGATTTACTTAATGGTCATTATCAATTGATGCATGGTTTAATTGAAGAGACATTCTTCTTATGATGCGCCATTTATATATTTGGATTATACTCTGGTTTAAAATATACTCCTTTCGTCCCGAAGTAAGTTTTCTATAATATTTTGTTGTTTTGTTTAAAAAAGTATATTTGTTTATTAATATATGGTAGATCACATGTTGACTTTTAAGATAAAATAATAAATAGTGTTAAAAAGTAAATGAAACGAGTGATATTTTTGATAATATTGTATGAATTTAGAGGTTAAAGATTATGTACAGTGGAGTGTTATTTTGACCATTTATAGAATAAGAAACTTATTGTTGGACGACCCGTAAAGGAAACACTACAAGAAAATAAAGAATTGCCTACAAAATTTTTCCAACAAAAAAGTTCGTAGTAAGAATGACCTACAACATTTCTAATTATGAAAATATCTACATTTCTCAACCTAAAAACAACTTGCCCATGGAATTTATTTGCCTACGAAATTAAAATCTCTAGGTATAATTACCTACAAGTCATTTGCTTACAAAAATTCCCATACAACACAATTTGCCTACAGAATTTACGTAGGCAAATTATTTTGTAGGTGGGGAAGGAAGATGCCTATATAATTAGAAATTTTTGTAGACAATACGTAGGAAATTTCCACTACGATTTATTTTGTTGGAAATTTCGTAGCCATATTGACAATTTCTATAGGCAATTTATGTTTTCTTGTGGTGAAAGTGGAAAACTTACTCTGTGACGGATAGAGTATATAGTTGGGTTGGAACCCTATAAGATCATAGGTCATGTAACATAAGGAAATGGTCTATCTCATATAAATTTTTATCTTAATTATATTAAGAATATGTTTCTTGTGCACCAGGTACACTGTACAACTCAAAGTTTTTTTAACAATATCAATTGTTTTCACTAAAGTTTTCTTTGAAAAATTTCATGTGACACTTTTTAATGAAAACTATTGTTATAAAATACACCTGAGTTGCATGATTCACTTGATGCATACAAAATTTTGTCTTAAATTAGATATTAATTAAATGGGTGAGTTGCCGAGGGGTGCAAAATTAAACCAAATATCATTGGTAGAGAGAAGTTTAAATTTGTAGTCACCCTTGGGTACAAAGTGCAATAATAACATATATAAGGTCAACTTTAACACAACATAAGCTCAACAGAAAAAATAAACTTTTGTACGTACCTCAGATTAAATAATTGGTGATTATTCTAAAAAAATAGAAAAATTGTGTACTTTAAAGACAATTTCCCTATATATATCAAATTAGTTCATGTGACCTATGGTTTTTAATTTCTTGCATGCATCTGAGCTCATCAAACTGGTGGTATTCTTATAAGAAGAGAACTTGTTGATTAGTTATCCATTAGTTAAAATAATTTTTTCTGGAAAATGACATATATGGATCTCTAATTTCAATTCAATATGTCAAAAAAACCTAATTTAATTTTATAGGATGATAGATTTGTCAACTTTTTGAAAATGTTGGTATAAAATTGTCAAAAACTTGAATGTTGGGACACTAACTTTCGGGATAGGTAGCAATAGTAGGACCGAAGTCGAATTGGGCTTGCAAACTTACTATGTGTTTGACAAAATAAAATGTTTAACAACTTATAAAATTATAAAATTAATAAGATCCTAACAATTTTTAAGCTATAAAAAATAAGTTGGAAAATTCCAACTTTTTTGGAAAATATGGAAAAATGTCACCCAACATTTTTTTACAAAAATGCTATCGAAAAGAATCGACAAGGATCGCGCAGGGGGTCGTACAAAGGTTGCACGGGACATTTTTGTAAAAAGAAATGTTGGGTGACATTATTAAAAATGAATATCTGAATGTGACATTTATCCATGCATGTTTCCCAACTTATTTTCCTAACCACCTCCACCTTCACCTCACCTTCATCCACCCACCCCACCCAAAACCACCCCATCCCTCCCCTGCCCCCACCCACCTTTACCTCAATATAAAAAATAAAAAATATATTATTTTATATTAAAATTAAAATGTAAAAAATATTTATTATAAATTCTAAAAAATCTTATAAGTTGTATTAGCCAAACACTCTAGCAACTTATAAGTTACTCAAAAATTACATTTTATAAGCTCTTAATTAAAAAACTTATAAGATATTAGAACTTATAAGATGTTTTAAATAAGTTTATGTAATCTGACACTTAATTTGGAAAGAATTTTTTTTTCAGGACCACCACAAAAAATAACCAGTTTAGGCGAGGGAATTTAAAGAGGGAAGAAAATCCCTCAATATGAAAGAGGATATTAACGAGCAAAAGTTTTGGCCGACGGAATGAACGAGGGTAAAACTTCCCTCGTCTGTCACGAGGGAATTGATGAGGAAAAGCGGGACCCACCTGTATCAGGCGAGGGCTCTGACGAGGGACTGGCGCTCTGGAACTTCACGAAGGAATCTGCCCTCGGCCCTACTCCTGACACAGCAGCTCACGAGGTAATTTCCCTCGGCCCTATCTCGGATACCCTTCAAGAGGGTTTTGTTTCCCTCGACAAGTATTGCAGCCTTACCTCCCCATTTGAATTGCATGCAGGCTTTCTCAGGGTGGGGCCTCGACGGGAATCTAGGGTAGACGAGGATTTTTCCCTCGTCAATACCCTCGCCTAAACTGGCATTAATACACCACATCTACCCCAACATTGTAGTGCATATTAGAGAGAGAGAGAGAGAGAGAGAGAGAGAGAGAGAGAGAGAGAGAGAGAGAGAGAGAGAGAGAGAGAGAGAGAGAGAGAGAGAGAGAGAGAGAGAGAGAGAGAGGAGGGAGCTGCACATACATTCGAGAGAGGGAAAAAGAGCTCCGCCTGTCGTCTTTCACCGCCGGAAACGTAAAAATACTTGTCTCAACTTGTCGAGTTTTGCTACATTCACAACACGGTAATTTTTTTTTTCATTTTAATCGGTTAAATTAATAATTATTGCATATATATATATATATATATCATATATAGTATGTATGTACTCACATATGTATAATATATATATATATATATATATATATATGCATGCAACATATAGGGGTTTAGTCATATAATTAATTAATTTGTGTTAATTTATTAGAATTAATTAGTTGTTAATTATGCATGAGTGTATTTAATTAATTTGTTGATGAGTTGTTATTAATTATATAATTTGTGCAGTTATTATAAATAAATAATTAGTAGAATTTAATTTTATATATTTAATTGTTAATATAATTGCTAATTAATTTATTAATGTGCATGTACACACACACACACACACACACATATATATATATATATATATATATATATATATATATTGATGTAATTAATTAGTGGACTTGATTCATTCATAGACTTCGCCACTAGTAACCCAAATTGGATGAATCGAGGAAAGATTGGGTGTCCCTGCAACAAATTTAGATGTCGGAACAAAACGTTTCAGTACCCCGATGACGTGAAAGCTCATTTGTATAGAAATGGTTTTATGCCAAATTATTACAATTGGGTTTTTCACGGTGAGAAAAATTTGGGTCAAATTCCGCATCAATACAATGATCAGGCGTCGGCTTCATACATACCGGTTGATGAGACAGCAGGATCTAGCTCGTACCACGATATGATCACGGACTTAACTTCTGGTCCCCACTTTGGAAATGTGGATGATGAGCCCCCTATTGAGGAACCCCCTAATCAATATGCTGCAAATTTTTATGATATGCTTCGTGCAGCGAATCGGGATTTGTATCCTAGTTGCTAATCGCACTCGCAGCTTTCATTCAATGCTCGAATGCTGAACATTAAAACTGAAAATAGACTATCTGAAAGGGGTTATAATCAAATCGTTGACTTGGTTCGTGAGATCTCTCCTCTGGATAATTTGGTGCCCAGAAAGTTTTCCGATAGCAAACAGTTGATGGGTGAGATGGGGCTTCATGTGGAGAGGATCGACTGTTGTGCAGGGAATTGTATGTTATATTGGGGTGCGGACAGTGATCTTGAATATTGTAAGTTTTGTGGTCGGCCATGGTTCAAACCCGCTAGACGTGATGTGAATGGTCGACTGAAAAAGAAGAGTCCTTTTAAGGAGATGTTCTACTTTCCCATCATCCCTAGACTGCAAAGATTGTATCAGTCCAATGCAACTGCGAAGGATATGACATGGCATGCAAGTTCACTACAAAAAAGACGCGGTTTAACGACGAAAAATTTGCGACGGCAAATTATCCGTCGCAAATTTCGTGTATTTGCGACGGATTTGGGCAAGCCGTCGTAAAAAATGTGGATTTGCGATGGATATGAAATTCAATCGCAAAAGTTAGTATTTTGCGACGGAAGTGTCCGTCGCAAATCCCAGGGCCCACCACCTTCGTTGTACTTCTGCTACATTTGCGACGGATATTTCGTCGCAAAGTCAAAATTGAAATTTGCGACGGAATTTTCCATCGCAAAACGACCCGTTTAAAAGTGGCCACCCGGAAAATGACCCATTTGCCTGTTTTGCGACGGAATGGCCGTCGCAAATTTTAAATTCATATTTGTGACGGCCACTTTTCGGTCGCAAAATTGAGTAGTTGAAGCTCGCCAGAGGGGTTGGTGACCAATAATTGACCTGGGTCGTCGCAAAGCGTATTTGCGACGGAATTGCCGTCACAAAATATAGAATTTGCAACGGAAAATCAGTCCGTCGTAAATTTGTGCAGATTTATAACAGTCCCCTTCCTTTTCCTTCCCTTTCACTTTCACTCTTCTTTCCCTTTCACTTTCACTCATGAAAAAAATAAGAAATGATGCGGTTTTCATATGTTCTTCACGTATAATTGGTGTATTTGTCATTGCCTTCAACCTCACTGTACGTATTTGTCATTGCGTTCAACTTCACCGTACGTTTTCACATTTTTAACCGTTTAAATGTCATATTTTTATTGTTTCAATTTTTTAGTACACTATTAGTTAATGAGCATGATATATGTTTATTTGATGGGTACGTTAATTTTAGTTTGTGTGATATTTATACCTATTTTTAGTCGAAACTCTGCTCAATTTTTATGTACACTATTAGATAAATTGTGTGATATTTGTTTATTTGATTGGTTTACTATGATTGATATATATGGTTGTGTTGGATTGATTTTTGTGAAGGAAAATTTTGTATATCCTTATTTTTAGACAAACTCTGCCCAATTTTTTACAACTCACGTGATATTTACTTTTAATCTGTAACAAATGCAATTTCCAGATCGTGGTTGGATGTACTCAATACCTAGAATGATAGGAGGAGACATTAACTCTGCCTTTTGCAATAAAATTGATGAGTTTATTGAGTTTGCACTACAACATCCATGCAGTATGGATTGTATGGGTAATATTAGGTGTCCGTGTAAAGACAAAAGATGTAGAAATATGAGATTCTTGAGTGTTGATGAGGTTAGAACTCATCTTGTGATTTCCGGGTTTGTTCCCCGTTATTACAACTGGACCAGTCACGGTGAACAACGGTGGAATGTTGACATCGAAACCGTAGAATACTGGTATGCTGGGTGGAGCGGTGGTGGAAGTTCTGATGTTGGTGGTTCAAGTTATGTTCCATATACTCAATTTGAACCACAAATAGAGGATGAACCTGATAGATATCGGATGATGATTGCAGAATCTGTTTTGGGTGGTCAACCACAATTCAATGAAACACATATGGAGGAGGAACCAAATCATCGGTCAAAGAAGTTTTTTGATATGCTTAAAACCGTTGATCAAAAGATGTTTCCTGGTTGTGAGACTGAGACGCAATTGTCATTCAATGCTCAAATGTTGAACATCAAAACTGAAGGCAAGGTCAGTAAAAAAATGTTCAATCAATTTGCTAAATTGTTCAAACGAGCTCTACCTGAAGACAACACGGCGCCTGATAATTTCTATCAGAGCAAGAGGCTCTTGAAGGATATGGGTCTACCTTTTGAGAAGATTGATTGTTGTACAAACGGTGTCAGGTTGTTTTGGGATGAGGATCATTGCAAGATGTGTGGTCACCCACGGTACAAACCATCTGGTCGTACAAAAAGTAAGAAGAAAGTGCAGTTGAAGGCTTATAAGGCAATGTATTACCTTTCCATCACTCCTCGTCTAGAGAGGTTGTATCAGTCTAGTGCCACAGCTAAAGACATGACATGGCATGCTGAGGAGTGTTTTGGTGAGAATTCTGGAGAGATGCGGCATCCTGCAGACTCGGAGGCATGGAAACATCTTGATAGGGAGTTTCCAGATTTTGCAAGGGAGACGAGAAATGTGAGGTTAGGCTTGTGCACGAATAGTTTTGCTCCATTTGGAATGCACGGAAAAAAGTATTCATTATGGCCTGTGCTGTTGACCCCGTACAATCTACCTCCTTGGTTGTGCATGAAGCCTCAACATATATTTCTTAGTATCTTGGTGCCTGGACCACACAACCCTAAGCATAAATTGGATGTATATCTCCAGCCATTGATTAAAGAGTTGAAATCTTTGTGGTCTACGGGGGTGGAGGCCTACGACGTTCATAGGAAGCAGAACTTCACGATGCGAGCTGCACTTTTGTGGACCATTAGTGACTTTCCAGCATTTTCTATGTTGTCTGGGTGGTCAACAACAGGAAAACTAGCATGCCCGTATTGCATGGACGGTTCTGATGCATTCTATCTTCCATTGAGTAGAAAAGTGTCATGGTTTGACAACCATCGCAAGTTTCTTCCTCCTGATCATCCCTTTCGGAGGAACAAAACAGACTTTCTAAAGGGTAAAAATGCAGTAGGCCGCCCAAGACCACAGATTTGATCAGGTATGTGTCTGGGTACTGAATCACTACTTATGTCTATGTGTCTCATATAAATAAGTTAACCATATAAATTAATTATTTCAGGTGATTCGTTGTTGTATGAGGTTACAGTCACTGATTTGATGAAGACAACTGAGGCGGGTGCAATGGAGCACAATAAACGCATCCAGGGTGGTTGGAAGAAGAGAAGTATCTTTTGGGACTTACCTTATTGGAGCAAGTTGTTGATTCGACACAATTTGGATGTGATGCATATAGAGAAGAATGTTTTCGATAACTTGTTTCATACGGTCCTAGGTACTGAAGGGAAGACCAAAGACACTTCAAAATCCAGAGATGAGTTGAGGCTCTTCTGTTCTCGTGCTTCCCAACACAAGGATGAGCAGTCAAGAACATATCCCCAGGCCTCTTACACAATTAGTAAAGCAGAAAGGAAGAATTTGTGTAAGTGGGTGAAAGAGTTGAGCTTCCCTGACAATTATGTGTCGAATTTGGGAGACAGAGTTGACACGGAAACCGGAAAGGTGTCTGGAATGAAGAGTCATGATTGTCACGTGTTCATGCAACGACTCTTACCTATTGCATTTCGGTACTCACTTCCCAAGAATGTATGGAGTGTCATCACGGAATTAAGTCTCTTTTTCAGACACTTAACGACATCAACGATTACAGTTGAGGACATGAGGCGTTTGGATGTGGAGATCCCTGTTATTCTATGCAAACTTGAGCGGATTTTTCCACCCAGCTTCTTCGACTCGATGGAGCACTTACCCGTACACTTAGCGTATGAAGCCTCAATTGCTGGTCCCGTACAGTATCGATGGATGTACCCTTTTGAGAGGTAATTCTATACCATTTTTTAGATCGACTTTTAAGATCAATACTGAATAAATTTTCTAACACTTCTTGTTTTAGGTATTTGCACAATTTAAAACTCAATATTGGAAATGCGGCCCACATCGAAGCATCAATTGTTAATACATACCTTACTGAAGAGGTTGGAGCATTTTGTTCTTACTACTTCGGCGATCAAGTTCAAACCAGAATCAGAAATGTGCCTCGCAACTACGATGGTCGTGGAGTAGACTATCCCCTTCGTGATGTTGAAGGTATGTTATCTGTATTTTTGCATTCGGGTCGACCAATGGGTAAGGGCACCAAATGACCGTTCAGGGGCAGTATTGAAGAGGAAATAATACATTCATATGTTTTGATGAATTGTCCTGAAGTCCAACCGTATATAGAGTAAGTAATTTAATTTTATAGTTGAGTTTTTTACAATATGTATACTGTTGATATTTAAAAAGTAATTAATTTTTTTCTGATATATAAGGATGTTCTGTGAGTATAAGCGTCAAGTAGAACCAGACATCACAGATGCAACAATTTTTCAATCCATCCGCAATGATTTTATGTTTTGGTTCCAACGTTACGTGAGTATCACATAATTATATGATTTTTACCCTATAACAAATATGTTATTATTTTTATACATGATAATTTAATATTTACAGGGACAAAGTGGCCTACTTAATAACAACCCACATCTTGAAGCTCTGAGCAAAAGACCACTACGTAGTGTGGTATCATACCACGGATATTACGCAAATGGATACAAATTTCATACTGAAGCATATGCTTCAATGAAATCGACTACAAACAGTGGTGTTTGCGTTACCGGTGCAAACTACAATGAAGAACCCATCGATTACTATGGAGTGTTGCAAGAAGTAGTTGAAATAGAATATCCGGGTTGGCCGAAGAAGACGATAGTGTTGTTCTTGTGTGAATGGTATGATCCAGGGAACCAAGGAACAAGAGTCGACAAAAACTACAAGATTGTTGATATCAACACCGGAAAGAAGTTTCCGGCGGCATACGATCCCTATATTTTTGCAACGCAAGCATCTCAGATATATTATTGCAAATACCCCGGATCAAGTAGGCCCAATTTGAGGACAGTTTGCAAAGTAAAGACAAGATCATTGGTTGAAGTTTCTAATCCGTCAAACAAAGACGGTGTAGAACCAACAGATCCATTTCAAACAGAGATACAAGAGGCTCAAACAGAGGTTGATCAAGCAGGTGTGAATATTTTTGTCGACTTACTTGCTGCAAATCCAGAAATGGTAAAGATTGAAAGTGATCATGAGGGTGATGGACAAGAGCGCGGTGGGGAGGATGAAGAAGAAGAAGAAGAAGAGGAAGAGGAAGAGGAAGAGGAAGAGGAAGAGGAAGAGGAAGAGGAAGAGGAAGAGGAAGAGGAAGATGATGCCGAGGAAGAAGACGACGATTAGAATTACTAAATTATTGTATATATAACAAGTTAGAAACGAAAATAAATTAATTTGGTGAATTATGGAAAAAAAAAGAATCAATTTGGATACATATACAATTAATTGCATACAAATGAACGAATTATAATTTTAAGCGGGAGTAGAAATAAATATTTTTACAGAAATAATAAAAATTAAATGGTCCCAATATTTATAAAAACAAGTGAAAAACGAAAATGAATTAATTTGGTGAATTATGAAAAAAAAAACGAGTCAATTTGGATACATATACAATTAATTGCATACAAATGAACGAATTATAAATTTAAGCGGGAGTCGAAATAAATAATTTTATAGAAATAATAAAAATTAAATGGCCCCAATATTTATAAAAACAAGTTAGAAACGAAAATAAATTAATTTGGTGAATTATAGAAAAAAAATGAGTCAATTTGGATACATATACAATTAATTGCATACAAATGAACGGATTATAAATTTAAGCGGGAGTCGAAATAAATAATTTTACAGAAATAATAAAAATTAAATGGCCCCAATATTTATAAAAATAAGTTAGAAACGAAAATGAATTAATTTGGTGAATTATAGAAAAAAAAAAGAGTCAATTTGGATACATATACAATTAATTGCGTACAAATGAACGAATTATAAAATTATGCATTGTCGAAATAAATAATTTTACAAAATAAAAAAAATAGTTGGACAAAATATTTTAATAAACAACTTAGATACGAAAAGAAATTAATTTGGTGAATTATAAAAAAAAGACTTAATTTGAATACATATACAATTAATTGCATAAAAATGAACGAAAGTAGCTTGTGCCCTAGTGGCGCGCGCCCCCTCCTCTTGCACAAGAGGTCCCGTGTTCGATTCCCATTGGACGCAAAAAATGGATTAATTGTTCAAGGCCTAATAAGACTAATATAGAAGGTGGGCCGCATATAACAAGGAATGGGCAGGTTGGCCCAGTGGTCCGCGCCCGCCCCGGGTGCCCGGGCTCGAACCACACGAGCCACTTTTTTTTTGTATAGGCTCGGTAATTTGCGACGGCCATATTCCGTCGCAAATATTGAATTTTAAGACGGAAAACAGCCCGTCGCAAATTATAACAGGAAAAAAAATATATAAACATTTGCGACGGAATGTGGCCGTCGCAAATGTTGTTGACCCGATCGGGTCTGACCCAAAAGGTTTGCGACGGACTACTGTCCGTCGCAAATTCTGTGTGACCCGGCCGGGTCTGACCCGCCACTTTTGCGACGGATTTATCCGTCGGTAATTTGCGATGGACGGCGAAATCCATCGCAAAAATTAGCTACGACTGTTTTAGGGACGGATACGTGTCCGTCGCAGAATCCGTCGCAAAACACTGTTTGCGATGGAGTTTCCGCCGCTAATTCCGTCGCAAAACAGTGTTTTTATTTGTAGTGGTTGCTCTAATAATGACCAGTCCGGTGTTATGCGTCACCCTGCGGACTCGCAGGCTTGGAAACACTTGGACCATTCGTATCCTGAATTTGCATCAGAAATTCGGAACGTGAGATTGGGCTTGAGCACTGTTGGTTTTCAGCCGTTTGGGCAGTCAGGGAAACAATACTTCTCATGGCCGGTGATACTGACACCATACAATCTACCGCCATGGATGTGCATGAAAGATCAATTCATGTTTCTTACGATTTTGGTGCCTGGTCCAAAAATCCAAAGGATAAATTGAATGTATTTTTACAACCATTGATCCGTGATTTGATAATTTTATGGGAATATGGAGTGGTAACGTATGATATTGCTACAAAGCAGAATTTTTTGATGCGAGCTGCACTAATCTGGACCATAAGTGACTTTTCAGCCTACTCGATGTTGTCTGGATGGAGCACATCTGGAAGGCTTGCTTGTCCATATTGTGCGGAATACACAGATGCTTTCACTTTGAGGCTCAGTCGAAAGCAGACATGGTTTGACAACCATCGTAAGTTCTTGCCCATATATCATCCGTATCGAAGGAACATGACTGCATTCAGAAAGAACAAAACAGTTGATGATGATCCACCTCCCATCCGTACAAGTGTTTCGATCCTTGAGGAAATTAATTGGATTGAATTTATGAAAGTTACGGAAGAGGGTGCTGATGCTCACAACAAAGTTTTAAATGGGGGTTGGAAGAAGAAGAGCATTTTCTGGGATTTGCCATACTGGAGTACCCTGTTGATCCGACACAATTTGGATGTGATGCACATCGAAAAAATGTGTTTGATAATCTCTTCTACACGGTGATGAATGTGGAAGGAAAAACAAAGGACACAAATAAATTTAGGCAGAGATGTCCACATACAGGAAAGTACCCCAAAGCAGCAATTCACTTGATAAGAGGCAGAGAGATATTGTTTGCAAGTGGGTAGATGAGTTGAAATTCCCTGATGATTATGTGTCCAACATGTCTCGTTGCGTAGACTGGTGCAAATTGAAAATGTTTGGGATGAAGAGTCATGATTGTCACGTGTTTATGCAGAGACTGCTTCCAATTGCTTTCCGTGAATTACTGCCGGCCAACATTTGGAAAGCTATTACTGAAATTAGTTTGTTTTTCAAGGATTTAACATCTAGGACCATTACAGTGGAAAACATGACTCGATTGGACCATGATATCCCAGACATCTTGTGCAAGTTGGAACGAATATTTCCACCTAGCTTCTTTAATTCAATGGAGCATCTACCTGTCCATCTTGCATATGAGGCAAAGATCGCTGGTCCAGTACAATACAGATGGATGTACCCATTTGAGAGGTAATCTATTAATTTACCTATTTATTTTAATATAATCTCATTCGAGAATTACAGTAGCTCATCCATGGACCTTGAATTAGGTATCTTCACAATTTAAAGTTAAGCGTGGGTAACAAGGCGCATGTGGAAGCTTCAATTGCAAATGCTTATTTAACAAAAGAAGCATCAATGTTTTGTTCCCATTATTTTTAGGACCATGTACTGACGAGGCGACACAATGTACCTCGTAATTTCAGCGGTCGTGAAGTACCCGAAGCAGTGGAAGGTAATCTTTCGATATTTGTGTCTCCTGGTACACGACTTGAAAAGAAGGGTAAAACATGGATTGTAGACTTAGAGAAACAAGTTTCTCACACGTACGTGTTACTAAATTGCAATGAGGTGCAACCATATATTGAGTAAGTTAACCTATCTCTTAGTGGAAACTTAACATGTTAGTCATCTTCTAATTTGTGCCTCAATTCTACGTAGTGTGTTTTCGACCAACTACTGTCTGTTCAACCGAATTTATCAAGTGCTGAAAAAGACAATGTGCTTCAAATGGAATTTACATCGTGGTTTGAACAACTTGTAAGTGATATGTATAAGTAACTTGTTATTATTAACTTTTACATATAAACTATGAGCTTAATGGAATATATCGTAAATTATGTACATATAGGTGAAGAGAAACATATTCAGGATCAGTTTATACGTGCTCTCGCGAGCGGTCCTAGCAGTACTGTCACCACATACCCTGGGTATTACGTGAATGGTTTCAAATTTCACACACAAGATTATGGTGCCTCTAAAGCAACCATGAACAGTGGAGTTTAATAGAATATTATTTTATTGAATTTTACTAAATAAAAATGATAAATATTATAATGTATATTTTAAAAAGTATTTATTTTAAAATTTTAATGATTTTTAAAAAATAAAACGATCAATATAAGTGTATATGTGTACACATATTAGTAAATAATGAAAAATAATTTTAAAAGTATTTATTTTAAAATTTTATTAATTTTTAAAAAATAAAACGATCAATATAAGTGTATATGTGTATACATGTTAGTAAATAGTGAAAAAGAATTTAAAAATTATTTATTTAAATTTTTAATTGATTTAAAAAAAACGATCAATATATGTGTATATGTGTACACATATTAGTAAATATTGAAAAAGAATTTAAAAAGTATTTATTTAAAATTTGTATTGATTTAAAAAAAAAAGATCAATATATGTGTACACATATTAGTAAGTAGTGAAAAATAATTTATTTTACAATTTTATAAAAAATATTTTAATATTATAAGTGTATATATGTACATATTTAGATAAATAATAAAAATAATATATACAAGTGATAGTTTAATTTTATATGTAATAATAATTTTCAAATAAAGTATAACAAACAATTAATGTTAAGTAGTATTATATTTAAAATATACAATAGAAAATATATGAAACATATATATTTACAAAGGCAAATATAACAAGTAACTAGCCTTGCCCCAACGACATGACGAAAAACGCAAGGCCTCCACATACAAGGAGGTCGCGTGTTGAATCTCAAGGGGGACGAAATTTCGCCCATTTTCAGCCCTTAGTAGGGGGCAAATATGACTTTCTATGTACATGAGAGTGTGGTGGGTGGTGGCCTAGCGGTTTCGCGGGGGGCTTGGGGCCTGGAGGTCGTAAGTTCGAAACCCACGATTTTTTTTTCGGATACGGGTATGGGCGAGGGCAGTACACGAGGGAATTACCCTCGCCACGTCAGCTGAGGGAAAATTCCTTCGTCAAAATTGCGACAGACTATCAGAGATTCTCGAGGGTTTTTCCCTCGTCCACGCTTCTCGAGGGCTGGCTTCCCTCGTGATACGCGAGGGATTAGCCGAGGGTTTTATTTCTCGAGGGAATTTTTCCCTCGTCTGGTCCCACACGAATTCCCTCTTCAAAACCCTCAGTATTTTCGAGGGAATCTATTTTCCCTTGTGCATAGATTGGCGACCAGCATTTTGAAAAGAGAAAATTTCCCTCTTCAACACCCTCTCTAAACCCAATTCCCTCTTCAATACCCTCTTCAAAACCCTTTTTATTTCAATAGTTTTTTGTAGTGGACTTTTAAGTTTGGTCAATGTGTCTCTCTTACTTGATTTGCACGATTTTAAGGCAGATGTTTATTTGGAGTCCATGTATGCGCCAAATCAGTTTCACCTCATCTATTTAATTATTAAAATTAATTTAAAATCCAAACAAATAAAATTATGTATAAAATTTATTAGCTTTTTAAAAGAAATTATTAAAAAATGAGATATAAATATACAATACATAAAAATGTAAAAAGATGTGGATATTATTTAAAAAAAATACTAAAAAAAAAATGAAGATAATCCAAGTAACAATAAATTCTGGATACAATTAACAAAACAAATTATAAATCAAAGGCAAGTATTATATGAAAATAGTTCATGATAAGCTTATCATGAAACAATGTTAAAGTATCATTAATCTCATGGGGAGTATCATTAATCTCATCAGGGGTATCATTAGTCTGAGATAAAAAAAATGTTTTAAATTTTCTTGAACTCAGACTAATGATACCCCTAACAGATTTAATGATACTCCTGATGAGATTAATGATACTCTAAAACTATTTCATGTTAAGCTTATTATGAAGCGTTTTCATATAAAACCTACTCTAAATCAAATAAATTATTTTACAATAGTACAACTAAATTATCTAAATCCTAAAAATTAAAACATAAAAAATTAAATGTGAAATAATAGTATTTGAAACTAAGAACATTTAAATATTTTCGAGTAAATTATTTATATTTGTGAAATAATTGTAAAAGCATTAAAATCGCAAACTTAATAAAAAAAAAATTAAAAAACGAGTTGAGCTTAATAATAACATTAAATTTTGTTTAAGATTAAAAACATCCAACTAAATTATAATTAAATCATTAATATTTTTAATACCTTAAATAAAATTTGAAATTAATACTAAAACATTAAAATAAAAGAAAGCCCTGTAGATTTACATGCTTGAATATGCAATTTTTTTTTGACAAAATATATAGTGAAAATGGTTCATAAATGAATCATTGAAAAATATTAGTTTTTTTCTTCAAAGGATATTAGTAGTTTTCACTGAAGTATTAGTTGTTTACTGAAAATAAACTAAGACTCTTTAGTGAAGACATTTAATATTTTTCAGTAGAAACAACTATCCTTCAACGATTCATATATGAACTAATTTATGTCAATATGGAGATTGAGGTCCTTATTGGATTCTAAGAGTGGTATTAAAGTCATTGTCCCAGAGGAAACAATGTGGAAGAGTTCTTAAGTGTCAAACCAAAAAGATCAACGAACAACAAGGTCGTTGTGGACTAGAAGGGGTAGCAGGGGCAGAGCTAGTCCTTTTCATTTGCAGGGGCTAATAAATTTGATTGGAGGAGCTGGAGTACTACTGTAGTACATCCACCTGCATAAAATTGCTTTTCGGTGGAGGCCTTCTCCTAGTCGTGATGCTGGGTGGCATAAAAGATTCGGGATGGACGAAAATGGCGGGTTTTATAATCCACTGCCACCGACAACTAGAGCTTTACGCCACTGTTTCCGCCACAGGGAGCAACACCGATGACCAACAGAGCTCAGCCCCATCTGAACCATGACCACCAGCCACCAGACCCATGTTACCTTCTTCCTCTATTTCGAACAAGAAAAATGGTTATGAAAATAAAAAATCGAAGGGGAAAGAGTACTTTGTAAACTTGAAATTGAAATTTTAAATTCCTCTATTTTGCACACCTTGTCTGCTGGTGAACAATATGAAAGGGCAAATTCTGGTGGGGCTTTCAGAGTTATTCAGCTTCAAGCCAATAGATTTTTCCACTAGTCATCGGAGGAAAAATTATTTTTTTAGGACCGTAACTTAAGGGTTGACAAAATGAGAATGGTAACTTTTTAGTTGGAAAAATGAAGACTGTAATTTTTTATATTCATAATTTAAGGACCATAACTTTTTAAAGTTGCCCGATGAGGCCAAATTCAGCCTGTATCAGGCTAAATAGAGCTGATTTGGGCGACAAAACTAACTAAAAGTTACTCTCTCACGATGGTGGATGATGGCGCGGCAACAGACCCATCCAAGAATCCCATTAGGTCAAAGCAATTGGCCATGTGTTCAACTCGACGACGCCATGACAGATAATTCATGGCATTGAGTTTGATGCCAGAGACCATGTTGATCATGGTCGTGACAGGGAGAGAATCATTAGAAGCCATCGAAGATTGGAGCAAAGTAGAGGATAGGGTTTACGAATACGTGATATACAAAACTGACACAACTTAGGGTTTATGAAGCACTGAGAGAAAGGAACACTGGAGGGGACCAGTCCAGTGAAAGAAAATTCGTGGTCGACTTGTATCAGGCGGCAACAACGGCCGTTCGAAGAAACAGAAGGCAAAAGAAAAAAGAAGCAGAGGCGGCGAATTTTTTTAGAAAAGGGTTTTCAGGATCGCTATGGCTGATGCATGTGACAATGATTAGCAAATCGCTATTGAATTGGTGATTGAGAAATCTTCTATATATATATATATATATTCAAAAGGTACAACAAACTCCATAATTAATGGGAGAAGTATACGGAAAGAATTATATACAAAAGATATGATCAAAGTAAATCTCAATCACTAATTTATCCTATTAAAACTTATTTTGGGACGACCTGTAAAGGAGAGTGAAAAATTTACTTTGGGACGGAGGAAGTATATAGTTAGGTTGGAGCCCTATAAGCTCATAGGTCATGTAACATAAGGAAATGATCTGTTTTATATATGAGACGATCTCATACAAATTTTCATCCTTAATTAAATTAAGAGTATGTTTCTTGTGCACCAGGTACACTTTTTTTTTAACAATATCGTTTGTTTTATTGAAAAGTGTAGTTTTCTTAGAAAATTGCAAGTGACGCTTTTCAATAAAAAATATTGATATTGTTAAAAAAATGTACTTTAGTTGCATGAATCACCTGATACATACAAGACTTTGTCTTCAATTAGATATTAATTAAATGAGTAAGTTGTTGAGGGGTGCAAAATTGAACCAAATATTATTGGGAGAGAGAAGTTCAAAATTTTAATCACCCTCGGGTGCAAAGTGCAATAATAACATACATAAGTTCAACTTTAATACAACATAAGCTCAACAAAAATAAAATAAAATTTTGCACCTCAAAGTAATTAGTTGATGATTATTCTAAAAAAAAAAAAATAGAAAAATTGTGTACCTAAAGGACAATTTCCCTAATTAAATTAGTTCATGTGACCTAGGGTTTTGCTTGCATGCATCTGAGCTCATCAAACTGGTGGTATTCTTACAAGATAACTTGTTGATTAGTTATCCATTAGTACAAGTAATCCTTTCGGACATACTTCCATTCATTTTAAACTACCCTTGCCAAATAGTGTGGGTTTTAATAAAAAAATTGTTCATTAGTATTAAAAGGTGTAACGTTAAAGATTTATTAGTCTATGTTTTTTATTGAAGGGAGTTTAGTTCATTGATAAAGGGTGTATTGAAAAATATAGTGTAATGAGATATAAATAGAGAAAAAATCACAAATGGTCCTGTAAGTTTTTATTTTATCAATTTTGATCCTTTTAGTATCGATTTTGGTCCTTTTCAATGGAAAATTTAAAATTTGACCGGAAAGTTGCCCTATTTTTTCATTTTGGTCATTGAGGGTCGTCGCTAATATCATATGTGTTGTTTACCAAATATATGTTGCTGGGATTAAATGACTATTTAAGTGGATTCTGGTAAAAACATCAAATGATTGGGTTCTTAAATGCTAAAACGAATATTTGAATGAAGAAAGCCAATAAATGCATAAGAACATTAAGAACACCAAGAATTGCCAGGGGTTGTTAGGCCCTGGACTTGAATGAGTATTGATTATACTGAGAGAGATTGAACCTCTTTTGCATTATAAATGTGGGGGTATTTATAGTTTTCTCACTACAGGGGTATATTGGTCATTTCCGGCCTCTTGGGGGACATGTGCATTAAATGTCTCCTGCCTCTGAGGACGCGCGGGCTCTGATATGTCAGGGCTTGCAGGTGGCCGGCCACTAGGATGTTGACGCGTGTCCAAAAAGGACGATTCTCTGGTGAAATTCCTCATTTGGATGGAATATTCTCTGTGTCTCTGAGTACGGAGGCGGCCCTTTTCCTCTTGGGGAGGAGATCTCGCTTGATTCTGCCACGTGCTCCGAATTTTCCTTGCCGGCCGGGGACGTCATGAGGTCGGAGGCCGGTCTCTTGGTGAGTCACGAGACCGGAGGCCCTTAATGCGTATAGATCGGGCCCGGGCGACCTCTATTGGTCTTCTCTGGCCGTGACCGGTCCGGTCCGATCTCAGCCTAGCTGACTGCTTCTGGGGCGATACTGTTGCGTATCCTGGGTTAGTTTCCGGCCTCGTCTCCGAGGTCGGAAATCGGGGTCGGTGCCCGTCGAGGTTGGATACAGACCGGCCAGGTCGGTCCCGACTTCTGGGTATCTTTTTGCCTTTTCCGGCTTGCTTCCGGCCGGCTCCGACCTGTGGTCCGAAACGGTCACAACAATTGCCCCCCAGCTCGTCTCTCAAAGTTGATGAGGGGCGAGGTGGTCTTTTGCCGTTTTTTTTTTTGTGTCGGCCTCGATCTGCCCGGGGTGGTCGGAGACCGGCCAACGGCCATGTGATGACTGGAAGGACGTGCGTTGTACTATTTGCATAAAAATGTGTGCATGATGTCAGACGACACCTCGGATTACGCGCATTAAAGTCTGACGTGCGTGGCATGATTTGATCTCCTCGAATCTCGCGCATTTAATGCGTGCAATGTACGAGACGTCTGACGCCGAAACCATCTCTTCAACTTCTTGCACCTAGGCCCCTAAGCCTAGGATTTTATTTCGAAATAGGTCCCTGCCCATTTCCTATAAGTAGGGGAGTCATTCCACTTTCAAGGGTTTTTACCTCTTCGCGATTTGCTGCAGTTCCTTAGGCGATTTCCGGCGAGCTTCTCACGGCGGCGACGAACTTTGCACGGCGGCGATTGGTATTTTGAAGGTAATTTTCAAATTTTTGTACCTCAACTATTTTTATTTATACAATGGTGCGACGGTGGGCGGGTCCTCCGCCTGGGCAGAGAGGTGGCGCCTCCTCTAGCGGCGGAGGAGGTGGTGGTGCCAATCGGCACCTTTTTGACGAAGGAGGAAGCTCTCGCGGTGGGAGTGGTGCCTCTCCTTCCCGTCTGGCGGGCTCGATCTGGGCGCATGATGACGATGGTTTAGATGCCCTGTTCCCACGCCTGGGACGGTCACTATTGGGTGAAGGTGCCCGGGAGGGAGTTCCTTTGGCTACGGACCGATCCCAGGATGAAGAGGCGGCCAGACCCGTGGGGGATAGGGATCCACTGGATGACCTCCTGGAGGAAGACGAGGAAGAAAGCGGCCGCGGTGAAAGGCTTGGGAGTGCGGGAGAGGCCTCGGGGTCTGATTCTGAAGAGGTTGAGAGGCCGGCCATAGTTGGTCGGAGTGTCAGCCAAGATCGGCGAGACCAGGTCAGACAGGCCTTTCGTCTGTGGTCGGAATATGTGGATAGGAAGGATGAGGTCGAGTCTCTCTCCTTCGACTATGAGGAGTATTTGGATCATTTCCCGCGGGGGCCGACCGTTCGCGATCCGGCCACCATTCGGATAGCCAATCTGGAGGAGTCCCGTAGGTGGACCATTGGCCAAGTGCAGAGCAAAATGTCTCAGCGCCACCTCGATGAAGCCCGGGTCGGATGGGAAATACCTCTCGACGTTCATCTTTACGCACCTGAGCCGAACGAACGGGCGGACCAGCCTCCGCGTGGGATGGTGGCCGTAACCCAGGATATGATGGAGGTCGGACTCCGCTTCCCCCTTCATTCGGCCGTATCGTATTTGCTGAACTATTGGAACCAGGCGCCCATCCAGCTGCTGCCGAACGCGTGGATGATAATAGTGAGCGTCATGACCTTGTTTGGCAGAAACCGACTCTACCGGATGCCGAACCCTGGAGAGATGACTTATCTCTATCGAATCCAGAGCGAGAGGAGTGGGATCGGTGAAGTCTACATTTAGACGAAAGGGTAGAAACTGGTGACCGGCCTGCCCAGTAAAGGCCGGAACGATCGGAAGAAGTGGTTCTTTGTTGGTGGAGCGTGGAAGACCGGGTACCCTGACGGAGCGGAGATCGACGTTCCGACCGACATCCGCCCTAAAAATCCCAGTAAGGAATCTTTAGCTTACCCTCGAATTAAAAGTACTGATCTAATCTTTACTTTCTTTCGCAGGTTATCCTTGCCCCTCCGATCGAGAATTGAACTTCGATTTCGCGGTCGTCAGAGAGCGGATCTTGTCACTGCCGGCCTCGGAAAGGAATCAAGCCGTCCTCCGGACTCGAGAAGCCCGAATTTCCGGCCGATTCTTCCAGTTTCCTCGTCATATAAAGTTGACGGGTAAGTAACTAGGGTGACCGGGTTCCGATCTGTATTTTTTTTTAACTTGGATTTTGATCATGCAGTGCCAGATTTTCCGACCGTCCGACAGTGCCCCCCTGAGTTTCTCGACCGTTGTTCGGAAATGTTCGCCTTGATGGGTGCCTGCGCGGCGAAGAAAGCGGCCAAGGGGACAAAGAAGAAAAAGGGGACCGGCGCCTGGACCGGGGTCGTGATTGAGGAGCCTCTCCCTCTCCAGTCCGTTTCGGCCGCCGGGGCGGTAGCTGCTGAGGTCCCGACCTCCTCCCAGATTACGGGTAAGAAAAGGAGTTGGGAGGAGGCCGAGATCGAGGAAGGCGGCCAGCATAGGTCGAGCCCGGCCCCGATAGACATTTCCGACGATACCCCACCTGGGGTCGGGACGGTCGGAACAGAAGCTGTGGCTCGTGCGGAGCCCGTTCTCGGCCAGGAGGATGACCGGACCTACTTTGGTCGTGATCCGGTGCGCTTCCAAGCGTAAGTCTTCTGACATTAACGTTCTCATTCTTCTAAACTATTTCATTTGTCCGTACCTGATTTGATCTTTCATTTGTCCAGGCTGACTCGAAATGATTCCGATCTCCCTCCGCTGGTGCTCGACTTCCTCTCTTCCCGTGCCCCGAGTTCAACGGCTGAGATGCCGGACTACATGCGCCGGGCTGCGAACTCCCTCCCCCAGGCGTGGACAAAGGATCTGGCCGACATCGTCGAGCGCCGCCGTCCCTGGCACGCGGGCCGGACTGGAGTCGCGCTGATCAGTCAGGCGGCCATCGTGGTCAACACGATGGAGAACGAGCTTTCCGAGGTCTCCAGGTCGCTCCGGAGGTCAGAGAGCGCCCTGACCCGCGCCCGGGAGGAGAAGGCCGGGCTAGAGAGCGAAGTCGCCCAACTCAAGAAGGAAAGAGATGGCGTGGTCGGTCAAATGGAGGCCGTTCTGAAGGAAAAAGACGATGCCCTGGGCCGGGCGGAGATGGCCTTCAAAGTCCTGGAAGGTGCCCGGAACCGGGTTTCTGAGATAGAAGACGCCAACGCCGATCTACGGTTGGAGGCGCACCGGGCCCGATGGGACACCGACCAGGCTTTGGCCCGGCAGGCCGAGATGGAGAAAGAGCTCGAGAAGAAGACTGATGATCTGGCCGCCGCACTGAACCGGCCGGCTTATGATCCCGCGGATCCGACCGCGAACCCGACGCTGTTCTCCGAGTTCTATTTCTACGTGGCTGCCGCTAGCATGATCCGGGTAGGACGCCAGGCCAATCTCGATACTAAATCCCAGGAGGACTACTTCCGGGAGTATGCTGCCAAGAACCCGGTCAGCGATGGTTTCTGGTTCCCCTTCCTCGATCTCGAGACCGACCACGGGGTGTACCTCTCATGGTTTCCCCATCGGCACAGGCTGTTCAAATATGGTGAGAATCCCCCGGCCGGTGACGAAGAAGAAGGAGACGAGGAGGAGGAGGAGGTCCCTCCAGAGGGCTCCCAGATACCGGGCAGAAGTGGGGCTGTGGTGGAGGCCTTGGTCGATGAAGTGGCCGACTATGTGACTGGGACCGAAGGGCAGGCAAGCCCGGCGGCCGGGGAAGGCGGCCCTTGAACTTACATTGCCTTAGATTTTTCTTACTGCTTTTCAGAATGTGACCGGCTTCCGACCGGATGTTGTTTCCCTCTTTTTTTTTTGAATCGATTGTAATGTTTCCAGCTTTAGACCGATTTTTACTTTATAAAATTTAGCCTTTCCTCGAGCTCCACTGCTTTGTTATTGCTCTCTTACTTTCTTATACTTATTAAAGTGTTTTAAATTTTCATAAGTATGAATGAGATTTTGCCCCGGGCTCGAGTGTGATATGCCGACCTCGATACGGTCGGCATATGCTTTTGAACTGAGCCCGGTTCTAGGAATTGCCTTGATTGCCTTGCCGAGCTCGAGTGTGATATGCCAACCTCGATACGGTCGGCATACGTTTTTGAACTGAGCTCGGCTTTAAAGTGGCTGGGGTGGCCTTTCCGAGCTCAAGTGTGATACGTCGACCTCGATACGGTCGGCATATGCTTTTGAACTGGGCTCGGTTTCTGGATGGCCTAGAGTGGCTTTTCCGAGCTCAAGTGTGATATGCCGACCGCGATACGGTCGGCATATACTTTTGAACTGAGCCCGGTGCTTGGAATAAGATTGAGCTGTGCGAAGAGCTTTGCATTGATTAGAACTTTGAATACATAGTACAAAATCATTGGTAGTATTTCTTCAAGTGGATTGCATTCCAGGGGTATTGGTCCGGAGTGCCGTCCATGAGTTCCAGCTCGTAAGCTCCCTTGGAGAGCCACTTGGATATCCTGAACGGACCCTCCCAGTTCGGGCCGAATACCCCTTTTGGTCCTTGAACCTTCTTAAGGACGAGGTCCCCGACCTGGAATTGTCTGGCCTTCACTTTAGAGTTGAAATTTTTTTCGGATTTCTTCTTGTAGGCCGCATTTCGGAGGTCGGAATTGAGTCTCCTCTCCTCCAACATGTCCAAATCGATCATCCGGGCGGTGTCATTGTCTTTGGTGATCGTCTGGGCTGTCCGGTAACTTGGTAGGGAGACCTATGAAGGAATGACGGCCTCGGTCCCAAAAGCTAAAGCGAAAGGTGTTTCGCCCGTTGAGTTCCTTGTGGTCGTTCGATATGATCAAAGCACGTCGGGTAGCTCGGCCACCCACTTCCCCTTCTTGTCCTCAAGCTTATCTTTGATAGTACGCTTGAGGATTTTGTTTACGGCCTCTACTTGGCCGTTCGTCTGTGGGTGGTAGGGGGTGGAGAACACTTTCTTGATATTCCATTTCTCACAAAACTGAATCATCTGGAGACCGTCAAACTGTTTCCCGTTGTCGGAGATGATCACTTGAGGTAGGCGGAAACGACAGATGATGTTTTTCCAAATGAACTTGATGATTTGAGTCTGGCTGATCTTGTTGAGTGGCTCGGCCTCCGCCCACTTTGTGAAATAGTCGACGGCTACGACGACGAATTTGTGGCCCCCGGGCGCAGTGGGCATCGGTCCGATTAGGTCGATGCCCCACTGGGCAAAAGGCCAAGGGCTATACATGGAGGAGAGCTGCACGGAGGACAGTTTGATATTGGGTCCCAAGACTTGACATTTGTGGCATGACCTCGCGAAGTTGACGGCGTCGTTGTTCAAGGTCGGCCAGAAGTATCCTTGTCTGATCACTTTGTGGGCTAGGGCCCGGCCTCCGGCATGATTTCCGCATACCCCCTCATGGATCTCGGCTAGCATGGTCCGGCCTTGTTTCGGGGTTATGCATTTTAGGAATGGGAGGGTAAAGCTTCTCTTGTATAAAAGATCGTCGATGAGGGTGTACCTTGATGACCGAAGTTGTAGTTGCCGTGCCCGAGTTCTATCTTCGGGGAGCCCGCCGGTCTTGAGATACTTTACAATCGGCGTCATCCAATTTTCTTCCGTGCTCAGAACTGTTGCCACTTGTGCTCGGATGACCGTGGGCATTCCGAGCGTGGATAGTTGAATATTGGCGAGGTCGGCAGCTCCCTCCGCGGTTGCAAGTTTGGAAAGAGCGTCGACCTGGGTGTTGTGCTCCCTTGGGATTTGCTCAATGAAAACTTGATGAAATTTCTCGCATAAGGTTGTAACCAGGTCGAGGTACTTCATCATCTGCTCTCCCCGGGCCTCGTATTCACCTTTGATTTGGTTGACCACGAGCAAGGAGTCCATAAAAACGTGCAGTCGACAAACTCCGATGGCGATCGCGAGTTCAAGGCCCCCGACCAGAGCCTCATACTCGGCCTCGTTATTGGTGGCTGGGAAGCTGAAACGGACTGCATGGGTGAAATTTTGGCCCTCCGGGCCGATCAGGACGATACCGGCCCCGACACAAGTATTAGTTGACGATCCGTCCACATACAGTTTCCAAGGGGGGTGGTTGATTCTTGTGAACTTGGGTGGGAAGGTTAATTCTACTATGAAGTCGGCCAGGGCCTGGCCCTTGATGGCCGTCCTTGGGGCGTATGAGACCCCGTACTGAGCTATCTCTAACGACCACTTCAACAACCTGCCACTGGTGTCCGGCCGGTGTAGGACTTGCCTCAAGGGTAGAGTGGTGAGGACCTCTACTTGGTGGTCGAAGAAATAAGTCCTTAGCTTCCTTACGCTCATGACTAGAGCGTACGCTAATTTTTCGAGCGGAGTGTACCTGAGCTCGGCATCATGTAGGGCTTGACTTACGAAGTAGATCGGAAGGTGGTTCTGACCGTCCGCTCGGACGAGCATCGCGCTGAGTGCGACCTCGGAAGCCGCGAGATACAAGTAAAGCTTCTCCCCTGGGACCAGTTTGACTAAGACTTGTGGGTTTGCCAAGTACTCTTTCAGTTTTGCAAAGGCTACTTGACTTTCCCTATTCCAAGAAAATTTGCCATTTTTAATAGTCGAGAAGAAAGGCTTACTCCTATCTCCGAGCCGGGCTATGAATCTGTTGAGAGAGGCGAGGCATCCGGTCAGGCGTTGCACTTGTTTGATCATCCTGGGCTCTTGCATATCTAGGACGGCCTTGATCTTGGCCGGGTTGGCCTCGATCCCGCGCTGGCTGACGATGTGTCCCAAGAATTATCCGGCCTCCACCCCAAAGTTGAATTTCTTTGGGTTTAACTTCATATTGTAGGCCTTGAGGATCTTGAAAGTCTCTTCGAGATCCCTGAGATGGTCTTCTTTCTTCAAGCTTTTCACCACAATGTCGTCGATGTAGACCTCCATGGTCTTTCCGATCTGATCTGCAAACATCTTGTTGACTAGGCGTTGGTAGGTCGCGCCGGCGTTGATCAAGAGAATATGTTCTTCTCCGTGTGGAATGAGGTGTGCTTGATGTCTTCGACGGCCATGGGGATTTGATGGTAGCCGGCAAAAGCGTCCATGAAGGACATCATCTCGTGACCGGCCGTGCCATCCACCAGGTGGTCGATGTGCGGCATCGGAAAGTGATCCTTTGGGCATGCTGCGTTGAGGTCGGTGAAGTCTATACATAGCCTCCAGGCATTGTTTGTCTTTTTGACCAGGACGGCGTTCGCGACCCATTGGGGCTCGTCCCGGGCTTGCTCGATCAGCTTGTTGTCTAGCAACTTCCTGACTTCTTCAGCCAAAGCTTCGTACTTTTCCGGGCCGAACTTCCTTCTTTTCTGATGGACCGACCTCTTGTTGGAGTCAATCTTTAAACGATGGCATGCGTGCTTTGGGTCTATTCCGACCATGTCTTGGTGTGACCAGGCAAAAACTCCAACGTTGGCTTTGAGGAATTCGATCACTTCCCCCCGTATTTCGGTCGGTATGCGAGAGCCGATCAGAACTTCCAGTTCCAGCCTCGAGGGGTCGACTGGAATGTGTTCCAATTCCTCTAAGGCCGTAGCTTGTTCATAGCTCCGCCGGTCGGAAGAATCGAATCTGGGGTCGAGATCGAGCTCGGATGGTTCGAAACCGATCCTTGGCTCGGGATCGTCGATCTCCGTAGGCTGGGGGTCGGCCGATGTGGATCCGACCTCCGTGATGGGTTCCGCGGCCGGAGTGGCCATTTTAGAGTTGGGGTGTGGCCCGTCCGGCATTTGGTCGTTGCAAATTGAAAATAAATGAGAGTTGGAATAGTTCAAACACCTTCTAGCCATTGCCTGGTCACCCTTAATGGTGCCGACCACCCCCTCGGGGGTGGGAAATTTGATACAGTAATAGTAGGAGGAAGCAACAGCTTCAAAAACTTCTAAAAATGGCCTACCCAGAAAGCCATTATATGAACTTGGCTGATCTACAATTATAAAATCTAACGGCCTAGTTATCCTAACCTCCTCGTTGTAGCAGCAGATGAGTTCCACAGAGAGCTTTATCCTCCCGTACGCAGCGACCGTTGCGTCCCCAAATCCCTTCAGCTGAAGGTCGATTGGCCTGATGAAGTTGACGAGGTCTCCGAGCTAGTCTAGGGCTGTTTTGAAGATGATATTGCAAAAACACCCATTGTCGACCAGTATTCGTTGAACCTCTTTGCCCAGAATCTGGGCGGCAATCACCAACGCGTCGCCCTTCGGGAACAGCACCCCGGTCCTGTCCTGGTTGGAGAAAGTTATCTCCAAGCTCTTATGAATCTTTGGCTCAGGGGGCGTGACCAAGTTGACGTTGGTCACCGCCCGGACCTCTGTCTTCTGTTTCCGGTTGGACTGCGTTGAGATGGGGGTGAGGCCACCTAGGTTCCCTCCGCCGGCCTGGACCATGTTGACCCAACCGCCGGGATTCATGGGTGGGAGGAGGTCATCCTCATCATCATCTTCCTCCAAAGCTGCGACCGGCCTGAGAGGCCGGCCGCCTTCCTCGTTCCTTCAAGGGTGGCGCTGGGGCTGCTGCTGCTGTTGGTCCTGCCGGCCGGCTGGCCTCTGTAGGAGGTCGTTCAGACGCCCTTCGTCAAACAGCTTCCAAAGCTGCTTTATGAGATCATGACACTGGCTCGTATTGTGGCCAATAGAGTCGTGATAGGCGCAGAACTTTTTAGGGTCCAGCCGGGACCGGTCTCCAGAATAGGGCCTTGGTCGGGGAAGCACGTCCCGGTGCTGGATCGCGTTGAAGATATGCGCGGGGGACTGCCTCATGGCCTGAGTCAGGTGAACCTCGACGTCCTCGAAGGACTTGAAGTTACCGGGCGGTTTGGCCACTTTCCTGGCTTTGGGACCATTTTTGGGTGAGGCCTGAGTAGCGGCCTCTGTCTCCTTTGCTATTGGCTCGGACTCCCCCAGCCTGAGCGCCAGTAGTTTCCTCCGGGCCAGGTAGTCGCCGGCCCGGGCGCGAAATTCGGCGTAGGTCTTTGGGAAGTCTTTGGTGAGGTGTTTGAACATAGGAGACCGGCCGTAGAAGCCCCCCAAAGTTGCGTGTAAAGCCAGTTGGTCGCTTACCGCCTCGCCGGTCAGCATGACCTCGTCCACCCTGGCCACGTAGTCCTCGTCGGACTCGTCCTTCTCTTGGCGGATCCGCATCAAGCGATGCCAGCTTTCCGGTCGGGCTACTTTGGCCGCGAAGTATGATGTGAATTGTGCGCTCAGGTTGGCGAAAGAATCTATCGACCGTGCCGGGAGAGACACGTACCATCTGTGGGCGAGATCGCCCAGAGTGAGGGGGAAGAGCCTGCACTTTGTGGCATCGGTTGCGCCACGTCCGGTCATGTAGATCCGGAACTTGCTCAGATGAGTCTCCGGATCTGTTTTCCCCTCGTACAGAGGGGTTGGCGGTGGGACGATTTTGAGCTGGACCGACGCGAGCTCAATATCGACCGCCAGAGGCTCGCTGGCGACTGGCCGGGCCTTAGTTTGGCCTTGCGCTTCGAGGAGCGCCTTCATTTCGTCAAGTTGCTTTTGCATCTTGACGAGTTCTGGACTGGGGGGCTCGGCCAGCTGGTCGCCCACGTCGGCTAGAGGGCCGATTCGGTCAAAGATGGCCGCACGGGGGACTCCGCGCCCCAAAAGGCCGCTTTGGGCGAAGCTTAGCTTGCGCCTGGCGGAGTTTGCCGGGGTCAGGCTGACCTCGACCGCCCTCTTGTGGGGCATTTGGGTCGTGCTCTGCGAGTGGGAGATGGACTCCGTGTCACCGTACCCAGTGTCATAACTGGGAAGGCGGTTTGGATACCACGAGGGGTCCGTCGTGCCCAATCGGTCGAAGACCGGGTGTGCGGAACCTCGCGACCGAGCGGAACCCGGGTTCGCTCGGCCTTGGCTCTCATTCTGGTGTTCTACGGCCTTCACTTTGCCCTTTAGCGTACGGGCGTGGGCCTTCTTTTTTGAGGCAGAGGTGGTACTTCGGCACCCCCTTGTCTCTTCCGCCTGGCGGCGTCGTCCTGACCCGGCCTGGTCAGGAGTGAAGAAACCTCGGCCCTGGGACTGAATGGGCTCTTTCGGAAAGCGAATCGGGGAGGCCACGCGTTTGGCCTTCCCGTGGGCATGGGATGATTTTTGGGGATCCATTGCTTTTAGAAAGGGAGAGTTTGCGGCTTGAAGATTTGAAGATTTGAGGATACGAAGCTTTGAAGAACAGTGAGTGTTCTTCAAAGAGAGGTGAAGAAAATATGAGTTTGATGGGTTAGATACCCTTCTTCTAGCGCCAAATGTTGTTTACCAAATATATGTTGCTGGGATTAAATGGCTATTTAAGTGGATTCTGGTAAAAACATCAAATGATTGGGTTCTTAAATGCTAAAACGAATATTTGAATGAAGAAAGCCAATAAATGCATAAGAACATTAAGAACACTAAATTTTGCCAGGGGTTGTTAGGCCCTGGACTTGAATGAGTATGTGTATTGATTATACTGAGAGAGATTGAACCTCTTTTGCATTACAAATGTGGGGGTATTTATAGTTTTCTCACTACAGGGGTATATTGGTCATTTCCGGCCTCTTGGGGGACAGGGGCATTAAATGTCTCCTGCCTCTGAGGACGCGCGGGCTCTGATATGTCAGGGCTTGCAGGTGGCCGGCCACTAGGATGTTGACGCGTGTCTAAAAAGGACGATTCTCTGGCGAAATTCCTCATTTGGATGGAATATTCTCTGTGTCTCTGAGTACGGAGCCGGCCTTTTTTCTCTTAGGGAGGAGATCTCGCTTGATTCTGCCACGTGCTCTGAATTTTCCTTGCCGGCCGGGGACGTCATGAGGTCGGAGGCCGGTCTCTTGGTGAGTCACGAGACCGGAGGCCCTTAATGCGTATAGAACGGGCCCGGGCGACCTCTATTGGTCTTCTCTGGCCGTGACCGGTCCGGTCCGATCTCAGCCTAGCTGTCTGCTTCTGGGGCGATACTGTTGCGTATCCTGGGTTAGTTTCCGGCCTCGTCTCCGAGGTCGGAAATCGGGGTCGGTGCCCGTCGAGGTTGGATACAGACCGGCCAGGTCGGTCCCGACCTCTGGGTATCTTTTTCCCTTTTCCGGCTTACTTCCGGCCGGCTCCGACCTGTGGTCCGAAACGGTCACAACAATATGGTTCACACGTTTTTTTACTATTTTATGAAGATTTGGACAAATCTGTTAAATTAGATAATAATTTGAATGAATCGTATTAATGATATACCAATTTGACCAAATCATCATTAATATTATACCAAGTATACCAAATATGTATGAAGTTTTGACCATTACATTTTAATTTATATATAATAAAATATTCAAATCGACAGGAAAAAAAGAATTTTGAAAAGAAGAGATGTGACGGTGCCCAATCATACCGAAAAACCTTGGCTTTATATATGTTTAGGATTTATTCAAAGATATAACAAGAATATCGTCCAGCATGTAATTAGCATCGCAGGTGGGGTCCTGGGGCGAGGGCTTCGCCTTTTGCTACAAGTAATTAGCATCATATAGTGCTAACGCTTGTTCTTCTCTCTATAAATATAGGTAACCCTTGCTTGAAAACTGGCATAATATCTCTACTCATAACATTCTCTTTTAAACAAAGCTTCCATGTGAATCCAGTTACCAAGTAATGAATCATGGTTAAAGTCTCGATTCTGGCAAATTCATTCCCTGGACACATTCTTGCTCCTCCACCGAATGCCACAAAGGTATGTGGCGGGATTGCTCCCAATTTCTCATATCGCGATGGATCGAACTTATGTGGATCCGGGAATATGGATTCATCCATATGCGTCATGCATCCAGCCCACATCACCTGCTTTCCATAGCATATAACGTACTTAAAAACATAATAGTATTTCATATCGAATTCTGTTTTCAATCGAGGAAATTTACCTGCCATCCTTTGGGGACCATATATCCTCCAATTTCAGTGTCCTTGAGGACCTGCCTAAAGGTAAAGAACGCCGGTGGATACATCCTCAATGCCTCAGTTGCAACTCTCCAGGTGTACTTCATCTTAGCCAGATCCTCCCACTCTAGAAGCTCCCCTGATGATTTCCCCCTCGCGATATCCTCTTGCTCTACATAAAACAAACATATCAATGTTTGTATTTAGAAATTTGTCTTTAAGACTAAAAATGGAGACAATAGTGATCATCATACCTTTACGGACATCATCATAAACTTGAGGATTTTCTGATAAAAGTTTGATTAAGAAAGAAAGAAGGGTGGAAGTTGTGTCGTGCCCTGCAATCATTACGACGACACAATTGTCCACAATTTCCTCATCGGAAAGCTGTGGGGAATCGGTTTCATTGCGCATACTTAGCAGACTAGTGATGAGATCTTGATGATTTTGGATGTCCTGTTTCCCCTGTTTTTGCTTCTTTTCATGTATGAGTTCCCTAATAATCTCTGCAGCTTCAGACCTTGCACGTAGGCTTCTGTTAAAGCGTGTAAACGGCAAGTTTATAGGCACTGCTATGAAACCATCCATCACTTGTTGAAATAGAAGTACAAGCTTCTCTCTTCTTTCTCCCCTTTCAATTCCAAACAAAACTGTGCATATCACATTGAACGTCAAGGTCCTCATTATGGCCATCACCTTCCAAAAAAGAAAAAAAAAAGAAAAGAAAAGAAAGAATGTCATTTAGATCCATTTTGCTACTATTGATGCTTAATCATGGGAAGAATTGAAAAAATTGCCCCGTAACTTAAATGATATTATGAATATGCCCCGTAACTTTTGAGTTATACGAGAATACCTTGTAACTTTAATTTTGTTTTTTATACAAATGCCACCAACCGGCTGTTCCAAGTTTCTTAACCGGGAGAGGATCACGTGACCCAAGAATATGTCGCGTTAGATAATTTTTTTTTTTTTTTAACAAAAATGCCCCATAACTTTGTTATGAAGAAAATAGTGAAAATATATAAAGTTGCCCTCAAAATAGAGGGATACCTATTTTTTACCCAATTAATTTTTATTTTTTTTTTTGCCAAAAAAAGATTGGTAAAACAGTTGACCCCAGGTTGGTATGGTGCCAATCGTTTGTCAACCTTGTTTGGACCAAAAAATATCTTTTTTAAAAAGTTAGGCAAAAAACAACTGCTCAATAAATTTAAGGGCAATTTTTCTCTTCTCCCATGAAGATATATCATATGTCTACCGTTGGGCAAATACTTATATTATCACCGCAATATGTTCATGACACATAAATAGATTTAAATAATTAATTAAATTTATAGTGGATCCCCTGCTTATATGTCATTATTATATTTATAATGGGCATATAAGTCCAGTAGGCACACTATCAATTTCGGTTGTTATAAACGCCTAATGAGCATTTTTACCAACTTTTTAAAAATTACAAGATATTTTTGATAATTCAAAACATGGTATTTTTTCTTTTAATTTTCCCCTTGGTTATACATAGCGCTGAACAAAACCAAACTATTTTAGATTTGTTCGGTAAAAAACTAAAAATTCATTTAAACTCAGTTCAATGAAATCATATAAATATCAAACAAGCTCAAACAAGCTCTTCTATTTACTAATTTCTGAATACCATCTTGATATCGATAGGTTGTAAAAGGTAAAATTAGTGTAAATATTTAGGAATACCAGCTTGAGATCGAGAAGTTATAAAAGGTAAAACTAGTATAGATATACCAAATTATTCCGCATCAACAAAATTTTTCCTCAATTAGGGTAATACCTTAAAAAAAAAAAAAAAAAAACCAAAGATCATTCAGATAAATTTTGCTTGTATTGATTTTTGATCATACAAAGGGCTAAAACCAAACCAGAGTCTTCCAATAAAAACTAATTTTAACAAATAATCTCGAACACATTGAAGTCCAAACATTGGGTTGAGCTCAATAAGTTATTTTTTATGACTCGATTTTTGGTTCAAGGACTGATTAATTCGGGGGACCCACAACCCACAATAAGGGGTGGAAGGTGGGTGGGTGGAAGAGCAATAATGTGGATTGGTCGTCAGAGCACACTCCTGAGTTCCAAGCTTACACCCCCAAACTAGATTTTTGGGGTTGCTTGAGCTCAATGAGTTAACAAGGAAGAAACAAGCTTAGAAATATCAAAATACTCGGGATCCAATCAATTAATTATCAAACAGAGGACATACTTGGATCTGGTGATTGTGATGCCAATTCTGGTTGAGGTGCAATCTTATTTCTTCATCCATCTTACCAACTTTAAGAAGGATAAGAATGCTCCCCTCAGACGGGCGTGACCTTCGCCGTTTAATTCCAATATATTCCTCGGGCCGAGGAGCCTCCTAATCGACTTGGGCTGCTTAGAGGAAAAGGTTTTCTCATCGGAGGTGTATATGAATTTGTTAGGAAGAATTTCATATCAAGGCTCAAATTTTAAGTTATGTCTCAATTTAAGTACTCATTTTAAAAGTGTCTCAAATCAAGTCTCAATTTTTACTTTTTTCTCAATTTAAGACTTATTTTGAATTTTTTTGTCTCAATTTAAGACCCAACAAACAACTATTTTTTAAAATAAATTCATTTCATATGAAAAAAAAATATAGAGACATCCGTTATAAAAAAAAACTTAATTAATTCTAAAAAATATTAACCTTTTATTAATATAATGAATATTTCTAATTTTTCTATATCATCATGTTAATTTAATTTAAAATTTTAATTTATTGTTAAAAAAATTGATAACTAGCATTTTGAAATTAAAGAATAAAACTAACATTTTTCATATACGACGGGAAAAGATTATATGAGAAAATGCTAGTTGTCATATTTTTTAAAATACTAAATTAATACATGGTGATAATAAATAAAAATTATAAATATATATTATATTAATTAAAAATTATTTTTTTATAATCAATTAAAGTTTTTTATAATTTAAGACGAATGTCTCTAATATTTTTTTTTAATGTCTCTAATATATTTTTTGTATTGAATGAATTTAATTGTTGTTGGGTCTTGAATTGAGACACAAGAATTCAAAACAAGCCTTAAATTGAGAAAAAAGTAAAAATTGAGACTTGATTTGAGACACTTTCAAAATGAGTACTTAAATTGAGACATAAACTAAAATTTGGGTCTTGATATGAAATTCTTCCGAATTTGTTATTTGCCTGCCCGGAAAGGAAGATTGTTGGAGTTCCGAAGAGGTGGAACTTTGAAATGGGGCCGTATTTTCGGGCTCGTTCCTGGAGCCACTCTTCTCCCCTGTTGTTTCTCATAGCTTTTAGAAGTTGAAGACTTTGACCAATTACAGGCAGTCCCATTGAACCAGGTGGAAGCCTTCGGGAAGAAGAGTTCTTAGTCAGAAAATATATGAGGGGGAAAAATAAAAGAATGGCCAAGTAAAGTGTAGATAAATCCATGTCTAGTGATGGGAAGAATTCTGTTTTTTCTCTATGCCTTTTAGTTACAATGTTGAATGTGGCGTGGATATATAGCACTACAAAAAAAAAAAAAAAAACTTTTTTTTAAGGTCAATACATTATATAGTACTACAAGAAAATATAAAATTTCTTACGAAAATTGTTAATATGACTACGAAATTTCAACAAATTTTTTTTTTTTTTTAGAGGAGATTGCTACGAAATTGCCTACAAAATTTTCTAATTGTATAGACATTTACATTCTCTACCTATAAAAATAATTTTATTGGCAAAGTGTTTGTGAGTATTTTTGTAGGCAAATTGACTGTAGATAATTAATGTTTAGGAATTTTATTTTTTTAGACAAATTGCTTGTAGGTTTAGGAATGATGATGTCTACATAATTATAAAATTTTGTAGGTAAACCGTAGGCAAATCACACTACAATTTTTTTTTTTTTTTTTTGAAAAATTCCGTAAGCAATTTATATTTCCTAGATAATTTTTTATTTTCTTGTAGTATAGGGTTGGTGACAAAATGAGGACCGCAACTGTCTAAGCTAGCAAAATGAGGATCATAATTTTTCAGAATGACAATTTAAATATTGTAATTTTCAAAAGTCAATAATTTAAATAAACCAGAATCAACAAAATTGAATTCAGGTTAAATTGGATCAATTAACCTGATTTGAATTGATTAATTAACATCTGATTTGAATTGATTAATTAACATCTGATTTGAGTTGATTTGATCTCAATTGACAATTTAAAAAAATTATTGCCCTTAAATCCATGTCTAGTGATGGGAAAACTTCTGTTTTTTTTTTATCTCTGCCTTTTAGTTACAATGTTAAATGTGGTGTGGATATATATATATATATATATATATATATATATATATATATATATATATATATATATATATATATATATATATATATATATATATATATATATATATATATATATATATATAAGGAGAATGCATTATTAGCACTACAAGAAAAAACACACACACACATTTTAGGACAATACATTTTTAAGCACTACAAGAAAACATAAAATTGCTTACAAAAATTGTTAATATGGCTACAAAATTTTCAACAATTTTTTTTAGTGAGGATTGCTTATAAAATTGCCTACAAAAATTTCTAATTGTATAGACATTTTCATTCTCTACCTATAAGAATAATCATGTAGACAAATTATTTGTGAGTAAATTTTTGTAAGCAAATTGATTGTAGGTAATTAATGCCTAGAAATTTTATTTCGTAGGCAAATTGCTAATAGACTGAGGAATGAATGTACCTACATGATTATATAATTTTATAGGCAAGTCGTAGGCAATTTCACTACGAATTTTTTTTTTGTTGAAAAATTTCGTAGGCAATTTTTTATTTTCTTATAGTATAGTGATGGTGGCAAAATGAGGACCGACTCTCTAAGCTGAAAAATGAGAATCGTAATTTTTCAAGATGACAATTTAAAGATTGTAATTTTCAAAAGTCAAGAATTTAGGCTAAACCAACCATCATCAACCCAAATTGAATTCAGGTCAAATTGGGTCAATTAGTTTGATTTGGGTTGATTAATTGACCCAATTTGAATTAATTAGGGTTGATTTGATCTGTATTCGCAAAATATAAAAATTATTGCCCTTTAATTGCCAAACAGGAGGGTTACCGTCCTCATTTTGTCGCCCCAAATTATGGTCCTTAACAAGATTTATTTGGTCTCCCAATTTAATACATTTTACTTTCGAAGTAGTCAGTGGTAATCAAATTTGGACACTGAAAATGTGGGAATTGTGTTTAAATTCTTGTGTTATTCAATAGTTGATGATGATAGATGATCATGAATTCATTACGACTTTGGCAGCGAGGTAGTCTAGAAGGTTTTGCCTAGTTTGCTCACTAATATTGTATGCGATTTTTTTTTTTTTTTTTTTATGTTATATATAATTGATGATGATTGATGATCATATAAGTACTACATATGATGTAGGACGGCTGCTCTGTTTAGTCTCATTGACATACTAATGATCATTAATTGAATATTAATTTAAGAGGTGCTTGGTTAGCAACTTTCCAATGGTAATGAGAATGAAAATTATTTTCTATCTATACCTCCATAATAAAAGTGATATGTTGGGGGAATAATTGTTACAATTGTGACTCCATTGTTAGTGTCATGCCCTAATTTTGGAATAGAAGTGGACAACAAATGTTTATTGCCAGAAGAATGAGAGAGTGATTGAGGTGGATGATTGTAGAAAGAGAATAAAGTAAGCAAAATGAAGTAGCGATTACCTTATTTAGAAGAGGAGGTAGTAATTTTGTTCTCATGAATCATCATAATTATACCAATTTTCAATCTCATTCTCATTACCATTACCATTGAAAAGTTGCTAATCAAGTGCCCAGTTCATACTATATATAATCAACATTAATAAACTAAATTCTCTAGATCGTTTCTTCATCCACCATTATTGTCTGCAAATAAAAATATAGTAGAATACGTATAGCCTTCCCCAGTTATTTGGAATTAAATACCCGGTTTATTTGTTATAGAATAAAGTCGGAATGATCTTGATAGAATATTGATAAGACAACGATGTGTTATATTTTTTCAAGAAACAACACGATAATAGTAGGGTTATCAAATATGGGAAAATTATTATTTTAGGACACCATCTTATCGGTGTTTGCTAAATTAAGACACCATCTTTACGGAATAAATTAAGACACTATTTTTATAAATTTGCAAAACTTATATTCCTCATAAGTCTCCGTAAATTCCCCAAAGTATGATGAAATTAGTCATCAACGATATTAATTTTTCTACCACCCTTAGGAATAATTCCAAGAATCTGTCTGAAATCTCCACCAAATACAACGATATTTCTACTAAATAATAGGTTGTTATCTAAACCTCGGATTATATCTTCCATTCTTGGATCAAAAGCTTCAATTTATATATATATATATAATAACGCTAATCGGCTTATATTTGGAAATCATTGATTTTTTCCGCCAAATTATTGCTAAATCGAGCAATATTCGTTTAAATCTTTTTAAATATTTGATAAATATATTTGAAATATATTTTATTATAAATATTGATAAATAATTGATTACAAAATATACTAGATATATTTTTGAAAATATATTAAATATATCTTTGAGATATATATTATGATAAATCCCCCCTCTATTTTGTGGTATAAAATATATTTCAATTATTCTAAAATAGTAGTTATTAAATATTTTTTGTGAAAGATCAATGTATATAAATAATTCGGTATAGAGTTTGTAGAAGTTTATTTTTTGTAGAAGTAATTAAAATAAATATTTATTAATCAGAAAAAAAAGTAAGACCACTCTTTAAATTTTGGCAGCGTATAGAGTGAAAATAAATTATACATGAACCATTTGAAGTGTATTGGTTGTTTTCACTAAAGAATATTATTTTCACCGAAGGGTATTAATTGTTTTTATTGCAGGGTACGTATTAATTCTAGAGGGTATTCATTGTTTTCACTGAAGGATATTAATTGAAGGGACGAAGAATATTAGTTGTTTAACTAAAGGGTATTAGTTGATTATGCTAAGGGGTATTAGTTGGTTTTACTAAAAAATATTGCAAAATGGTTTATGTATGAACCAATTTCACTATATGCATACTCTTAATATTTTATAGAAGAAAGATTATACTAGACATATAAAAATTAATATATTAATATATTCTATTAGGCGAACCACCAAATAGATATGAACATATCTATCATATTGAAATAGGTTGAGAGATATATTTGAGTTAATTAATTAACATACAAACAATGCGTAAGTTAATGCAATTTGTCTTCTACCAAGCAAGGAAACAAACTCCATATTCCTCAATATTTTTTGCCTCTAAATTCGAGATAATATCAAGTGATACTAATATGAACAATGCGTTCCAATTGAAGATAGATCAAAACTATGTATGAACTGACCCAACACAGGAATGAATAGAAATTGAGGGTTTCTAACCTCAAAACTAGATTATATCTGAAGGATTTTAGTTATCTATATACATATAAAAATAGAAGTGAGGAGAGAGAAAAACTTATTATTATTGGAGCAAGTGAAGTCCACTTGCTTTGTGGTGCAATAGTGAGACTCACTCTCCATCAAAGAGAGTGGATTAATTTTACTATTTTATTTAATTTTACTTTACTTCTATAATCTTAAAATTCTTTTAAGTTTTTTTATTTTAAATCTATTTTCAATACTCTATATATCAAATCAATTGTCTTTTGAACACTTTTAATTTAACATATATATTGCACATATAAAAAGAAAAATCATGTTTTAATTTTTTATTATTATTTTTAAAGTGTTTTTATTGACTTTAACTATATGATTAATCGAATTTAAATAATTTTTATTTAGACTATATAAGTTTGATAAATATTAAAATTATTTTTATGAATTTTAGTATTTGTTGTAAATTTAGTACATAATTAAAAATTGTGTGATTAATTAAATAATTGTAATACTCACATATATACAATATAATTTTAACTTATTAATTGGTTTATGGATAAAATAAATTTAATACAATTTTTTTTTTTATAATTAGTTCATTATACAATCTCGCGTTTAAAAATTATAATATTCAATCCGTGCATCGCACGGGAGAAACACTAGTTTATTTATAAAAATATATGTGAAATATATATATACTTAAATTGCATAATTATTTCAATGCATACATTTGTTTCAATATTATAAAAATAAGTTTTAAAAAATTTATTTGTACGAGTAACCGTATGAAACAGAAGATTTCATATGATGTATTACTTTAATTGTCCTACGAATTGTTTGGATATATGCTTGTTCAAATGTGAAGATATATGTTATATAGTTGAGATCGAATAAAATATATGTTATAAGATAAGATAGGATAGGATCATGTTTAAAACCATATATGATTTTATCAAAAGATCATATTTTTATGTAGCACTAGAACAAGATGCTCGAGCGCAGTAAAACATGCCCAACAAATTTGATGTGTCTTTATGTATAGATTGTATTAAGTATACACTACATTACATAAAGTATGTTGAGCATGTTAAATGAATTTTTATATGATTGATGATGTTTGAAGGAAGAAATGTATGTTGCTAATATGTGATATATTGTTGATGACTTTTGAAGCATGCATGTAAGTGTATTGTTAATATGTGATTTTAGAAAAAAACTTGTATGAGATTGTCTCATGGCATTAGACAAGATAAATTAGCACTCACTCCTATCAAATTGTTGAGATAAATAGTTTTTTGGTCCCGCAACTTGTCTAGTGTCCAATTTTGGTCCCAAAAATATTAACTTTTCAATTTTGGTCCCATAACTTATTGAATCGTCCAAATTTGGTCCCAAATGGGACCAAAATTGGACAATTCAGTAAGTTACGGGACCAAAATTGAATAATTAAAATTTTTGGGACCAAAATTGGACACTAAACAAGTTAGGGACAAAAATTATTTTTTCGTATTCATTAATTTTTTTTCTTTTCTCACCTTTTATATATATATATATATATATATATATATATATATATATATATATATATATATATATATATACACATCAATGGATTTATTTTTCATGAATATAAATACAAATATTAGAAAAACATCTATAAAACATGAAAAATAAAAACCCATTATTTTTCAATTCCAATAATTATTATTTAAGATGAATTACAAAGCTACCATAAAATACTAATAATGAAATTTTAATTACTAACTAAGAATTTAAATTGCGATAGAGTAAATAAAATAATAAATTAATAATTTTCATATAAATTTTGATTCTCTATATCTTCGTAAAATAAATTTTGATCTCGTCTCCACCAATAATATATACATGATTATTACAAAGATTATTTTAGAGTACAATTAATTAAATAGTGTTTGGTATATGTGTATGTGTGCGTATGTATATATATATATATATATATATATATATATATATATATATCAATGGATTTATTTTTCATGAATATAAATACAAATATTTGAGAAACATCTATAAAACATGAAAAATAAAAATCCATTATTTTTCAATGCCAATAATTATTATTTAAGATGAATTACAAAGCTCCCATAAAATACTAATAATTAAATTTTAATTACTAACTAAGAATTTAAATTGCGATAGAGTAAATAAAATAATAAATGAATAATTTTCATATAAATTTTGATTCTCCATATCTTCGTAAAATAATTCCAAATTGCTATCGTGATCTCGTCTCCACCAATAATATATACATGATTATTACAAAGATTATTTTAGAGTATAATTAATTAAATAGTGTTTGATATATGTGTATGTGTGTGTATGTATATATATATATATATACATATATAAGGTGAGAAAAGAAAAAAAAAATAATGAATACGAAAAAATAATTTTTTGTCCCTAACTTGTTTGGTGTCCAATTTTGGTCCCAAAAATTTTAATTATTCAATTTTGGTCCCGTAACTTATTGAATTGTCCAATTTTGGTCCCATTTGGGACCAAATTTGGACGATTCAATAAGTTATGAGACCAAAATTAAAAAGTTAATATTTTTGGGACCAAAATTGGACACTAGACAAGTTGCGGGACCAAAAAACTATTTTTCTCCAAATTGTTAATGCGCCAATGCGCAAGTTATACACTATTCCATTGTCTCATGCCATGAGATGGTCTCACACAAGACCTACTCATAATTTTAATGCTATATTTTGAGATTAATGAGTCTCAGATTGTTACCGACTATCATATGTGTTGATTCATGTAACTAAATTTTATTACAATAATGTAACACCCCTAATTTTCTAATCAATTATTTATATTATTCATTAATTCATATGATTTTTTTATTAAAATGAATGATAATGCATATCTTTAGAAAAAAAGAAGATATTTTTAAAAAAAAGTTATTATATTAATTTGCAAGAAGAGAATTATTTTGTATATGATTTAAAAATAAAATAATAAAATTTTAATGGAAGATTATAATTCAATTCATAGATCTTTTGTAATAAGATTTCCATATCTTTTAAAATCTTAATCATATATAAGTCAAAACCCAAGCCCAACTATATGCATATATATATGTGGGTATAATTTCATAGTTTTCATATGCATATATATCAAAGCTCATATTTTCCATTCATGACCTTCTAAAAGTCTTCTCCTTTTTACTCATTATTCATAGATAACTCCTTTTTGAATTTCGAAATATCTCTTTTACATGCCCAAAATCAACGAAATTTTAATATGTTATTCTTTATTATGTTATTTATGTACAATAAAAATATCAAACCAGTTAGAGTTATTTTCGACTTATATGAATTTTATATTCCTTCTACCGAAAAACTTTTACAGCTCTACCTACTCAATTTCAATATAAATCTTCAAATCAAGTGATTTTCGGATATGGTATGTATCATAATAATTTAATTCTATAGTAAATTTTTCAAGTTCATCGGAGTTTTTTTTTAATATTTATTATCAAATAATTACTAATATTGTCCTTATTTTAAAAAGTCATCTCTTTCAATTTAAAAAATACGAAAACTCTATTTACATAAGTCCGAAAAAACTGATTTTTTGACATATTATAAATTAGTAAATTAGTTATATTATGTAAAAATTTCATAATATTTCAAGTTTTCATTTTATAGATATCTTCTTTTCACTACAGCTATACAAATTTACAGATGCAATATTTTCAGTTATAAAAATTTAAAACTCATATTTAAATAACTCAAAATTTTCTGATATTTTTATATGTCATATGATCTTTTAGTACATTATACAGTTCAAATTTTATATTTTTCCTCCAAATATTCAATGAGATATACTCTGTTAAAAATCATGATCCCTGAGGACACGATCACTAAAAAAGGAATAAAGTTGTTACATTTTGCATTAATGGCATTAAATAAAGGTGGAATTTCTATTTAAATAATTATCTCTACAAATAATTTGTATTATATTGAGTTGGCAGTCTAATGAACCACAAAGTATTTTTCGAACACTCCTCTTTCAGGTGGGAATGCTGAGGAGGAATGTAGATGGATGTGAGCGTTCGGCCTTGGAAGTGCAACCCCTTTAAGTATGCATTATGAATTTGCACTTTATTTTATCAAGTTATAAATCGTCGTGTATTGCTCCGATGACAAACTTTATGAACATCATGACTTATTTTCTTTTCCGTTGTTAAAGTTTGAACTATTTATGGATTTGGTGACAATCACTTTTGCTCTTGAAATGATATGCTAATTTTACTCCAAGAAAACAATAAAATTATAACTATGTGTTTTCGTGAGTGAGATTAGTTCTTCTTGCCTAAAAAATCTGAAAAGGACCAACTTGGTACCCATGGAATCAGATTGACATGTGTCCCTAGGTCAAAGCTATAAACTTGCTAAAAATGGTGTAGATCGGGTCAAGTATATAAGGACCTCGGGTCGGGCTCGGAACAAAGTTTCTACATTATTTTTTTAAGTGACAAAGCTGAAGTTACTCAGCCTCTATGGGAAACGTTGGAAACTCGACCATTTTTCATACCGAGCTCGGAGTCTTCAAATTTAAAGTTGCACTTTTTCAAGTAACACTTATTCATTCAAAATTTGAGCTCTCAAACTACGATTTGACTCGATGTTTTTTTTTTTTTCAATGCGATCCTTTCCTCGCTGTATTTCACATCGTTCAATCCTCTTCCCCAATATCCTTAGACCCTATTTGGTTAGAGATGGAGCTATTCGGATGGGGGATGACAATGGACACATTCCATTCCCATTCCAAATATTCATCCACCCTTAGTAAACACCTACACTTCTATTTAAACTTTACGTTATGCAATCACAACACCACTTTACTCTCACTCCTCACTCATCTTCTCTCATACTTTTCTCCCACTCGCTTATTATATCTCATATTTTTTCTTACACATTCATTCTTTCCCATATATTTTTTTTATAATCTCTCTTACTTTTCTCTCACTCAATCATTATATCACTAACTAACAATAATAAAATATTACAACATCAATTTTGATTTGACATAAAGCTCCACCCAACTCTATTTCTTCATCCCTAACCAAACAAATCCCCTATTATACTAATAGGGAGTTCTGTCTGATGATATGTTGATCTTACATTCATTTGGCAGATGTGTCATTTTGTAAAAAAATTGAGTACATTTGTAATCATACATGTCAATTTATGATCTTATGTGTCATCTATTTGACATTATAATTAGGAGTCTAATTAAAAAAAAAAAAGCATTTATAGAGATTTGAACCTTGCCTCTCTTCTTCCTCTTCCCTAACCAAACAAATCCCCTATTATACTAATAGGTAGTTATTTCTGATGATGTCCCGATCTTATATTCATTTGGTTGATGTGTCATTTTGTAATAAATTGAGTACATGTGTAATCATACATGTTAATTTATGATCTTATATGTCATCTATGTGACATTATAATTAAGAGTCTAATTAAAAAAAATGCATTTATAGATATTTGAACCTTGCACCTCTTCTTCTTCATCACTAACCAAACAAATTCCCTATTATACTAATACAAAGTTCTTTTTTTATGATGTGTCGATCTTACATTCATTTGGCTAATGTGTCATTTGTAAAAAAATTGATTATATGAGTAATCATACATGTCAATTTATGATCTTATATGTCATTTATATGACATTATAATTAGGAGACTAATTAAAAAAAAATACATTTATAGGGATTTGAACCTTGCACCTCTTCAAGAATATTTAAGATGTTTACCTATTGCACCAACCATGAAGCATTATAAAGTTTGAATAAATATTGTATATAATTTGAGTTTATTAGAAAATCTATTATGAATGTACTCTCAATTCACATTTTACTTTATTATATTTGTGGTTTGAAGATATTCTATATTTAGAATTTTTTTTTTTTTTAGTAATTCAAACATGTAACTTAAGGATATTAATTCTACTATTACTAAATTGTTTGACTATATTTTAAAATATTAATTATATGAAATTTTAATATTTAATTAATTTATTTTTGTTGTCTTACTTTTTTTATTTAGAAAAATCTAATTTGTGAAATATTCGAACAATATAATTAAACATATTACATAATTTTCATTTATTCTATTGATGAAATAATTAATTATTTTTTAAAATTTCTAATTATTTAAAACTATAACATTTAAATGACGAATTCTCATTGTTTATAAAAACACAATAAAATTCTAATTGGTTGGTCTTTTTTTTTTTTAAATTTCAAATCGATTTTGATATGTCTTTTTTATATTGACTTGTGCTTAACATGTGAGATTATATTTGTGTTATAATATTTTCTCTAATTAAGAAAATACATTAAGCACATATATAAATCTTTACATGTTTTGAATAAATATTTTATTTTTTAAATAGAGGATCATATTAATACCACTAATTATTGACTTATATTATTAATGGGCTTAATAATGTCGAATTTTTTATTTTTTTATCTTGCAATGTTGATTAGTTTTTTTTTATGTAAATATAATCTTTAATTATGATATATAATCTATTTTTATGAAAGTTCCGCGTAGTATGCGGACACTCATCTAGGATTTACTATTTGTTGGATTACTTTCATCATCCTTTTTTCATCTCCATCTTAATCCTCATTCCATCCATTACAATCCCTAACCAAACAAAACTTCAGTGGATTAGATCAGATATTTCACTTCTTGATCGCCTGGTTTGCTTAATTTTCAAACTTGTGTCAGCTATATTTTTTCATCTTTTTGCTCTTTTTGCATTTATTCTTTGTCATCTTCTCGAGTTCTAGTGACTTCAATTAAATTATAGGCACGCGTTTTGCTTCCAAATACTCATTTCACCTAAAACAAGCAAAACTGTTGTAAATCGAGAGCGTAAAATAGTGACGCGTATTGTTCACCCAGTTTATCGATAACGACTACGTCTGGGGGCGTACCAAGCCAGGAGTTTCACTAATATTTATGTGTATGCGTGTATACAATTCTGAGTACAATGATATATTTATAATAGAAAAGACCTAGTCTAAACCTAAAGTCCGTTTAAGTTATAAGTCCATTAGTAATGTCCACATCAAATCTTCTAGATTTTGTATAATAAATCTGCTGGATTTATAACACTCCCCCTTGGACATTACGACATAACATATATGTCATGTTATAAAAACTCCACGTGCTAGGTAGCGACCAAATATTTAGTTAGGGAGGAATGTAATCTTATTGATCTTCCGTATCAAATCTTCTAGATTTACTTCGGGGTTACCGCTCCCCCTGAAGACAACAACCCTGTGAGCTTTCGCATCCCGATACCATGAACGTACTTTTCAAAAGTAGATGTAGGTAAGGACTTAGTGAACATATCTGCTAGATTGTCACTAGATTGCACCTTTTGAATGGTAATCACACCACTCTTCTGGAGTTCGTATGGGTAGAAAAACTTAGGTGAAATATATTTCGTCAAGTTTCCTTTGATGTACTCGTTACTCATTTGTGCAATGCAAGCTGTGTTGTCTTCGAATATAACAGTGGGAATGTATCGTCTTTAGCGATACCACACGAGTCACCAATGTGTTTTACCAATGATCTTAACCAAACAAATTCTCGTGCGGCTTCAAACAAAGCTATTATCTATGAGTGGTTTGAAGACATGGTAATCATGGTTTGCTTAACCGATCTCCATGAGATCGCGCTACCACCACAGAGAAAAACGTAACCAGTCTGGGATATGGCATTGTGGGGATCAGACAAATAGCCAACATCCGCATAACCTACAAAGGTTTTGTCTTGGTTCTTTCGGCAAAACAGTCCAAAATCTTGAGACCCTTGGAGATACCGTAGAATATGCTTAACATCATTCCAATGTCTCTTTATAGGAGAAGTGCTAAATCTCACAAGCAAATTAACTGCAAATGCAATGTCCGGTCTAGTGCAATTTGCGAGATAGAGTAATGCTCCAACAGCGCTAAGATAAGAAACTTCTGGTCCCAGAATTTCTTTTGTATCTTCTCTTGGTCTAAATGAGTCCTTATCCACTTCGAGGGATCGGACAACCATATGTGTGCTTAGTGGATGAGATTTATCCATATGAAATCTCTCCAGTACCTTCTTCACATAGGTTGACTGACGTATAAGAATTCCTTCTGGGAGGTGCTCGATCGGCAGGCCGAGGCAATAATTGGTTTTACCCAAGAATTTCATTTCAAATCCAACTTTCAAGATTGAACTGACTTCTTCAATCTATTTGCATGTTTCGATTATGTTTAAATCATCAACATATACGGATATGATGCAAAAATCACCTTGCGATTTCTTCGTGAATACGCATGGGAAAGCTATATCAATCATGTATCTCTTCTTCTGGAGGAATTCACTAAGTCAGTTGTACCACATGAGGCCTGATTGCTTTAGGCCGTACAATGATTTCTGCAGTTTTATGCTATACATACTGCGATTTTCTTCATTCCTCATCTGGGGAATCTTAAATCCATCGGGGATTTTTATATAGATGTCGGCATCTAGTGATCCGTATAAATATGCGGTTACAACGTCCATTAATCTCATCTAGAGATCCAATTTAACTACCAAAGATATTAAATAGCGGAATGTTATTGCGTCCATTACGAGAGATTAGGTTTGATCGAAATCAATACCGGGTCTCTGCGAAAACCCTTGAGCTACTAGCCTCGCTTTGTATCTCTCCACAGTATTATTCTCATTTCGTTTTCGTATAAAACCCATTTATATCCTACAGGGATAACGCGCGTGGGTGTACGAACGATAGAGCTAAATACTTTTCTTTTATTTAGCGATGCGAGCTCTGCTTCAATTGCCTCTTTCCATTTTACCCAATCAGAGCACTTCCAGTACTCAGCGATAGTTTTGGGTTCTAGATCTAGATCGTCGTTTATAATGGAAAGAGCAATTGTCGCTGTAAATGTGTCGTCGACGATAGTAATATTTCTATTATATGTTTCTCCCGTATCTATGAAGTTCATAGAGACTTCAACGTTTATGTCAACCAGACCTTCTTCATTTCCCAGTGTGTCTGGGTCTAGTCGTTCCGCGATCCTAGTGCTTTGAATATTTTGTGCACGTGCTTCATTACTAGGACGCTCGTCTTCTAGACGAATCTCTTCTAGTGATTTCACGTTCTGTTGACCAGTTTTGATGGCCTTTCTTTTAGGTGTGTTTGTATTGGTTATAGGTCCTTTACACTTCTGGTGTGTGGGGGCATGTATACTTGATTTGCTTGGGACCTCAACCCTTTGGGGAGCATTTACTGCAGGTATATGCGATTTAGTTAAACCTCTATGGTCAGTGAACGCGTCTGGCAGATGTTTCCTAAATTTTGCAAGTTAATGATCTTCTGAACTAGTGCGTGGATCTAGATACTGAAGATTACTTACGTTCCACGTAGGCTCCCGACATTCATTCAATTTTGAATTCGGATCTTCCCCTAATGCCGGGAAGTGATCTTCATCGAACGTGCAGTCAGCGAATCGGGCCGTTAATTAATCCCCCGATAAAGGTTCTAGGTATTTCATGATGGATGGAGAGTCAAACCCAACGTAAATACCTAGGTTCCTTTGTGGGCCCATAGAGGTACGCTTCGGTAATATTATCAAAACATACATCGCACATCAAAAAATACGCAGATGGAAAATGCTTGGTTCTTTCCCTCGCACTAACTGTAGGGGGGAATGATCATTATATGCAGTTGAACAGATTCGTATAAGGTGTGATGCATGTTGGACTGCATGCCCCCAGCATGAAGTGAGTAATTTAGAGTTTATAAGCAATGGTCTAGCGATAAGTTTGATACGTTTTATTAGCACTTCAGCAAGACCATTTTGGGTGTGGACGTAGGGGACTGAATGCTCCACTTTAATTCCCAGAGCCATACAATAATCTGTAAAGACTTTTGAGGTAAACTCAGCAGCATTATCCATTCGAATAGATTTTGTTGGATAATCTGGAAATTGAGCTCGAAGCTCGATAGTTTTCGCAATGAGCTTTGCAAAAGCTTGATTGCGGGTAGACAACAAACATGCATATGTCTACCTAGTGGAGGCATCAATTAGGACCATGAAATACCGAAATGGTCCTGATGCTGGGTGAATCAGTCCACAAATGTCTTCCTGAATCCGTTCAAGAAAAACCTGAGACTCTAGTCCCACCTTGGTGCGCGACGGGCGCACTATTAATTTACCCTTAGAACATGCATCATATATAAATTCATCAACATGAGGGATTCTATTATTCGAAATATTATGACCAATGGAATTAGATAGAATCCTACGTATCATAGTTTGTCCTGGATGACCTAACCGCTGATGCCATAATTTAAAGGAGTTAGGGTCATGAAATTTTATACTCATAGCTAGATGAAGATTAGACGACCGCATGTAGGAATAGTACAATCCGGAAGAGAAGGAGGGAAGTTTTTCTATAACTTGTTAACGACTACCTCGAGTAATAGTCATCAAAAGGTATTCATTATTATTCTCAGTTTCAGTTTCAATGTGATAGCCATTAGATCTAATATCTTTAAAACTGAGCAGGGTACGCTTAGATTGTGGAAACAATAAAATATTATCAATTATGAGTTCGGTACCCATGGGGAGGACAATGAAAGCTCTTCCGGAGCCCACTATCATAATATTATCATTGGCTATCGTAGTTACACTCCCCTTACGTTCTACCAAGTTATGAAAATACTTCCTATCACTTAAGATTGTGTGTGTGGTGGCGCTATCTACCAAACATAAATCACAATTTGAATCAATCATGCCAGAGAAAAAAACTCAAACCAAATAGCTGATATGTTTACAAGCCATGTATAAGAATAACAATATCCAAATAAATTTGACGGATAGTATTAAGGTAAACAACAAAGCTAAATCACAAATATCATATCATCCATAAAATAAAATATCCAAAAGACAGGATAAAAAATATAAATTGTTTTAACAAAAAACAAACAAAGTACTAAAATAATCAAATACTCAAATCAATCATTGTCTCCAAAGTCTTTGAGCTCTATGCCCAAAAGATCATCGTTGTCGTGGTCAAAGTCTGCTTCAGGCAGGTTGGCATGGTGAGATTCGACTTTAGGAGCCTTCCCCTTGTCGTCCTTCTGCTGCTTTTGATAAGCCTCAACCAAGTGCTTGGAAGTACGATATGTGCGAGACCAATGGCCTTTGCATCCGCATCTGTAGCAGGACTGCTCAACCTTATCTTGAGTGCCAGATTTTTGAGGAGCGGGATTCGTGTTAGTTGCAGCCTTTCCACGAGCCTGAGCTTGATTGTCTATCGAGGTACCTGGACCACCAGATTTACTACGACCTCGGCCTTTGCTACGAGTTCATTTACTTCCTCTCCCCCTTCCACGCTTGCGAACACTTGTACTACCTTGAGCTATAACATGTGCTTCGGGTACTGCTTGTGAGCCAACCAGTCTCGAGTTATGATTTTTCATAAGGAGTTGGTTGTGCTTTTCTGCCACTAAAAGTGCAGAAGTTGGCTCAGAGTGTAAGCGTGGAAAGTTGATAGAGTCTTCTGGATCAACTCGGCCTCAGTTATATCTTGCTTGCATAGTTTTAACTGAGATACAATACGATGTAGGGCTGAGTTGTACTCTGTCAAATTCTTAAAGTCCTGAAAATAGAGGTTCAACCAATCGTATTGAGCCTGGGGGAGAAGTATATCGTTTTGTTGTTGGAAACGGTCCTTCAGGGATTTCCACAACGTTCCGGGGTCTCTCTCAGTGAGATATTCATTTTTCAGGTCCTGATTAAGATGATGTCTGAGAAAAATCAAAGCTTTCGCCTTCTGGGCGTCAGTTGATTTTGAATCATCGACAATAGCACCACTTAAATTAGTTGAGGCTAGATGGATCTCGACATCTAGCGCCCATGTCAGGTAGTTACTACCATCAAGAGCAAGCTCAGCGAATTCTCTTTTGGTAATATCAGACATTATACACTACAATTTTAAAAGTGACATGGTAAGAAATCTGACCAAATTTACTGACAACAGAGAAATAAGGATTTATTTGATTATTCTAGAGCACATAGAAGCAAAAATTGGGCGCCATCTACCCAAAACATAATTTACGGTCCGACAAGTATCGGACGCCACCTACCCGGGCAATATATGCAGACTATAATATGGGGACTATGTGCAAGAGTAATAATGCATGCAAGATAATTAAATCATAGAAGCATGCACATAATTAAGCATATAAGATAAAGAGAAAAAATTATTGAGAACTAATATTGAAATTAATTCCAAAAAATTTCGGGCTTAATTATTTTGCAAAAATTATTACCTTTTAATTTTTCAAGTATTTTTTTTGAAAACTTGATAAAATAATTTGAGGGCACAAAATATTTTCAAAATTATATGAGGCCCACATAATATAATAAAATTCAATTGCTCAATAAATTAATTTTCGCCCATAAAGTTGGAGCTTCAGGTCCAAAGTATTAAATAAAATCGTCCCAAAAGAATTAATCATAGCTCCTGGGCTTCAGGTCCAAAACACATTTTTTTTTTGTGGAGTGTGGCCCAAACAAGTTGGGCCGCTATAGGTCCAAAATAATGAGGGCATCGCGGATTGAAAGGGCGGAGGAGGCAAACGCCGCTGGTGCTTTGAGCGGAGCCAAGGCGGCGGCCATGGGCGGCTGCGCGCCGCCGTGTGGTTGCCCGGTGGAGCATGGCGCTCGGCCGTCGCTCGACGCTCGGGGATGGGAGCGCACAGCGGTGCCTCAACGCGTGGCGGCGCTGCTTCAATGTGCGAAGGTGGAAGCCGTGGCAGTGCGGCCGTTGCTCGTACGCTGCGAGACAGTGGAGCTTTGGGGAGGTGCAGATGGCAAATATCATCAAATTTATCATGTAAATATGCATATAAACATGAACAAAAAGATAAGTCTAATATCAATCGTAGATCTCGATTTTAGTGCTTTTTGGGTTTATACAAAACCGTCTACATGAGGAATTCATAAGGATTTTATATTCAAATGACATGGCTCATCTATATAATACCTCACGTATAACTTGAAGTGGCATACTGGCAAACATACATATATAAAAATCTGAGATTTTCAAATTTAAGAAAGTGTACCTCAATTCAATAAGTGCGGCTATATGAAAAGGCAATTCGACAAGAATATTGCCAGTTCGTAAAAGAAAATAACGTGATGTACCATACGCGGTGCGAAGGGTGGGATGAATTATAATTGGTAGAACATTCGTGCGATTAACTGCGGGTAGAGACTCGTGCTGATAACATGTTGTAAATCGAGAGCGTAAAATAGAGACGCGAATTTGTTCACCCAATTCGTCGATAACGACTACGTCTGGGGGCGTACCAAGCCAGGAGTTTCACTAATATTTGTGTGTATGCGTGTATACAATTCTAAGTACAATCACTACAAGAAAGTTTAATATTGCCTACAGAAATTGTCAATATAGCTACGTAATTACCAACAAAAAAAATTCGTAGGGGGGATTGCCTACGAATTGCCTACAAAAATCTCTAATTGTATAGGCATTTTCCTTCCCCACCTACACAATAATTTGCCTACGGAAATTCCGTAGGCAAATTGTGTTGTAGGTAAATTTTTGTAGGCAATTGGCTTGTAGGTAATTATACCTAGGGATTTTATTCCGTGGGCAAATCAATTCCGTAGGCAAATTGTTTTAGGTTGATAAATGTAGATACTTTCATAATTAGAAAATTCTGTGGGCAAATCGTAGGCAATTTTTACTACAAGTTTTTTTGTTGGTAAATTTTTGTAGGCAATTTAATTCCGTAGGCAAATCATTATTTTCTTGTAGTGAATGATCTATTTATAATAGAAAAGATATAGTCTAAACCTAAAGCCCGTTTAGGTTATAAGTCCATTAGTAATGTCCAAATCAAATCTTCTAGATTTGATATAATAAATCTACTGGATTTATAACAAAAACAATACCCTTTTCATTTAACGCTCCTCGTAAGACATAGTCTTATATGCAACAGGTGCACTGTGTAACATAAATTTATTTTTGAAAAATTATCCTTATTATTATTAAAAAGTTACTTATACTATTTTCTGAAAAATGCATTTAATAAAGGGTAACATTTTTATGATAATAGGAGTAACTTTTCAGTAATAGCAAGAATAATTTTTAAAATTACACTTGAGTTGCAGGGTGTATAGGAGTCTTACCCCTCTCATAATATCATTTTATATTCAAATACAATTCCTAAAAACCACTTTTCAGCAATTTTTATTATAAAGTGTGTCCAACTAAATGTGACGTTTAATATGGTACTGAGGGTACAAGGTAAAAAATTATTCTAACTCATAATGATGAGCACCTGCAGGATCCAACCGTTTTATTCATGTAAAAGTAATTCACATCACACTATTTTAAAGCTCGTTGATTTCTCAATTACTATAGGCAAGCCTTGCTTGAATACAGGCATAGGATCTCTACTCATCACATTCTTTTCTGAACAAAGCTTCCATCCGAATCCAGTTACCAAGTAATGAATCATGGTTAAAGTCTCGAGTCTGGCAAATTCGTTCCCGGGGCACATTCTTGGTCCTCCCCCGAATCCCACAAAGGCGTAAGGCGGGATTGCTCCGGCCTTCTCGTGTCGCGATGGATCGAACTTATGTGGATCCGGGAATATGGATTCATCCATATGCGTCATGCATCCAGACAAAACCACCTGCTTAATTTCCATAAATATCAGCTTGCTTAAAAGCATAATAATTCATATAAATGGAGAGAACCCACATATAATTAAGGCTACTTCCAAATATATGTAATATTTACATACCTGCCATCCTTTGGGGATAATATATCCTCCCATTTCAATGTCCCTGACGACTTTCCTAAAGTTAAAGTACAATATTGTATACATTCTCAATGCCTCTATTGCTACTCTCCATGTGTACTTCATCTTAGCCAGATCGTCCCACGTTAGCTGCTCCCCCGGTGTCTTCCTCCTCGCAATCTCAACTTGCTCTACGTAAGAAATTATACTTGTTAAAAACCGATGCAAGAAAGATATACGAACACAATTTTACGTGGCGCTATATTATGTGATCTCAACAATTATAGAGTACATAATGAACCATAGGTCAAAGAATATAAACCCCTAACAAATTGAGCCTCAAAATAGGCCTAAAACTCAACACTTAGCCCAAACATAAAATAGTTGCACAAAAATTGAATACGGAGGCAACAATGACCATCAAACCTTCAAGGACAATATCTTTAATTTGAGGATTTTCAGATAAAATTTTGATCAAGAAAGTAAGAAGGGTGGAACTTGTTTCGTGGCCAGCAATCATCACAACGACACAATTGTCCACGATTTCCTCGTCGGTCAGCAGGGGCGAATCCATCTCATCACGCATGCTTAGGAAGCAAGTGATGAGATCTTGATGGTTTGGGATGTCCTGTTTCCCCTGTTTTTGCCTCTTTTCATATATGAGTTCCCTAATAATCTCTTCGGCTCTGGATCTTGCGTGTAGGCTTTTGTTAAAGCGCGTAAAAGGTAAGTTTATCGGCAGTGCTAACATTCCATCCATCACTTGTTCAAACAGAAGTACAAGCTTCTCTCTTCTTGCTCCTCTTTCAATTCCAAACAGAACAGTGCACATCACATTGAACGTCAACGTCTTCATTAGGGGCATCACCTTAAACAAAATTCAAAGGTCATTCAGGTCAGTTTTCTAATAATATTGGTCATACAGCTGAAATAAAACCTACCTATATATTTGTTAACTAATTCAAGCTCGTTGTATAAAAGCTCACTTTAGCATATAGATATCCAACAAGCGGGTTTAGTTAAACGCAAGATTGTAGTCCATAAATTTTTACCTTCTTCGATTTAGTCCCACGACTTTTAAAATTTTCAATCTAGTCCCATATTATGTATTCAAATCGTACCGTTTTAGTCCCAATAAAATGGCCAGAGAAACAATAAAACAACATCGATTTTAGCATGTGCCAGACACATGCCTTGCCAGAAAGTTTGTTTTTAATGTATTCTGGTCTGAATCAACACAATTTGAATTTACATTTGAAAAGCAAAAAATATTTGGGACTAAATCGAAAAGGACGGATTTAGTTTTTATCTCATTAAACTACTTAAGCTCAACTCAATCAATTATATATCACACAAAGACCTTAATCTCGTGATTGTGATGCCAATGTTGGTTGAGATGCAATTTAATCTCTTGGTCCATCTTAGCAACAGATTGTTTAAGGGCTTCGGGCTTCAAGAACGATGAGAATGCTCCCCTCATACGGCTGTGGTCTTCGCTACTCACTTCAAATAGATTCCTCCCGCCGAGGAGCCTCCTAATCGATGTAGGCTGCTTAGTAGAAAGTGTGTTGTCATCGGCGGTGTATATGAACTTGTTTGTTTCTTGTCCGTGAAGAAACACAGTGGGAGTTCCAAAAATGTGGAGCTTTGAAATGGGGCCGTATTTTCGGACTCGTTCTTGGAGCCAATCATCACCCGTGTTGTTTCTCATGGCTTTCAGAAGTTGAAGGCTTTGACCAATGTAAGGCAATCCCATTGAACCAGGTGGAAGCCTTTTGGAACAAGACTTGCCATTCCTATTCCAAGTGAGGAAGAATAGGAGTGGGAGAAGTACAAGAATGGCTAAGTAAAGTGCAACTAATTCCATGTCTAGTGATATATGGGAAGAGATCTGATTTCTCTATCTGCCTCTTACTTGCAATGCTAAGTGTTTTGTGGATAATCCTCCATCCTCCATCCTCCGCACAATTTAATGTATCTTGTTATTTTTATAATCAACATGTAGGTACTAGAAATTGTAGTGAAAAATGAGACACAAGGACAAAATGGAAAAACAAAACAAAAAATTTAATATTTTAACTATAATAATCTTCCATTATTTAATATGCGCGGAAAAACTTTTAAGTCTATCTTTGTCGGGGTTAGAGAAATAATATAAATGAACCAATTTTAATTTTTTTTACAAGTTTGAACTTTTAGATGAAATAAAATTCTCTCTTAGTATCAGAGCCAAAAGATTCACGCTCACACATCCTGGATTAGATTCCCGCTGAAAGTAACTTCACCTACATTAAATTGTCTACTTATTGAGCCTCTTTCCTAATAGAAAAATTTGAGAATTCAGTCCATGAGTGAGGGGGAGTGTTATGGAAATGATATATATGAATTAATTTTAAACATCTCTGCAAGTTTGAACTTTTAGATAAGGTGAAATTCTTTCGGTGGGACGGAGAGAGTACATTTTTCTTTCAAAGGTACTAAGTGGTAATTAATATTTTGGACTTTTAAAATGTGAAAATTGTGCTTACTAAAGAATTTAAGGTTTTGCCTAACTTGATTCATCAATTCCTATGTAGTATGATGTAGGCCGGCTGCTACTATTGCACATGCTTACTTTTTTTGTTGATTTATTGTTGATGAAGATTGATTATCACAAGAATTTGGCAGTGTTGTTGACTAGAAGGTTTTGCTTCGATTTATTTGTCACCACTATATATGATGTAGGACAACTGCTCTGTTTAGTCGCATCTGTCAGGCAACTTGTTGATTATCCATTAGTACAAGTGATCCTTTCTGGACATATATAGGATCTCTAATTTCTATTCAATATGTCAATAAAACTTAGGGGCACTTGGTTAGCAACTCTTCAATGTTAATGGGAATGAGATTAAAAATTATTGTAATTATGATGGTTCATGAGAACAAAATCACCACCCCCTCTCCTAAATAAAGTAATCACTACTCCATTTTGATTACCTTATTCATACAATCATCCTCTTCAATCACTCCCTCATTCCACCACCAACAACCATTTGTTGTCTACTTCTATTCCAAAATTGGGGCATGACACTAGCAATCTAGTCGTAATTGTAACAAGTATTCCTCCAACACATCATTTTTATTGTGGGAGTATGAATGGAAAATAATTTCCATTCTCATTACCATTGAGGAGTTGCCAACCAAGCGCCTCCTTAGTTTAATTTTATACGATGACAGATTTGTCAACTTTTAAAAATCAATGTTGGTATAAAATTGTCAAAAAATTGAATGTTGGGACACTAACTCTCGGGATGGATAGCAATAGTAGGACCAAAGTCGAATTGAGCTTGCGTTACTCTGCGTTTGACAAAATAAGATGTTTAACAACATATAAGATCATAAAATAAGCTCTTTATAACTTATAAGTTATTAAAAAATAAATTGGAAAATCTCAACTTAATTGGAAAATATGAAAAAATGTCAACCAACATTATTTTTTTACAAAAATGCTACAAAAAAGGATCGCACAAGGGTTACGCTAGAAATTTATGTAAAAAAAAATATTGGGTGATATTTTTGAAAATGAAAACCTTAAGTGACGTTTATCCATATTTCCAAACTTATTTTCGATCCTAACCACCTCCACCTTCATCCACCCACCCCACCCCGGAACCACTCCATCCCTCCCCCCACCCCCATCCACCCACCTCTACTTCTACATAAAAAATAAAAAATATATTATTTTATATTAAAATTAAAATGTAAAATATATTTATAATAAATTCTCAAAGATTCTATAAGTTGTATTAGTCAAACACTTTAGCAACTTATAAATTACTCAAAATTTACATCTTATAAGCTTATAAAACAATTTATAAAATATTAGAACTTATAAGACATTTTAAATAAATTTAGGTAAAATGACTCTTAATTTGGACAAAACTTTTAAGTTTGGTCAATGTGTCTCTCACTTGTTTTGCACTGATTTTAAGGCAGATGTTTATTTGGAGTCCATGCATGCGCCAAATCAGTTTCACCTCTTCTATTTAATTATTAAAAACAATTTAAAATCCAAACAAATAAAATTATGTATAAAATTTATTAATTTTTTTTAAAGAAATTATAAAAAATGATATATAATTATACAATATATAAAAATGTAAAAAGATGTGGATATTATTTAAAAAAAAATAAAAAAAAATGAAGATAATCCCAGTCACAATAAAATCTTGAAAAAATCAACATAACAAATTTTAAATCAAATAAATTATTTAACAATAGTACAATTAAATTATCTTAATTCTAAAAATTAAAACATAAAAAATTAAAAGTGAAATAATAGTATTTGAAACTAAGAACATTTAAATATTTTTTAATAAATTATTTAAAATTGTCAAATAATTATAAAAGCATTAAAATTGCAAACTTAATAAAAAAAAATTAAAAAAACGAGTTGAGCATAAAAGTAACATTAAATTTTGTTTAAGACTCAAAACATCCAACTAAATTAAAATTAAATCAATAATTATTTTTAATACCTTAAATAATATTTGAAATTAATACAAAAACATTAAAAATTAAAGGAAAGCTATGAGAAAAGATGAACATATTTAATTTTCACTGTAAATGGTGTGATGATTTCCACTAGTATAAATAAGATTACAACAACCTTTACAAGGAAAATATATTACAGAATATTTACATATCAATTCTAAATGCTATGAATTGATTTGATTTTATCATCTATCAGGAATATTCTCAGATTATCTAGAATATTCCTTATCACTCCCCCTACCTCAAGTGGAGTGTGGGATTTTCGTCAACACGCAGCTTGGAACGAAGGAACTCAAAGAGTGGACGAGCAAGACTCTTTGTAAATATATCAGCGACCTGAAGTTTAGAGGGTATAAACTTTGTTTCTAACTTTTTATTCTGGACGAGCTCACGAATGAAATGATAATTAATATTAATGTGCTTGACTCGCTTATGGGCAATGGGATTTTGATTTAAGAACAAGACACTCTTATTATCACAAAGAAGAATAGGTCGCGAGGGGGGTAGTGCACAAAGCAAGTGAGTGAGCCAAATTATCACTTGAACAACATTGACTAGTGCACGATATTCTGACTCGCAGCTAGAACAAGAGACAGTCGGTTGTTTCTTGGCACTCCAGGAGACCAGATGTCCTCCTAGATAAATGGAGTACCCATAGGTGGAATGTCGAGTATCCACACAGCGGGCCCAATCAGCATTAGCATAACCAAGGATCGAGTAATCTGATGAGCGGGAAAATGTGAGGCCTAATGAATGGTGCCCTTAACATAGCGAAGAATTCGCTTAACAGCCAGAAAATGATCAACTGTTGGTTCCTGAAGAAATTGACTGACATAATTGACAATATATGATAAATCTGGGCGAGTAATCGTAAGGTACTGAAGAGCACCAACAAGTGAACAATATAGTGTAGCATCCTTGAAAGGTTCACCGGTGTGAACAAGAGAAGCTCCAACAACTAGTGGAGTGGAAATCGGTTTTGAGTCGAGCAGGGAAGCTCAAATGAGTATATCATGAGCATACTTAGCTTGTCCAATTAACAAATCAGTATCAGAGTGGGAGATCTTTAAACCAAGAAAGTAGCTGAGAGAACCCATGTCTTTGACTGCAAATTCAAAATGGACGTGGTGAATGAAAGCCTGCAAAACACCTTTGTTACTACCAGTTACTATGATATCATCGACATATAAGCCTGCAATGTAAGTAAATTAGAGAAGTATCCGCCCTAAGCTACAGATAAAACCTAAGCTGGTAAGAAATGAGTTGAAGTGATCGAACCAAGCATGAGGAGCCTGTCGAAGACCATAGAGAGCTTTCTTTAAACTACAAACATGATTCGAAAAATGAAAGTCAATGAAGCCAGGGGGTTGGGCCATGTAAACTGGTTTCTCAAGAATGCCATGGAGAAAAACATTCTTGACATCGAGCTGGTGCAACGGCCAATTGCGATGAACAACAAGGGCAAGAATAACTCGAACAGTGGTAGAGCGAACGACCGGGCTGAATGTATGGGAAAAATCATACCCTGGAATTTGAGTAAAAACCCTGAGCGACCAAGCGAGCTTTATACCGGTCGATGGATCCATCGGACTTGAACTTTGTTCGGAAAATCCATTTGGAGCCAACAATGAACCAAATCCCAAGTATCATTCAGATGAAGCACATCCATCTCTTCACGTATGGCTTTGTGCCAATGAGGAATTTTAAGTGCCGATTTGAAACCCTTGGGTTCCTGCGAAGAAGATAAGGATGACAGTATAACAGTAGAGGTCATATCGACAAAGTACTTAGGTTTGACAATACCAGATTTTGCACGAGTTTGCTTGGGATGTAAATTAATGGGAGGGGAAATATGGTTAGGAACAACAGAACCTGTATAAGGTATAAGAGCTGATGGTGATGGTGATGGTGGGCTGTGGGAATCCAGCACGGCATCATGAGGCTGGTCTACAGTCGATAGTGGTGGGGATGCAGCGTGGGGATCGATAATAATAGGAACGTCAGTGACCACATGTGGCTCGTCATTAGGATGTGCTAAACCTGCATAGGTGACATGATCACTAGTAGTGGGTGGTAAAAACTTTGATGGAGTCGTGTCCCCATTTGGCGCTGTGTCCAAGTCAGAAAGAGGAGGGCAAATTTTACACGGAGAAGAATTGGATGTCGTCGAGATAGGATCGTGTTGACGTAGGTTGTGTGAAGGCAATATAGGGGAGAGTACATGTGGCTAAAAAAATCGTGAATATTCAAGAGAAGAAGTGTCTGTAAAGATAGACGAAGTCATAAAAAGCAAACACGATTCGTCAAACTGAGCACGAGTAATATAAGTGCGGGAGCGTTAGGATAAAAATACCTAAATCCCTTATACATGCTACAATATACAAGAAAAATACACAGATGACTACGAGGTGCCAATTTATTCGGAGCATAATCTCTAAGATACATATATACACGACATCCAAAAACCTTAAAATTAGCATAATTCGGGGTAGAACAAAAAAGAACCTAAAAAGGAGATTTATTTTCAAGCAAAGGAGTGGGCAACCTATTAACAATGTAAATAACTGTTGACAAAACATTAATGTACTGATGAAAAGCAAGTTTTTCGTTATATGAGGAACAACAAGCACATCAAGTAAAGGTAATATATTATTAATGAATTTCGAACCTAAATGTGAAATAGAAAGAGCATCACCGTTACCAACGATGATGCAACCATTACCATTATAAGATTCGAAAGCATCCGATGCAGCATGAGAAGACGTCACATGAGCCGAAGCCCCAATGTCGACGTACCAATCAGGTTGAGTAGGAGTCACGGTGCATTGGGCATCAAATGCCTGAACCAAATTAGCAGCCAAAGAAGGTGGATCACGAACATATCTGGAGGGACAATGAGTAGCATAATGTTGTCCTCGACAAATTTGGCACGAGGTGGTCGTCTACCTGTCTGAGAACCTGCATGGTTATTAAAACTTGAAAAGGATGACCCACCAGAAGAATTACCTGCTGATTCCCATGTCCACGCCCATAATTAAATTGGGAACCTTTGGGATTGCTAAAGGAACCCCGACCAGCGTTGCGATTGGAACCACGGCCATGACCTTTGTTGGCGAAGAAAGCCGCCTGTGGTTGGGACTCAGCAACGGCCAATGCCTGGTCATTGAGCTCATATATACAGGCTTGCTGGAGGAGTTCGACAAAGCCAAGATTAGGCAGCAAGGTCATACGAAGATTAGCAAATCCACAGAACTGAGGTCCGAGACCGCGAAGGAACCAATGACACTTATCAACATCCGACACGGGGGTGGCCAATATCAACCAATTGATCACACAGACCCTTAAATTGTCGATCATAATCGGAAACAAAAGTAGAACCACATTTGAGTAACTGGAGCTCATCACGGAGATGATGAGCCCAGGATGGGGAGGCATGGCTAAACGCTGCCTCTAGAGCGACCCAGATGTCGCGAGCACATTTGATGCCGACAATTCGACCATGGATTCCTCGGTTAGTGAAGAGAGGAGAAGACTGACCTCACAATTATGGTGGTCGTTCCACGCAGTGAATTCCAAATTCGGAATTCTTATCGGCATCCGTGATGGTGTACGGTGGTGCCGTAAACAAAAGAGAGGAGATTGTCACAAAGAAGCATAGATTCAACCTGAGATTTTCACAAGTAGTTTGTGGAAGTTAATTTGATCGTCACCATATGTACGAGTGTAGCGATCGGAATTTGGGGAGAAGTGTTAGAAGTGGAAGAGGCCATGGGAATAAATTATAGGGTTTTTCAGATGTATACTGGTGATACCATATGAGAAAAAAAGAATAGATTTAATTTTCACCTTAAATGGTGTGATGATTTTCAATAGTACAAATAAGATTACAACAACCTTTACAAGAAGAAATATATTACAGAATGTGGACAAATGTGGTGGGTTTTATCCACCGCTACTGACGAACGCCATGCTGCCGCCTAGGGAGCAACACCGATAGAAAAAAAAGGGATCTACTTCATTATTCAATTTGTTGACTAAATTTGAGGGATTTTCTAATTAGAATTGGGAGTTTCCGATTCAATTAACCGATGACCAACAGAGCCCAGCCCCATCTGAACCATGACCAAACCTTCTTTCTCTATTTTGAACAAGAAAAAATTGCTATGGAAATTGAAAATCGAAAGGGAAAGAGTACTTTGTAAACTTGAAATTGAAACCTGAAATTCCTCTATTTTGCAAACTTTGTCTACTGGTGAACAATATGATAGGGCATATTCCGGCGGGGCTTTCAGGGTTATTGAGCTTGATGTCAATAGATTTTCCCACTAGTCATCCGAGGAAAAAATATTTTTTCAAAATCGTAAGTTAAGGGGGTGACAAAATGAGGACCATAACTTTTTCAAGTTAGAAGAATGTAGATTGTAACTTTTTATATTAGTAATTTAAGGACCATAACTTCTTAAAGTTGCAAAATGAGGTCAAATTCAGCCAGTACCAGGCTAACTAGGGCAGATTTGTGCACAAATTCAACTCAAATCGGGCCAAGTAGCCTGATTCACAAACATTTTATAGTTATTGTCCAGACCAAAATATTATAGTCCTCATTTTACTACCCAATTATATTATGGTCCAAAAAAAAAACAATTTTCCTAGTCATAAGAAACCACCGGGCAAACGACGATGATGGAGTAGTCACTTGGCAGTAGAGGGTTGCGGACCGTGGGTAGGCCGTCGTTGTCTTTATCTTCTTTTGGTTCGTGATTTTGAGTAATAGAGAGACCCCCGCTAAAAAAAGGCCCACGTAGGTCGTTAAATAAATAAAAAAAACTTGCCACATCAAATTTAAACTAGAAGAGTTACCTGGTGTAGCAGATAATATGATTGAATAGTTGAAATTTTTAAGTTACAAGATGAATTTTAAAATATAAAATTAAATTAGCACGACGAAAACCTAAGACATTGAAAGTTAAAAGGATTAAAAATGTATTTGCTCTATTAACATGCTACTAAGATGAGGATATATTTGTAGTTTTCTTTATACAATGTAGTCTTATAATGAGTTTTCGCATGTCACATCAGCAAAATTAACAGACTATAAATTAAGGATATATTTGTAGGTTTTTTAAAAGTTAATATATATGTGTTATAGGAGAAAAATAGTTTTTTGGTCCCGCAACTTGTCTAGTGTCCAATTTTGGTCCCAAAAATATTAACTTTTCAATTTTGGTCCCATAACTTATTGAATCGTCCAAATTTGGTCCCAAATGGGACCAAAATTGGACGATTCAATAAGTTACGGGACCAAAATTGAATAATTACAATTTTTGGGACCAAAATTGAATAATTAAAATTTTTGGGACCAAAATTGGACACCAAACAAGTTAGGGACAAAAAACTATTTTTTCGTATTCATTAATTTTTTTCTTTTCTCACCTTATATATATATATATATATATATATACACACACACATACATACACACACATACACATATATCAAACACTATTTAATTAATTATACTCTAAAATAATCTTTGTAATAATCATGCATATATTATTGGTGGAGACGAGATTACGGTAGCAATTTGGAATTATTTTACGAAGATATGGAGAATCAAAATTTATATGAAAATTATTAATTTATTATTTTATTTACTCTATCGCAATTTAAATTCTTAGTTAGTAATTAAAATATTATTATTAGTATTTTATGGGAGCTTTGTAATTCATCTTAAATAATAATTATTGGAATTGAAAAATAATGGGTTATTATTTTTCATGTTTTATAGATGTTTTTCAAATATTTGTATTTATATTCATGAAAAATAAATCCATTGATATATATATATATATATATATATATATATATATATATATATATATATATATACGCACACATACACATATATCAAACACTATTTAATTAATTATACTCTAAAATAATCTTTGTAATAATCATGTATATATTATTGGTGGAGACGAGATCACGATAGCAATTTGGAATTATTTTACGAAGATATGGAGAATCAAAATTTATATGAAAATTATTAATTTATTATTTTATTTACTCTATCGCAATTTAAATTCTTAGTTAGTAATTAAAATTTCATTTTTAGTATTTTATGGGAGCTTTGTAATTCATCTTAAATAATAATTATTGGAATTGAAAAATAATGGGTTTTTATTTTTCATGTTTTATAGATGTTTTTCAAATATTTGTATTTATATTCATGAAAAATAAATTCATTGATGTGTATATATATATATATATAAGGTGAGAAAATAAAAAAAATTAATGAATATGAATTTTTTTTTTGTCCCTAGCTTGTTTAGTGTCCAATTTTGGTCCCAAAAATTTTAATTATTCAATTTTGGTCCCAAAAATTTTAATTATTCAATTTTGGTCCCAAAAATTTTAATTATTCAATTTTGGTCCCGTAACTTATTGAATTGTCTAATTTTGGTCCCATTTGAGACCAAATTTGGACGATTCAATAAGTTATGGGACCAAAATTGAAAAGTTAATATTTTTGGGACCAAAATTGGACACTAGACAAGTTGTGGGACCAAAAAACTATTTATCTCTGTGTTATAGAGTGATATAGAACTGTAAAAGTATTAAAATAACCAATTTTTATAACGGTTCATTGCATTAAAATTCATAATATTACACAATTTTCTATTTGATCCCAAGTTTTTTTATTATTAATTGTAATTCGATACAGGACTTTTATATATTTATTTATACAAAGCTATAACAAGACTATCGTCCAGCAAGTAATTAGCATTACATAGTCCTGATGTTTGTTCTTCTCTCTATAAATATAGGTAACCCTTGCTTGAAAACTGGCATAATATCTCTACTCATGACATTCTCTTGTAAACAAAACTTCCACTGGAATCCAGTTACCAAGTAATGAATCATGCTTAAAGTCTCGATTCTGGCAAATTCATTCCCTGGGCACATTCTTGCTCCTCCACCGAATGCCACAAAGGTATGAGGCGGGATTGCCCCCGATTTCTCATATCGCGATGGATTAAACTTATTTGGATCCGGGAATATGGATTCATCCATTTGCGTCATGCAGCCAGCCCACATCACCTGCTTTTCCGTAGCATATAAAAACATAATATTTAATTTCAAATTCTGTTTTCAATCGAGGAAATTTACCTGCCATCCTTTGGGGATCATATATCCTCCAATTTCAGTATCTTTGAGGACCTGCCTAAAGGTAAAGAACACCGGCGGATACATTCTCAAGGCCTCTGTTGCTACTCTCCATGTGTACTTCATCTTACCCAGATCATCCCACACGAGAAGCTCCCCCGATGATTTCCCCCTTGCGATCTCCTCTTGCTCTACATAAAACATATTAATTAATGTTTGCATTTAAAAATTTGCCTTAGATTAAAAATGGGGGCAGTAATGATCATCATACCTTTAAGGACATTATCATAAACTTGGGGATTTTCACATAGGATTTTGATCAAGAAAGTAACAAGGGTTGTAGTTGTCTCGTGCCCTGCCAACATTACCGCGACACAGTTGTCCACGATTTCCTCATCGGTCAAAAGGGGCGAATCGGTCTCATCACGCATGCTTAGCAAACTAGAGATGAGGTCTTGATGGTTTGGGATGTCCTGATTTTCCTTCTTTTCATGTATGAGTTCTCTAATAATCACGGCGGCTTTGGCCCTTGCACGTAAGCTTCTGTTAAAGCGCGTAAACGGCAAGTTTATTGGCACTGCTACGATACCATCCATCACTTGTTGAAATAAAAGTACAAGCTTCTCTCTTCTTGTTCCCCTTTCAATTCCAAACAAAACAGTGCAAATCACATCGAAGGTCAACGTCTTTATTAGGGGCATTACCTTCAAAAAAACCATTTTGCAAATTGCAGATAAAACCAGCAAATTACAATCTAATCTAAACTTTTGAATATGATAAGTAAAACCTCAATTCAAATTTTCTTTTCGACAAACTTTCTCCTTCCTACAAATAACATGTCACTTACCTAACAACGAATATTTAATCGTATTAATATATTTAGATTTGTTCTGATGACAACAAACAAATAAGTAATCGTCATATTTGGTTGGAGGGCTAAAGGCATGTTGGGTCAAACTGAAAAAAAAAAAAAATCTTCAATTAAAGTTTTATTTACCAAATTTTCTAATTATGTATACTCAATTCGATTAATCGACATACCGAAATCTGATGATTGTGATGCCAATTCTGGTTGAGGTGCAACCTTATCTCTTCATCCATCTTACCGACGGATTGTTTTAGTGCTTCGGGCTTCAAGAAGGATAAGATTGCTCCCCTCAGGCGGTCGTGGTCTTCACTGTTTAATTCCAAAAGATTTCTCTCACCAAGGAGCCTGCTCATTGATCTGGGCTGCTTAGTGGAAAGTGTGTTATCATCGGAGGTGTATACGAATTTGTTACTTGCCTGTCCCGAAACGAACACAGTGGGAGTTCCAAAAATGTGAAACTTCGAAATGGGGCCGTATTTTCGGGCTCGTTCCTGGAGCCACTCTTCTCCCCTGTTATTTCTCATGGCCTTAAGAAGTTGAAAGCTTTGACCAATTACAGGCAATCCCATTGAACCAGGTGGAAGCCTTCGAGAAGAAGAGTTCCTACTGACGAAGAATAGGAGGGGGAAAAGTAAAAGAATGGCCAAGTAAAGTGTAGATAATTCCATGTCTACTGATATTTGAGAACACTTCTGTTTTTACTCTCTCCCCTTCTAGTTACAAAGTTAAATATGGTGCGGATATATACAGGGGGTAGTTTCAATTTGGGAATACATATATATTTTTTTTTTAAGGACCGTATGTAAGTTAGGGATGGTGGCAAAATGAGGACCGAAACTCTTTAGGCTGATAAAATGAGGATTGTAATTTTTCGGATTGAAACTTTAAGGAATGTATGAGTAATTTTTAAAAGTCACGAATTTAGGCTAAATAAGCCCGAATCAACCCAAATTCAGTCCGAGTTAATGGCAAATTGGGCAATTGACCCGATTTGGGTTGATTCATGTTGATTTGACCTCAATTCACGATTTTAAAAGTTATTGTTCTTAAATTGCCAACTCAGAGAGTTATATTTCTCATTTTGTCACCCCAAGTTATGGTCCTTAAAAGGATTTATTTGGTCTCCCAATTTAATACAATTTTTTTTGGTAATCCATATCCGACCCAAGGACCGACTAATTCGGGGGACCCATCCCACCGTCGACTAGCAGGAGGTCTCATTTTAAGCCAAAACTTTGCTCTGTATGGATTGGTCCCCCAATTTAATACATTTTACTTTCAAATTTGGACATTGAAAATGTGGGAATTGTGTTTACATTTTTGTGTTATAAATGGTTGATGATGATAGATCACCATGAATTTAATACGAATTTGGCAGCGGGGTAGTCTAGAAGGTTTTGCCTAATTGATCACTACTACTGTATGCGTCTACCCCCCTTTTTTTTGTGTGTGTGTTATTCAATATATAGTTGACGATGATTGATGATCTTGACTAGAAGGTTTTCCCTTTGAATCACAATTCACTACTACATATGATGTAGGACGTCTGCTCTATTTAGTCGCATTGACATACTAATGGTCATTAATGGAATGTTAATTTAGTTCACACGATATAAAACAACATTAATAAACTAGCTTCTAGATCGTGTCTTGATTCTTCCTTCATGCTCACCCCCATTAATTTGCAAATAATAATATGGTAAAATACGCATTGACAAAAAAAAAAAAAGAAGGTAGAATACGTATAGTCTCTCTGTGAAGTCATATGTGAAGTATTTAATCAGTTGAGTTTGAGCTTCAGTCGTCAGCGGAGTTGGAGTTAGCCAAAGTCTGTATACTTAAATGAAGTCACCTGAAGTTCAGTTAGCTCAGTGGACCTGAAGTCTCCTGAAAAGTCGAGGGTGAAGTTCACTGACATACTGTTTCAGCGAGATTCTGAATCTAAACTGAAGGAAAGACGGTTTCATCCAAAGGCGGTTTATTGAGACGGTTACTTGCTGGATTACTACTATATATATGATTACTTGTTTGAGAATCCATAGATCAATCTTTTGCAGTGCTTAGAAAAGTTAGGGTTTTAAAATCGATATCTCTGTAACCATATTAGGATTTCTTAGAGAAGAAATTCCTTGAGCGTTTGTGAGAGATTGAGTGATTGTATCATTCCATTGAATTTACATAGTGAAAGATCGAACCTCTTCGATCCCGTGGACGTAGGAGTTAATTCCGAACCACGTAAAATTTTGGTGTTCTTTAGTTTCGTTGATTTTCAATATTCGTACTTATAGTTTTCATATTCGAATCCTTGATTACAAGTTTTCTTGTGAATCATAAATCCCGATTTAACAAACGACGCCGTCTGTGGGAAACGAAATCATGTCAACAACCAAGTTCGATATTGAGAAGTTCACGGGTAAGAACGATTTTAGTTTATGGAAGATAAAGATGATGGCTCTCCTGGTAGACAATGGTTTGTACGATGCCTTGTTGCCGCTTGATCAGATGGCTTCTGGAACTAATCCGGCGAAGGTGGAGGAGAACAAGAGGAAGGCGCATAGTGCGATTATCTTGTGTCTCGGGGCTAAACCATTGAGAGAAGTAGCGAAGGAGAAAACCGCTCTTGAAGTCTGGAACAAACTGAAGCAGTTATACCAGATCAAGTCTGTTACGAACAAGTTATACATGAAACAAAAGCTTCAAGTCTTCAAGATGAATGAAGACAAGAATCTTGGTGATCAGTTGGATGAGTTCAACAGATTGGTTGATGATTTGGAGAGTTTGGATGTTACTCTCGATGATGAGGATAGATCATTGATGTTGTTGAATTCCCTACCTAAGTCTCTGGAGAATTTCAAGGATGTCTTATTGTTTGGGAGACAAGATCAGGTTAAGTTTGATGATGTGCAAGCAGCCCTTAAAACCAAGTTTCTACAGATTCAAACTAAAGGCAATTAACCTGTTGAAGGTTTGACTGTTAGGTGGAAATGGGAAGAAGGGTGATCAACAACCTGGTTTTGTTGAACGAAGGAAGTGTTTCACTTATCACAAGGAAGACCATCTGAGAAAGAACTGCCCTGAAAGAAGGAAGAAAGACAATCAAAATAATCAAGATGGAGATACAGCTGTGGTGGAGGTTGATGGATATGATAGTGCTGAAGTCTTGATGGTTAGTCATGAGAGATTAAGTCAAGAATGAGTCCTAGACTCTGGGTGTACTTTTCATATGTGTCCACATGAAGGCTGGTTCTTGGATCTTGAGAAGTTTGATGGAGGTCTTGTCCTTTTGGGTAATGATGAGAGCTGTAGAGTGAGGGAATCTGGTTCTATCAAAATCAAGATGTTTGATGGAGTTGATAGAATCTTATCTGAGGTCATATTTGTACCTGGTCTGAAGAGTAATTTGATTTCTCTTGGTACTCAGAATTCTAAGGGGTTTGAATTCAGAACAGATAAGGGCACCTTGTCTATCACTAAGTCTGGAAGGACTGTGATCAGGGGTAACATCAAGAATGATTAGTATTTTTTTATTAGCAGGACAGTTACAGGATCAGTTGAAGTCACCATGGAGTCCACTGTTGCTAACCTATGGCACAAGAGATTAGCACATGTTGGTGAGAAAGGTTTGGTGGAGTTATCCAAGAGGGGAGTGATTCCTGGGAAAATGATAAGCAAGTTGGAGTTCTGTGAGAGGTGTGTTCTGGGGAAATCAAAGAAGAAGTCATACCAGTAGGGAAGCATACCACCACTGAGATGATGGATTACATATATTCACCTGTGGTCAAGCATTGTTCTATCATGCTACTTCTCAGTAGAGTAGTCCAAGATAACCTGGAGCTACAACAACTTGATGTGATGACAACTTTCTTACATGGTGATCTTATTGAAGACATTTATATGCAGCAGCCCGAGGGGTTTTTGGAACCAGGGTCAGAGGGGAAGATATGTCTATTGAAGAAATCTTTGTATGGCCTTAAGCAAAGTCCAAGGCAAGGGCATAAGAAATTTAATGAAGTCATGTCATCCATTGGTTTTGAGAGAAATAAGTATGACACTTGTGTGTATCTGGAGAAAGTGGTAACATGTTTTCAGATCTATGTTGATGACATGTTAATTGCTAGCAAGAGCTTGTTGAAGATTCAGAGTATTAAACAGAAGCTGAGTGCAAGGTTTGATATGAAGGATTTGGGAAATGCTAAGATGATACTTGGGATGGATATACTGAGGGACAAAACAACTGTAAGACTGTTTCTATCTCAGAAGAGGTATATTGAAAAGGTCCTGAAGAGGTTCAACATGGATGAGAGTAGACCTGTGTTAACTCCCCTGGGACAACCGTTCAAGTTATCTAAGGAGATGGAACCCAAGTCTGAAGAAGAAAGGAAGTCAATGATGAAAGTCTCTTATGCAAGTGGAGTTGGAAGTTTGATGTATGTTTTGATCTGCAGTAGACCTGATTTGGCTTATTCATTGAGTATGGTGAGCATGTACATGTCCAATCCAGACAGATTATATTAGGATGCTTTGAAGTGGATATTCAGATACCTTAAAGGGACATCTGAACTAGGATTGATGTTTGAGAAGGTGAATGATAAGAAGAATCCACTGGTGGGGTTTGTTGATTCTGATTTTGCTGCTAATTTGGGTACCAGAAGGTCCTTGATAGGGTACATATTTACTCTTTACAAGACTGTTGTGAGTTAGAGATCAGTTTTGCAGAGTGGAATTGCCTTATCCACTACCGAAACAGAGTTTGTGGCAGTCTCTGAAGCAGTTAAGGAAGCTTTGTGGTTGAAAGACATCATTAAGGATTTTGGAATTCAACAAAGACATGTGGTTATTCATTGTGATAATCAGAGTGTTGTTCATCTGGTTAGACATCAAGTGTTTCATGAGAAATCAAAGCATATTGATGTAAGGTTACATTTTGTAAGGAAAATCATAGAGAAAGGGGTGGTCCAGATCCAGAAGATATCTACTGATGACAATGCTGCTGACATGTTTACGAAGTCTTTACCTATCTTGAAGTTCAAGTTCTGTGTTGAACTGGTAAAGATGGACACATGTGCCTTAGCCTTAAAGGTATCTAATGGAGAGGAAGAGAGGTTTGATACTTCAAATATGAGGTGGAGAATTGTGACTTCATATGTGAAATATGTAATTAGTCGAGTCAGAGTCTCAGTAATCAGCGGAGTTGGAGTTAGCCAAAGTCAGTATACTTAGATGAAGTCAGTTGAAGTTCAGTTAGCTCAGTGGACCTGAAGTCTCCTGATCAGTTGAGGAGAAGTCTACTGACCTATTGTCATTAGCGTGATTCCGAATCTAAGCCGAGGGAAAGACGGTTACATCCAAAGGCGGTTACTTGCTGGATTACTATTATATATATATGATGTCTTGCACAAGAATCCACAATCTTTCGCATTACATAGCAAGTTTAAGGTTTTGTACGATATCTCTCTAACAAAGTTAGGGTTTCTTCACGTTCATTGTTGAGAAGAAATTTCTTGAGAGTTCGTGAGATTGAGTGACTGTAACTTCTCTTGAGTTCTTAAAGTGAAAGATCGAATCTCTCTGATCCCGTGGATGTAGGAGTTTCTCTCCGAACCACGTAAAGTTCTGGTGTTTTTTATTGTCCCGTTGATTGCAATATTCTTACTTAGTGTGCCATAGTCGATTCCTTGATTACAAGTTTTCTTGTGAATTTCAAATTCTGATTAACAGAGGATTATCCGCCAGTGTTCTTTAGCTTCAGACAGGTCCTCAAGGACATTGAAATAGGAGGATATATAATCCCTTAAGGATGGCAGGTAATTTTAAATAATATGTTTTTGATCATATATACACGGAGAGGCAGGTGTTTTGGGCTGGATGTATGACGCAAATGGATGAATCTATATTCCCGGATCCAAATAACTTGGATCCATCACGATATGAGAAAGCGGGAGCAATCCCGCCTCATACCTTCGTGGCGTTCGGGGGAGGCCGAAGATTGTGCCCCGGAAACGAATTTGCCAGAGTACAGACTTTAATCATGATTCATTATTTGGTAATTGGGTTCAAGTGGAAGCTTTGTTTAGAAGAGAATATCATGAGTAGAGATCCTATGCCTATTTTCATGGAAGGATTACCTATATTCATACAGAAATCAACAAGCTTTAAGATAGTGTAATGTTAATTATATGTATAATGTTGTGGGATTCAACTCTGTATTTTCATTTTTCTCTTTTCCTATAAGACAAGGTGAAATCTTTGACTAGGAAAGAACCACATTTGATTGGCACAGTGAACAAATCAGTATAATTGACATTGCACAAAAGCACCAAGAAAGAAATTAAATTCATCAATCTTGGAGTGATATATCTTTTTATATTTTTATTTTTGTCGGTTGATTTCTCTTTTTAGTCCAAGTATAACTTCAAAGCCACAAGGTAGATATATAATATTAACTATCTAATATATATACCTATAAGTAGTAGCAATTATAAGCCCTCCTATTCCATTTTCTTATTTTATGGGCGGTATAATCTTTACTACAACCATTTTCACAAATGGTTAACATTCCTTTTGCATTGCTGAATAGCCTTGGTGTTTCATGAAGTAAAAATTGTTCTTGCTCAATATTCTTTGGCAGCATGTGTTCTCATTTATAGAATTGAATCTGTCTTGTGTAGTTATACTTATAGTGCACGTCTTCCCCCAAACTCTGAAATGTTGAAAGTTGTAATCTGTTTTGATACTATGTTGTGTGATGGATAAATGGATATTGTGTACATAGTTAATTTTACTTTTGAAACGATGATTGGGAAATATGGGTATTTGGATGGATATTGGAGATTTGCGTGTTTTTTAGGGTAATATGTAATTTTTGTCCCTCAAAAGAATGAGTCTATTTTAAAATTTTCATAGTTTTTTAACATTTTAAGTCTCATAGTTTTTCTAATACTTTTGGTCCCAAAAATTATAGTTAAATTCCCATTTTTGGAAAATACAATTTTTTATCGACTTTGATTTAACTTTAGTTGACTTTGATTTTCATCCTATTAACTTTGGACTTTGAAATTTCATCCTACAACTTACAACATTTATATTTTTTTGTCATGTTACCTGCTATGCCAGGTAACTCTTGATAAATCTGACGTGGTATTTTGAATATCATCCTATAACTTACAAAAATTGGTGTCACGTTAGGTTTACCGAAAAATTTACCTGGTGTAGCAGGTGATAAAATAAAAAACAAAATTCTTCATAAATTATATGATGAAAATCAAAATTCAAAAGTTAACAAGACGAAAACTAAAGTTAACTAAAGTTAAAGGATAAAAAAAGCGTATTTTCCCTTCCCATTTTGGTCTCAAGCGAATGAGGTAAAGTTGCAGTTTTAGTCCTAAAAATTAACGGATGGGACCAAACTACTAAAAAATATATGACAACTTTCACACATGGATACCAAAAGTATTTTGAACTCATTTTACCAAAAGTGCAATTTTTTTCCATTTTTGTTAATTTAGTGGATATATTATTTTTTGAATTGATGATGAAGTTGTTAAATTCTATTTTTTTAACTGATAAATTTTATTTATTTTTTATCATTGACTAAAAATAGGAATTTTTTTTTCCAGTAATTTTACCTCCTTTAGATTTTTGTTCTATTGTATACGCTATTTTATTTTATTTTTTGTTTTTGTTTTCGGCCCTATGTCCTGTTATGCCAAATAGCTTAACAGTTAAAAGTGGCATCCACTAGTTATATTTTTTAATTAGAAAAATCAAGCTGGAGGGACATCATAGATAACATCAAGTTATATTACGAAGGTTTTATTGCATAGATAAGGGAAAATAGTTGTCATACATGAGCTATTTTAGTAGCGTTCTAATTGCCAACACAAAACTCATCATTTGAGATGAGATGTCAATGATGATCAGATATTATTTTGAAACTTTTGGTCCAAAAATGGAAGATATAATCAGAGCTTTAGATAACAACATACTATTTAGTAGAAAGATTGTTGTATTTGGTGGAAATTTCATACAGATTCTCTGTGGTATACCTAAGGGTGGTAACAGTGGCGGATCGAGTGAAGGGACATGGGGGTACGGCTGTACCCCAAATCAAAAGAAAGTTATTTACTAAATATGCTTTATATCCATTTTTTTTTTTTACTTAGAGATGAATTTTAGGATAACTAAACTAATTCGGTTGACCAAGTAATCCAAGTTCTTGTTCATATTTAAGTTAGTGCGTGAAGCTTTTCTATTTTTTTAAATAATTTTTAATAAACACAATTATAATTATAAATCTAACGTTAACTTATGTAATGATATCTATTACGTACTGTAAGCAACAATTCATTTCGTATTATATTATGCTGGTATACTCTGAACTCGACTAAATCAATCTAAATTAACTAATTCAACATAAATGTATCCCTATTATATAACTGTTTGAATTATGTGATATACTTATATATGATACAAAATACCTTTTGTTGAATCCAAATCAATCACTGTTGCATGACTAAGGGCGTATGTGAGCATGAATCAATTTGATTGCAAATCGAGGATTTTCCTCCACGTTTTTAAATGTCAGTTTTATAAAAGATCGGAAAGTCAGTAAGTACGGAGTTGTGGTACGGGTATTAAATCCAACCTCCGGGGAGCTGTCGAGGACGCCCCCAGAATCAAGGTTGTTGATTCAAACAGATCTGGTCCCCGGGTCAGACGCCTACGTTGCGCACTGGGAATAAGGTCATTGATGGTTTGCGTTATTTTATTTTGTCAGTGGTTGGAAGGAGTAAGGTTTTGGAAGTGGAACAAGTCGAGTATGGTCGTACGAAATGGTTTGGAAGAGATTTACAATATGTGGAAAGTGATTTTGGCAGATTGGGCCGATACGTGAAAATGGTTTTGGGCTTTGCCCCTTAATGTGAATCAACTTGTGATATATCAATTATGTGAATGTGAAACCTGTTATGCCCAATTAATTATTCCGTGAACTTGTTAGTTCTGTAATATATGTTATTCATATTTATATATCAACTGCTTAAATAAATTATATATTTTCTCAATGAGTATACTTTAACATATTTCGGATTTACCAATCCCATGACGTTGCAAATCACCCATACGTGAGAATTCAAATCTCACGCCCCCCTCTTTTTACAACCCTTGCAGATTATGATTTCGTGGAGCAAGGACAGTAATAGAGACGACACGGAGTTCCCCACTTAAGTAAAATGTTACTGTTAAATACTAAGCTTTATATTCATATATATATCTGAGATACTTATTTAAATATTACACTCATTTCTTCCGCTGCATAAAACTCATTTCTCATTTTATCATCCCTTTTTATATCAAAAATTTTATAGTTCGGATTTTAGTCACAAGTGGCACCTCGAATCTGAGATATTTATGTGTTTCGGATTTGGGGCGTTACAGGTGGTATCAGAGCTTACGTTCAAAACTTTCGGACCAAAACCCAAATCATTGTTTTCATCAAACCAAAATTCTTTTCTTTAATTAAAATTTTATTATCATTTAAGTATAAATCACTAATTAAATCACTTGAGGGGAAATGTGTCTCCTATTACCGTCAGAAGCTCCTCGAAGGTATGTTCTTATTTTATTTTAAATTGCCTAAAATTTTATGTCATTGCGATAAGTTGACTTTCATAACAAAACTCCAATCAAAAGATTGAGAACTCGAAACAACGCCTGCGAGGTGTAGAAAGAACCATAAATGTTGTTATGTTACTATTGAAATGCGGATAATTAGTAAATGATAGAAACAAATACATTTCATGTAAGTTTATAAATTTCATAAATGGTGTTATATGATTATTTAAATTATATGCTTCAATTGTTTGAATTATGTGCTATAATTGTTTAAATTTTGTGCTTTAATTGTTAAAATTATGTTTCTGCATAACTAAAATTTTGATTAGGAATTTCCTTTCCCTATAAGAATCCATCTAAGATAGTTATATCCCGATAGTTGGAAAACACTTAGCTAAACTTTAGAAGCTATCAGTGTGTTTATAACCTAGTTCGCGAAACTGCATTCAAAAGCAAGATGCACTCCTATACCCAATGACGAAGATTGATTTGATAGCCGCGATTCGTTAAGTCAGAAGGATTACTGAGTTATTCTCCGTCCTATCACTGTAAGACTACTCGAACGGATGAGAATAGAAGATCCAGTTCGAGGTCCCCACATCCACTTGGAGACATGCCTAGTAGAAGTCAATGATGGAGATTTTCGTGTGACAGTAACGATCAGTCAGAGTGTTCAAATCCTTTTAAACAGTTATCCTTTTAATGTAGACACAAATGCATACAATATAGATGTGCCACCCTTTCCTGACATATAGTAGTAGTCAGATGTATAACCAGTTTAATTGGGCCATAACAACATAGTCTTAACCCTGACTCTTTTTGTCGCTCTTGATTCATGATGAAGAGAAGATGTGATGCGTTAACTTTACATCTGGAAGCCTTAGTTTCTTTTGGGATAAAAAGTAAGAAGACTAACCTCATAGGACCCGAGACCTTTATATATATATATTGTGAAATTGCTACTTGGCAATGTGTGCTACTTGCTCTATATTAACTGCTATATTTTATCTAATTACTGTTTTGGACATGTCACTGGTTTCTATTATACGGTGCGAATGTGATCACTGTACCATTGACGGCCGCAGTGTGTTGCGGTGAACTACATACTCACCTGTATCTCAGTACTAGCACTGTGTTAATTACGTAATTCGATTCTGTTTTTGTAATTTTCCCATACCTATATGGACTTAGCAATATTATTCTTTTATTTTCAGAACCCCCACTAAGATAGCACTGTGCCGTAGACGTGGACGACCTCGTGACCCTATCCCAATACCAATGGATCCTATAGGACAGGACCCACATTCTCAGGCTGAACCTGAGTCATCTCAGCAGGAGAGGAAGATGACAAGTTGCGCATCAAGGTGCCAATCATGGATGGATATCTTGACGTGCTTCCCGAGGAATTAATCGGGTTACCACCGGATCGTCAGATAGAGTTCTCCATCGACTTGATACCTGGGTCAGCACCAGTATCTAAGACACCCTATCGAATGGCGCCAAAGGAATTAGAAGAACTGAAGGAACAATTGCAAGGCCTACTTGAAAGGAAGTTCATCAGGCCTAGTGCATCACCATGGGGAGCACCTGTGTTATTCGTGAAGAAGAAAGATGGGACTTTCCGTATGTGCATAGACTACCGAGGTCTCAATCAACTGACCATCAAGAACAAATATCCTCTTCCAAGGATAGAAGACTTGTTCGACCAGTTGAAGAATGCTACCATATTCTCAAAGATCGATCTGAGGTCTGGTTACCACCGGCTAAAGGTCAAGAGCGAGGATATCCCAAAATAAACAACTTTTCGAACTCGGTATGGACGTTACGAATTCAGCGTGATGCCATTCGGATTAACAAACGCTCCGGAAATTTTCATAGATCTGATGAATAGAGTGTTTCATCCGTACCTGGACCAATTCGTCATCGTCTTCGTCGACGACATACTTGTGTACTTTAAGAACAAAGAGCAACACGAAGAACATCTCAAGGCAGTCTTAGAAACAATGAGACGAGAGAAGTTGTATGCCAAATTCAGCAAGTGCGAATTTTAGATCTACCGAGTTATGTTCTTAGAACATATAATCTCCGCAAAAGGGATTGCAGTGGACCCAACAAAGGTAGAAGCCATCATGAACTGGAAGGCGCCTACTAACGTCAATGAAATTTGAAGCTTTCTTGAGTTAGCAGGATACTACCGGAGGTTCATACAAGATTTTTCCAGCATTGCGAAAGCACTGACAAAGCTGACCAAGAAAACCGAGAAATTTGTTCGGGATTCGACTTGTGAAGAAAGCTTCCAAGAGCTAAAGATGAGACTAACCACGTCGCCTGTGTTAACCATCCCAGACGGATCAGAAGGATTCGTCATTTACGCAGATATTTCATTGTCAGGCTTGGGTTGTGTTTTGATGCAAAATAAGAAAGTTGTGGCTTACGCATCCCGACAACTTAAGGACCACGAACAGAACTACCCAACACACGACTTAGAACTAGCCGCAGTGGTTCACGCATTGAAGATTTGGAGACACTACTTGTATGGGTGAAAGTGTGAGATCTACACTGACCATAAGAGCCTAAAATACTTCTTCACGCAAAAGGAATTGAACATGCGTCAGAGAAGATGACTCGAATTGGTAAAAGATTATGATTGCACTATCCACTATCACCTTGGAAAGGCAAACGTAGTGGCATACGCTTTGAGTAGAAAGGAAGATATGAGACTAAGCATCGTTCTGACCACACATTTACCACTAATGGGAGAACTCTCTCGGTTAAACCTAGAATTTTTCACACAGTGTTGTGCAGATTCCATGGTTTATGCGTTTACCCTACAACCGACCTTACGAGAGAAGATCCTAGAAGCGCAGAAGAACGATAAATTCTTGAAGGGAATGCGTAATCGTGCTGAAGGAGGAACTATTCAGAGGTTTGTGTTGAGTACCGATGGAGCTCTAATGTTCGTAACAGAATCTGTGTGCCTAAGGATGAAGGAATGAGGAACAAAATCCTGAAAGAGGCACATAACACTCCTTACACCGTTCACCCCGGAGAGACGAAGATGTACCGGGGACTGAAAGAGAACTTTTGGTGGAGGGGTATGAAGAGGACGATGGCTCAATTCGTCAAAAGATGTTTAACCTGCCACGGGTTAAAGCAGATCATCAACGACCTTCAGGGTTGTTACACCATCTGGAGATGCCAGAGTGGAAATGGGAGGACATCACTATGGATTTTGTCACCGAACTTTCGGAAACGGTGAAGAATAACGATGTCGTCTGGGTTATCGTAGATAGACTTACGAAGACTGCCCACTTTATCCTTGTTAGAATGACGTATACGTTGGACAGGCTCGCCCAACTATACATAGCAGAGATAGTCAGACTGCACGGTGTACCAGTCTCGATAGTGTCAGATAGAGACCTCCGTTTTGCCTCCAAGTTTTGGGAAAGTTTGCAACGAGCCTTGGAGACTGAATTGAAATTCAGCACCGCACACCACCCACAGACTGACGGACAATCGAAAAGAACTATCCAGACACTCGAAGATATGCTGAGAGCTTGCGCTTTAGATCTTGAAGGAAGTTGTGGAAGCCGCCTACCATTTGTAGAGTTCGCTTATAACAACAGTTATCAGGCGATAATACAAATGACACTGTAACACTCTACGGGAAGAGGTGTAGATCACTAGTTTGTTGGGATGAAGTTGGGATTCGAAAGATTCTCGAACCCGAACTAGTCGAAAGATCGACTGAGATAGTCACGAAGATTAAAGATAGAATCAAGACGGCTCAGGACAGTCAGAAGTCATATGCAGACACTCGGAGAAGAGATTTACAATTCGATATTGACAAGAAAGTATTTCTCAGAGTTGCACCAATGAAAGACCTAATTCGTTTTGGGAAAAGAGGTAAACTAAAGCCGCAATACATCAGGCCACTTGGCATCCTGAACAGAGACGGGGATGTGGCTTATCGCTTAGCACTACCACCAGAGTTGTCACGAGTACATAATGTGTTCCACATATCTACACTCAGGAAATACATGATCGATCCAAACCATGTTTTTAGTCACATAGAATTGGGTCTAAGCAGTGACCTGGCTTATGAAGAAGTCCCAGTGACTATCCTGGGGAGGAAGCTGCACTTGTTGAGAAATGGAGAAATACTATTGGTCATAGTCCAATGGAGCCGACACGAGAAATGAGAAGCGACATGGGAAAGAGAAGTTTAAGTCCTAGCCAAATACCCTCAATGTTTAAGTAGTACCTGAAAGCTGAATTTCGGGGACGAAATTCCTGTTAAGGGGGTGAGGATGTAACACCCCGTCCCGTTTTATACCTTTTATATTCCTAGAACCCTTATTTTATATTATTATCTTGTTTCTTTTAATTTTATTATTTTTTGTATGCTATTGTGTAATTTAAATATATACTATTTTCAAATTCCCGAATTCGAAGAAAAGAATTGAATCTTTCAAACGAATAAAAGACTACGAGAAAGTAAATATTCAAGGGTTTAAAATTAGGATTTCGATCCGTATAATTTATCGAGAACAATTCAAATGCAATTAAATATTAATCGAATTATAAAACTGTATTAATTATTAAATCGGGATTAAACTCGTAAGCTAAACGATCCCTAACCGTATCAAGTGGGAACGAAAATATGAGAATTAAAAGGGATTAATCCCTAACCACATAAATTATTTTTCTTTTTAATTAAATTAATTATAAGATTAATAACATCCACATATTCTTTTTCCTTCTTTTAAAATTAATTAACTAAGAAATTAATTTCCAAAATATCTTCCTCCCACTATATCAGAAGACGCACGTCTCCTTCCCCAATTCCAAGTTCACTCAGCCCCTTTATCTCTTCCCTTTCTCTTCGTCCCTGCTTCAATCGGGTGAGCCGCCGTGCCTCGTCCCCCTGCCGACCAGACGCGTCGCATCCCTCCACAGCGCCGTCACGCTCGAGGCTCCACCTCCGATCACCTCTCCGGCGTTCCCCTTGCACAGCCGCGGCCGTCGCGCCTTCAGCACGACCTGACGCCGCGCAGACCACCGCCCTCAGCCCGTTGCGCCGCCTCATCAAACAGACGGCGACGCCTCTTCGCCCAGCGCCGCCCAGACGCGACCCCCCGCCCTCTCCGATCGGCCGTGCCTCGCCCTGCTCCGCCGCACAGCCCAACCGCGACCGCCGCCGTCCGCCACCACCAGGCGCCGTCGCCTCCCGCTCTCAATTCGCCGAGCGCCACTTCTCCAGCCGATTAGCGACGCCGTGTTCCTAATTTCGGTGAGTCTCGTTTTCCAATTCCTCTCAATTTCAGTTTTCTTTGATTTATTTTCCATCAAAGAAAATACTCACGATTTTGATTCCTTTGATGTATAATCGAGATGTTGCCATCTCCTCCGCCTTTCCGACGAAACCGCTGCTGCCCGTTTTTCACCTCGAACTAGGAGAACGTAAGGTTTCTACCTTCGTTGCTTTCTTTTCGTAAAAAAAATCCAGAAATTGGGTCGAGTTTTTCGGCGCCGTGTAACAGGAACGGAAGAGTTTAATTTCTTATTTTTTCTTCTCTTTGATGGCTATTGTTTAAGAACTAGCACTTTGGCTGTTGTTTAAGGACTAGGCACTTTGGGCTTTGATATAGTGTTTTCAATGGCAGTAGATAATTTTAGTACTGATGTTTTGAGATTTATTGTTGTTCTTGGACCTTAGTGGACTAGTACTAGTCTCTTGGTTGTTTAGTATCATTGAACTAGCCGTATGGTGTCATTGTTTTAGTTGGACAGTATTTGGAATTGGTGGTGTTAGTATTATTGTTTTGATGATGAAAATTGATCCTTTTAGTTGTCTTCAAAGACAAAGGGAAACTCGTCTTCTCCCTTGTCTCAGGTTTAATGGTTGTAACGAATGAAAAATAACTTGTTAGAAAATAATTTTATTCCTTTGTTTTGAAAAGTGACACAAGTCAATTTGGTTAGTAATACTAGTAATATAAGAAAATATTTTTATTCAATTTATTTATTATGAAAAATCCCTCTTTAAAACAAGTATTATTAATAATGAAGAAAAATATATATTAAATTATTTTAGTGTTTATTGTATAAAATCCTTTAAGCAAAATATGT